>JAQPPZ010016662.1:600000-1189716 GCA_028583015.1 Wollemia nobilis
GTGAAGCAGTTGACTTCTTCCAGGATCTGCTCGGTGTTCCTCCCGACAGTGATCTCCGGGTTCAAAAATCTCTCGTTGGATAACTTCCGACCAAAGTTCCTCCCGAGGTAAGCTCTAAGCTTCTGGAGCCTTTTTCTATGTTTGAGATTAAAGAAGCTTTGTTCTCCATGCAACCAGACAAGGCGCCTGGGCCTGACGGTTTTCCCCCCCATTTTTTTCAAGTTATGTGGGATGTTGTGGGTTCAAATGTGTGCGAAGCAATTCAGGAGATTCAAGCCTCTAGATCCATCCATCCAAAACTAAATTCTACCTTTCTTGCTCTCATCCCTAAGTCTTTCACCTGCAAAAGTTTCTCTGATTATCGTCCCATTAGCCTGTGCAATGTTTTTTATAAAATCTTAACCAAGTCCATAGCCAACCGTCTGAGGTCCCTTCTTCCCCTCCTTTGTTGGTCCTTCTCGAGGGAAGCACCGTGAAAGGTAGAAACATTCTCGATGGTGTCATCACCATCCATGAAACCCTCCATTCCGCTCACCGCTCCAAAAATGCTACTCTTTTCCTCAAGCTCGGACATGAATAAAGCTTTTGATAGAGTTGACAGGAGGTTCCTCTGTGCTGTCCTCTTCAAGTTCGGTTTTCACCCTCAATGGATTGACCTTGTCGGTAGTTGCATATCCACTCCCTCCTTTTCTGTTCTAATCAACGGATCCCCTGCCGGGTATTTCCAAAGTGCCGGAGGCCTCGGACAAGGTGACCCTCTGTCTCCTATTCTATTCATCCTTCCGGCCGAGGTTCCGAGTTGGTCTTTGAAAGAGGCTCTTCGTCGAATAAGATCTCTCGGAATTTTTCCCACCTCCGCAGTCGATCCCGTCTCTCATCGCAATTTGTGGATGATACCCTCATCTCCACTGGGCGTCCGTCACTCAAGCCAAATCCATCAAGCGAATCCTCTCCCGTTATGAAAAGGCTGCCGGACAGAAAGTCAATTACATCAAAAGCAAAATTTATTTTATTAACACTCCTATGCGAAGGCAGCTCCGCATAGCCAGAATTTTGGAATGCACTATTGATTCCCTGCCTGCGTCTTATCTGGGTTTGCCTCTGGCTTGTAATGGTCGGGCCAATGGAAGCTTGTGGGACATGATCCTGGAACGTCTTCACAAAAAGCTGAGCACTTGGAAAGGCAAATTCCTATCGCAAGCTGGGAAAGCCACCCTTACCAAAGCTTGTCTCCAAGGAATCCCAACTTACTTCATGTCTATGTTCATGCCGCTCGTTTCGTCCATTCCAAGATTGAAAAGATTCGGAGGACCTTTCCGTGGTCCGGAAATGAAGAAAAATCCGGAATTCCTCTTGTGGCCTCGGGATAAGGTTTGCTTGCGAAAGGACCAAGGTGGCATGGGAATGAGGAGATCAAGACTCATGAACACTGCTTTGATCGCTAAGCACGCTTGGAAGATCCTGACTAATGACCCAACAGAGTGGGTCAAGCTGGTTAAGAGGAAGTATCTTGGATCGAGTTCTCTTTTTGATGTCGGGATTCCTCCTAAAGCGTCTGCCTTTTGGAAATCTGTGCTTCAAGCCCGCTCTCTGATCGACTCTGGTGCTCGCTGGATTTTGGGTGATGGCAACTCCATTCTCTTCTGGAAGGACAGGTGGGTTACTGATGGAGCTCTCGAGTTGAGAGCGGACCTTGCTGGCCTGAAAGCCCAGGTGGATCCAAATTCCCAACTCAAGGTTGCAGACTTCATTGATCGGAGCTCTCTTCCCCCTCGGTGGAATTTTCCAGTCCTGGACGGCTTTAACAATGAAATGACTTTTTTGTCTAATATTCTTCGGTCTGTTTTAATTCCATCTGTTAGAAGAGATGATAGAATCATCTGGCGTGGCACAGAGGATGGTCTGTTCTCTGTCAAGACTGCCTATGACCTTCTTACTTGCGAGATTGCCATGGATCACAGGTGGAAAGTGATTTGGAGGAAGGGTATTATTCCTAAAGTTAATTACTTTGCATGGATTGCCTTTCATAATAAAGCCTCAACCATCGATAACCTCCATAAGAGGGGTTTTGCTATTCCCAACAGGTGCTTCTTGTGCTTTGTCGATTGTGAGACGACGCACCACTTATTTTTGCACCGTCATTTTTCCCATTCTCGTCCTCGGGACCGTCTCCGTCTTCGTTTCAAATCCTTTGGTGCACTCCCCGCTCCCTCAAATATGCCTTCCACCAATGGCCCAATCCTTTCAAGAATCCTAAACTTCGCTTCCTTCTTGAGGCCTCTTTCCACCACTCCATTTGGCGTATTTGGCTAGAGAGAAATTCCAGAGTCTTTGGCAAGGTCCCTAGAGTACCTCCCTGTGTCGCTCAGAGATCCTTATCCTTCGCCATTGAGAATTCTAAAGTTGTTCCTAGTTCCCATCCCCGCATTCCTGGCAAAGCAGCGATCTTCCAAAGTTTGGGCATTTTCCCTATTCTTGATGGTGTTTCTAAGTCTCAGTGTGGGGATGTTATTTGGACCAAGCCCCCTATGGGCTGGATTAAATTAAACTTTGACGGTGTGGCCAAAGGCAATACTAGACCTGCTGGTTCTGGTGGTGTGGTTAGAGATCATAACGGGAATCTCGTGCTGGCTTATTGTGAAGATTTGGGTGCCCAGACTAATCACTATGCTGAAGCCAGAAGTGTTTTGAAAGGTATCCAGATCCTCTCCAAGGATCCTCGACCTTTGATAGTCGAAGGTGATTCGCTCAATATAGTCAACTATCTGCTAGGCTCTAAAGACCCATCTTGGAGGGTCTACAACATCATTCTTGAGGCTAGGATGCTCCTCTCTCAACGTGACAGGTGGAAGGCATGCCATATTTTTAGGGAAGGAAATCGCGTGGCAGACCACATGGACAACAAAGGGCTTGTGACCACGTGTCCATTTGTGTGGCGCTCATGCTTCCCATATGAGGTGGTGAGTTTGGCCAATGCAGATATCCTCTCATGATGTTCTCCTCACTTCAGAAGGTCATTCGTTTGGTTTGGCTGTTTTTGCTTTCGATGGTCAAATTTCTCCAGCTAGTATTTTTGTTTTCCTTGGTAAAATGTGGTTTGTTTCCAGGATATTCAGACATAAGGGCCCTACTTATAGCCTTCGGGAAATTAGCAGTTTTTGGTTTCTGTCATCAAGTTTATTCCTCCAACCACAAGGCATGATGCACATTCCAGCCAGGCTGAATTTGTACATAAGGTTTTGGGATCCTCTATAAAAACCCACTGTTAATCTATTAAAATAATTACCAAAAAAAAAAATATATTCCAAAGAAGAATGGTAGCACCCATCCAAACTAACTGCCTAATAAAATGATCAACACCCTCTTGATTAGGCCAATCCCTCCAAAGCTATTCAAAAGTAAAAAAATTGGACCACTGTAAGCCAAGTAAAGTGGCCATTCTTCTCCATAGCTCAAAGGCTAAAGTACACTCAATAAAAATATGGTTGATATTTTCTACATTCTCTTCACACATTTCACATCTAAAAGGGCCATGAAAACCATGCTTCATAAGTTGCTCATCATTAAGCACCCTACGATGCAATAAAAGCCAATTAAAGAACCTCACCTTAGGCCGAAGTTTTTGAGCCCACAATCAAGAAAAGATGTCAGAATAATGGTTGGGATTATTATGGCATAAGGTCAAATAACCTTGAGCAACTGAATACTCACCCTTAGTAGTGTTTTTCCAACCAAAACAATCTTTTTCATGGGACCAAGAGAGGGATATCATATGAAGGATGCCTTGGATATCTTGTCTTTGCCTTTATGGGATTATTTATATTTTATAGATAAAAAAAAAAAACTTATTTTTTTCCTTTACCATTTTATATCCAAAAACAACAATGATAAGAGGATAGATTGTTTGGACACTATAAAAGAATAAAGAAAAAACTGAATTAACTTTGATAGATGCTTGATGTTAAAGAAGTTATGGATAGAATTTTATATATGGCAAAGACCTTTGAGTTTCTTGAAAAGTATGTTGAAATGGTCCAACAAAGTTTTTGCTATAGAGACAAGAGAGAATGTCTTGATTGGTTACATTAAAAAAATAGTTATATAGGTCAAACTTGATACATATGATTGAATCATCAACATTTTTGGATTCTTTGCAAAATTTCAAGGGGGTCCTAGTTCAACACTTTTCTCCATTTTACCTCTAGGTACTAATTTTTCTGCATTAATTTTTTTTTTGTTGTCCCTCCAATATTCAAAATTTTGAAATAAAATCTGAGGAATATTTTATAGAAAAGTGGATAGGAATATGGCATGTGTGTACAAGGTGTATTTAGAGGAGGGAATTATTAAATGAAGCTTAATATAAGGATAGTACCTTATGGTCTAAATGGTTCCTCTACCCTAGTGGCTAGAGGAGCCTACCATAGGTTGTTGGGCCTTAAAGGTCCAAGGTTTGAAACTACCATGCCCATTATTTTGTTAAGAATTGATAACATCAACATAGATCCTGATGATTCAAATATATATGATATAGAAAAATTGATGACGTGGCACTACATGATGACATGGCATTGGATGATGTTCAAATTATTTTCTAGATAGTACTAATTTGATACTTGATGATGTGGTAGTACATGTGGTACCTAATGCTAATGTGCTAGTTGATGACATCATAATTTGTATAGATTATGACATGGAAGTTGGTGATATGTTAGTCCATAGCTATTGATGTGGTAGGGATGATATGTCAATGACCAACATAATAGGTATATCTCCACATGGTAGGTATAAATACGAGCTTGGCCAATCACATTTTGCCAACTCATTAATCTTAGTGGTCATAAAGTCATTTAGTTAGTAGTATACTTGGTGAAGCATGGATTTTAGAGAAAATTAGAGCACAATAAGTCATATAGTAAAATTTGCATATTATAAAGAAAATAAAGGTATGACAATTGGTGTAGTCCATTTTGCTAGTACATTGCCCAATGGCCTACATAGTCAGCACCTAGTTGGAAGCCCCTTGTTTCAAATTATAATATGAGGTGTCACCTAATTTACCGATATATTGTACCATCAAAATACAATTGGTACACCCTTAGTCACTCATGCAATAACACATGTCATCCTTCCCATGCACTGTAGGTACATAATTTTTTTAATATTTAATTTTTTTTTGAGGTATTTTATGTGATTTTTGGAACAATATATTTTACATATGGAATCCTTTTAAGCCTTTTTTTTTTAAAAATTAAATATTCTATTGAGATATTTGCATTGGTGTTGTTGTTGGTTACAACTACATGGGAAAAGTGTAGTTTGGTAGAAAAATTATGGATCAACATGTGTCCTTATTAAATGGCCTGAACTATGCCACTTGGAAATTTAAGATTAAAGCTTTGCTTTGGAGCAAGGGTTGCTCAAATATTTGAATGTAGAACCTTGAGATATTATTCTAAAGAAACAAAGCAATTGTATAGGGGTAAGAAGGATGAGGATTTTGTTTGTTTTACCTCTTCATGTTGACAAGATCTATGATGATTATGTTAAAAACACCACTAACCCTACAAAATGCTTGGTAAATTTCAAGGATTGTTTGATCATAATGATTCTACATAGATTAGTAGATTAGAGGTGAAGCTTACTAATTTGACTATGTAATATTTTAATACTATTAATGAGTAGATTAGTCAATTCAAAAACTTATAATATGTTATACAAAATTCTAGAGGATTTTGAAAGTTGTTAAGAGAAATATAGGAGGTTGAGGATAAAGAGAAGATTATTGAACTAATTAACATTATCTTGAATAATATTTCAGAGGCATATGAGATATTTGATTTTATGATTGATATGCTTCATGTCTACTTTTTAAATTCTATTTTACCACCAATTGATGAGGTGTTCAAGTATGTTCTTCACTGTCATAACCCAAAATTTCATATTCCAAACCTAGTATTTTTTTTTACTTAACATTGAAAGTATAATTCCCTAACAAGGAGTAAATCCACCTCTTAATTTATCTTGGGATTCAATAAGTATTCAGCTAGGTCATTACTCATATTTAACTAGGTAGCATATTATAATAGTTATTCATGGACACACCCATCTCTACTATCTACATAATTCCATCTATGCAAAAGTACTAGGTGTCACACCCTTTCTAGACATTAATCTCATTCATAAATAAGTTAGATTATTCTCTTTCCAGCCATTTAAAAAGAAACGAGATGATCTTCACATCCCACACAAGTCCATCTATGTGAGTGCACTTAGCATCTTATGGTGATGGCTTTCCATCTATATCAACTAGAGAGAAAGTCTCTCTTACATCCATGTATCCATATCTATTTACGATCCATTGGAAACCCATGGAACTATCATTTCCTTACCTAAGAGAAAGGTTCAATCAATAAGAACTAAGCTTACCAATATTACTCAGTTCTAGTCCAATATCATTAAGAAAAATATTAAAGGATTGATAACCCTTAGTCTATATTCTTGAACACTAAGCAATAACATTAAGCATTTAAAACTAACAAATCCTTTCTCCTTACCAAAATTCCATGTAGGCCAAATATATTAATCTACATTCCAAACTAAGCCTACGTATTCCATATAAATATTTTTTATCAAGGGAATACCATCCGCAACAAGGAACATATCTGAAATGAATCCAATATTATTACACCACTACTATAATGTCAATATTTTTAATTTGGACCTAAGAATAATCACTGTCACCATTGAATGTTCCCTTTTAGACCTGCTAGATAAAACTCACTTCAAAAACTTCCTTTCCAAACTTAACACCGAGTCTGAAAAATGATCGAGCCCCAAAATAAATAGAGCAAAATAAATACTAACATCTACATGCCATAAGGACTCACATTCCTCCTTGAGGTGTTCAGAAATATTATCACAATAAATCATTTTCTATTACATTAATACCAATGAGCACATTACAAAGCCTTTCTGGAAATTACAACCCAATCACCATTCAGTGGTTTCCTCTTCGTGACCCTATCTAAGGTCCCTAAGGAATACTAAATATATTTTTACACATAGTTATAATTACTTCACTATTATAATTTCTTAATGATTGAATAGCTTTCATGCTTCCATTTCCCTTTGAAAAAACTAGTTTGGTATCAATTGATTGCCAATTCTCTCGTCCACACCTCCTTGCATAAGATGTCTTCACCTTTGGCTCACTTTTAAACCACCAAGAAGGGTTATCTTCTATAAGGGATCGGAGATGGCTTACAAAATTAAGGTAAGACAACTATTGCATTCAATTTCCTTAAAATCTATCCCAATCCTCTGGGTAACAACATTTGGAAGAAAATAAACAATAGAAAGCATTAATTTTCCATTTTTATTTCAATTTTAAAGATTCAGCATACATCATTCTGAAAAGTTTAAATTTACATCTCTAAACATCAACGTCTGAGTTGCTTACTATCTACAATAATAAGACAACCAATAGCTACTATTCTATTCATTTCTTTCAGCAATTACAACAAAGATGTTCAACCATACTTTAGAAACATGATTCCACAAACAATATAACAATCTTTAATCTCCAATCATTACTAAGCTAAAACATGATTCATTGGAAACCATATATATAAATGAAATCATTTTATTTTCTTTTCAAACAACTATAAACTCTTCGTAGGCACACAACAACTACTTTTCACTTTTAAAATAATTCAAAACAAGTTTATCTACATTTACTTTTACGAACAACCATTTCAATAATGTTGCTACTCTCTAACTTCCTCAAGGGCTTAACAAAATATTAGTATCTCAAAACAAATTCTAATAATATTCTAAGTTGGAGAATCAAAACCCAAAAACAACTATATGGTTTCTTTTTCCTTAGATAAGCAACACAAAAATATAATCTAAGGATTTCATAACTCATATCGCTCCTAGGAAGCGAATATAAGAACAATTAATCTATTTAAACAATGGAACTCATAATACCAAACCAAAGCCTTCATAGATATAGTTATAAAGCTTTAAATGTGAACTCACCATGGTTTATATCAAATAATTTGTACATAAAACCCAACAATAAACCATACAAGTTTTAGAACTACCTGGTTTATCCTGTCACCATTTGCTACTGTGCTTTTATTTTTCTAATGCTATTGTCTTCCATTACATTTTTTTTATTTCTTCTTATTTTATTTCCAGAGAGGTCTAGCATTTTTTCATTATCCTGGTTTAGCAGTGAGCTAACTGGGACATTCATCTTCCCACTATTGTCTTAACTAACAAGCAACATAACAATCCTTTCCACATGATTTAACTCAAGGCACGTCCACCCAGGGTCTTATTTGGATGTTGTAGTTCATAGTCCCCTCATATGATTAACTTCAACAAAGCAAGCTATTAACATTTCAAAATGCACACAAATAATTTCCTCTTTTTTTCCTTCTAAGAAAAAAAGAATGTAAAACACACACATAGTGAAACAATAATGAAATCCTTACCATTATTTTCATGAAAATATTTTTGTCAAACAAAGGCATCAACCTAACCTATTGAAATAATGTTTACATACAACTATAATTCCAACATATAAAGAGTTACCAAGCAACATACACAAACAACTTAAAACTCAATATATTTTCCTTTATGCAAATCATGTTATGCATCTTCATGAGAGTAGCATTCATCCATGTTGCCCCCTCAGATATTCTAACAATTTACCTATCACATCATTTCCCTTAGACATCCCTTACTCGGTGGTCATTTATTTCTATCACCCTTAGAGAACCTATTCTTGCAAAAGTGCAATTCCATTAGCAACATCTTATCCTTTCATAAAATATATATTTTTGTAGAGGTAAACATGATTAACCAATCATTCACAAAAATATATCATATTTTCTTCTTAGTCGTAATTGATCCATAAATAATACATCAAGAAATAGTCATTCATTCCATTAAAATATACTTCACAATTTTCCACAAGATACATGTTTTGCATGATAAATCATTAAATAGTCAAGCATCACATCAACAAAAACAACTAGCTAAACATGAATCTATCCAAATAAAAAGTCTGCCAAGGGAGGGTCATGACATACTCCCCCCTTAGGCTTAACATAGTCCTCTGTGTGTCATCATATTTTAACAAAAAATAACAATTACTTTGCACTCTCAAACATAAATGGAAAATGTTTTTGTATGTCTGCTACTTCCTCCCAAGTAGTATTTATCTCTGAGAAGCAGTCCCATTGGACCTTATATTGCTCCAGAGTCCCTTCCTCATTGATTTAGATCAAAACTAAAGGATCTTTACTGGTCGAACCTCTATAGCCTCTAGATTCACCATATGCAAATTAGAGAAATCCCACACATGTTTAGGGTTAGCCACATATTTTCTAAGCAAAGAAATGTGAAAGGTGTCATGAATATTGGACAAACTAGGTGGTAAGGCAAGTCGATATGCCATAGGATTGATATTATCTGATATTTCAAAGGGTACCATAAAATGAGGGTCTATTTTTATGGACTTAATAATACTCTTCATAAGTCTCACCCTTAAGAAAACTTTGTCACCTATAACTAATTCATGTTGTGATCTCTTAAGATTGACATAACTCTTTTGTCAATCTACAACTTCTTTTAACAGTTCCCTGATCATACTAAACTATTGCTCCATCTCCTTGACCATGTCTAGACCAAGCACAATCTGATATTCTATATTATCCCATGATAATGGTGTCCTATATCTCCTACCATACAGTGCTTCAAAAGGAGCTATACCTAGAGTTGAATGGTGACTATTATTATAGGTAAAATCCACCAGATATAAGTAATCCTCCCATTAGGTCTTCTAATCCATACAATACATGTGAAGAATATCCTCTAACACTTGATTCACTCTTTCTATATGTCCATAAATTTTAGGGTGATAAGAAGAGCTTATGTTCAGTCTAGTACCAATGGCACGATGCAAGGCTTACCAAAACTTGGATGTAAATCTTGGGTCTTTATCTGATATTATTACTTTTGGGAAACCATGAAGCCAAAATATCTCTTTGTAAAATATATTAGCCACAACCATGGTGTCATTATTAGTACTTTTGGGCATAAAGTGCACAACCTTGGTCAATTTGTCGATCACCACTAGGATTATGTCATGTTGGAACCAGTTTTTAGGCAACCCTACAATAAAGTATATTGCAACTACTTGCAATTTTTGCATATGTACATCTTGCAAATACAATAGTCTCATAGGATTTCTATGTTCTACCTTTACTTTCTAAAATTCGAGGCATTGAGCGATAAATTTAGTTATGTCCCTCTTCATCCCAAGCCAATAGAAAATTTTCTTCATATTCTCTCTCATTTTTGCTCCTCCTAGGTGAGAAAAATATGGAGATCTATGTGCCTCATTCATGATCATTTTCCTTAGATCACAAACCTCAGGGATCACCACCCTATCCTTGAAGCATAAGAAACAATATTTGAAACTAAAATCTTCATTTTCATTTGGTTGTCCAACTTTTCCTAAATCTGATTGAAGTAACCATCCTGGTGTTGAATTTTATTGACTTGTAACATCAAGACGACATGGATGCGAGAAAAAAAAAACTATGTGTCTCCTCCTACTCAAAGCATTAGAGAATTTATTCTCATTTCCTTTAATGTACTAAATGCCAAAATTGTATTTTACAAGGAATTTCATCCATCTTCTTTTCCTAGAATTGAGTAAAGGTTGAGTAAATATGTACTGCATACTCTGATGGTCTGTCCTCAACTAAAAAAATCTTCCTACTAAAAAGTGTTACCAAATATTAAAATAAAGCACCACCATTGCCAATCCTAGATCATGGTTTGCATAATTGATCTCGTGTCATTGGAGCTTTCTAGATACAAAGGCTATCACTGCTTCTTCCTGAGAGAGCACTCCTCCATAATGATGCATCTATACAAAAAAAAACTTCCCTAAGGATTGGGTATCTTTAATATGGGAGGCGTAGTAAGATTTTTCTTAAGCAGTTCAAATGCTACTTCACATTTATCTTTCCACCTAAATTCTTTTCCTTTCCTCTAAAGGTTTGTTATTGGGGAGGTAATCTTGGCGTAGTATTTTACATATCGTCTATAGTATCCAATCAACCCCATGAAACTTTGGACCTCGATCATATTTGTGGGTAGTGGCCAATTCAAAATAGCTTCTATTTTCTTAGGATCTACCATGATCCCTTCTACCAAAATAATATGCCCTAAATATTGCACTTCTAGCACATAGAAATCACACTTGGATAGATTTTTGTACAACTAATTCTTCCTCAATAGTTCTAGCACAATCCTAAGGTGTCTATCATGCTCTATCTTATTTTAGGAATAAATCAAAATATCATCCAAGAATACCAAAATAAATTTATCCAAATGCTTCCTAAAGATACTATTCATCAAATTCATAAATGTAGCTAGAGCATTTGATAGACCAAAAGGCAAAATAATAAACTTGTAATGTCCATAATGAGTCTTAAAGGCTATCTTGTAAGTATCCTCTCAGATCCTCAATTGATGGTATCCTGATTTCAAATCAAATTTTGAAAATATTGAGGCATATTTAATCTGATCGAAGAGGTCTTTGATTATGGGTAGAGGATATCTATTCTTGATAGTTGCTTTGTTTAGCATTCTATAATCTATACATAATCTCAAAGAACCATCCTTCTTATTTACAAATAGCACTGGTGCACCCCATGGTGACACACTTGGTCTTATTAATCCTTTCTCCAATAGCCCTTGTAGTTGCACCTTCAGCTCTTGCATTTCTATGGGATTCATTATGTAAGGAGCTCTATGTATAGGTTCTGTTCCAGGTTGGAGCTCAATTGTGAAGTCAAATTCTTGTTTAGGTGGTAATATAGGTAAATATTCTAGAAATACATCCCTAAACTCCTATAGAAGTGGGTGTTTCCCAAACACCTCTTCCTTATTTTCACTATCTAATTTATTTATCTTAACTACAAAAACCATTCCTCCTTTCTTAATGGATTTCTTGAGTTGCATTGCTAAAAGAATTTGAGGTTGAAAATACCCTTGTAAGCTGTACATCCTTTGTACCTTCCTTATATATTCCATATACTCAATCCATCTATCTTGAAAGTTGATTACAACCTTATGTGCTTGTAGCCAATCCATTCCTAAGACTACATCAAAGGCATGCAATGGTGCTACATATAGACATCCTATGGTCATTCCACTAGGTAGGGCAATTTTTGCCATAGGGTAGCACTGACTTATAGAGTAGGTTTATCTTGAACCATACTCGATCTTCCACCCATGTGCCAAGATTCCAAGCCTTTTTGATATATATTTAACTAAATTAGTGGAAAAAAAACTATCTATAGCACCACTATCAATCAAAATTTTAATATTTCTACCAAAGATCTTACCCCTTATCAACAACGGAGTGGCTTGTCCTTCCAGATCTTGGTTTCCTATCATTGCATAAATCTTGTGCATCGGTTCCTTGCATGCAAGTTCCTTGTACATTGGTTCCTTTCATTTTGGACTCAATCCTGATCTATAGGGATAGTTGTTAGCATAATGTGGTCCACCACATTTGAAGCATCTTTTATTGGGTCCTAGATGTATTTTCTATTTTTGTCCATCATTTGCTTTCACTACTGATGGAGGGTTAGCCTATCCCTATGATGGTCTGTTGTTACCACTATTACGATTATTAGGATTACGATTCTTCCCTTGGAACCTCTTCCTAAACTTTCCTTTCTTCCTATCATTCCTTCTATCCTATCTAGAAAAGTTTTTATTTGCTTATTCTCCTTCCCACTTTACAAAACCTGCACTGTTTATTTTTCTTAGTGCCTCTTTGCCCTGTTCATCTAACCCTTCATAGTTAAAATAAGGTTTGAGATAGGTTTCAACTTTTTTGGCCAAATCATAGGCCTTTTGTAGAGTAGTAGGTTCCCACATATCTACCTCTTGCCCTATTCTAGGATCTACTCCTAGTATAAACTTATGGATCTTCATTTTCTCATTGTATGCAGGCACATATTTTAGTAGCTTGACAAATATTTGATAATAATTTTCCACTATCCTAGTTCCCTGTCGAATTTTAGTGAACTTTTCAAACTTTTGAGAATAGAAATGTTCTGTGAGGAATCTATCTTTAAAGGCTTCTACAAATGCTTCCCAACTCAAATCCACTATTGTCGCAAGACCCAGTACTTCACTGAAAGTTTCCCACCAATCCAAGCCAACACCTTGAAGATGTAGAGTGGTGTAGGATGTACGAGTGCCAGTGGAATAGTTCTTCATATTACAATAGGTTTCTATCTCTTTCAGCCAAGCTTCGACTTTATCACCATATTCCTCTCCATTGAACTTGGAAGATTTTAAATGTTTTATATCCTTTCCCAAATTAGCCTCTAGATGGACCCTGGCCTGTTATGCCTCTGTAAGGGGTTCATTTTTCTATCCCATTCTAGAGTTTCTAGCCTATGTTTCTTGGTTCAATATAGTATCCAACAATTATTTTTGCATCTCCATCTATTCATGTAGTTGGGTCATTATTGTTGTGAGATATTCTCTTTCATTACACATATATCTAAATCTAAATCTAGGGTTCTAACCTCTATATTGGTCTATCATGTCTACCTCATAAATGGGGTAATGCTTCCTCTCCTTCTCTTTGGTGGCATTGTCCCTAGCAACACACAGAAGAGTCATTAGGAGATAATTCACTATAGCACCTACATTCATATTTTTTTTACCTGGTAGAGTTTAAACCCCACTTAGGTATGTTTCCTAACACACACCATAACTAGTTTTGTGTAGTGAACCTATCCCACTACGAACCATGCTCTAATACCAAATGTAATAACCCAAAATTTTAGACTCCAACCCTAGTTTTTTTATTTAACCCTGAAAGTCTAATTCCCTAAGAAGGAGTAAATACACCTCTTAATTTATCTTGGGATTCAATAAGTATTCAACTAGGTCATTACTCATCTTTAACTAGGTTGCATATTTCAATAGTTATTCATGGATACACCCATCTCTACTATCTACATAATTATCTCTATGCAGAAGTACTAGGTGTCACACCCATTCTAGCTATTAATCTTGTTCGTCAATGAGTTAGCTTATTCTCTTTTTAATCCTTCAAAAAGAAGTGAGCTAATCTTCGTACCACACACAAGTCTATATGTGTGAGTTTGCTTAGCATCTTAGGGTGATGGCTTTCTATATATACCATTTAGAGAGAAAGTCTCCCTTACATCCATGTATCCATGTCTATTTTTGATCCATTGGAAACCCATGGAATTATCATTTCCTTACCTAAGAGTAAGGTTCAATCTACAAGAACTAATCTTACCAATATTACTCAGTTCTAGTCTAATCTCATTAAGGAAATGTTATAATATTGATAACCCTTAGTCTATAATTTTTAACACTAAGCAATAACTTTAAACATATAATACTAACAACTCATTTTTCCTTACCAAAATGCCATGTAGACCTAATATATTAATCTGCATTCCAAACTAATCCTACGTATTCCATAGAAAGTTCCTTTATCAAGGGAATACCATTTAAAACAAGGAACACATTTGAATGAATCCTACATTATTACACCACTACTATAATGTCAATATTTTCTATTTGGACTTAATAAAAATCATTATCACCATTAAATGTTCCCTTTCAGACCTTCTAGACAAAACTCACTTTAAAAAATTCCTTTCTAAACTTACAACCAAGTTTGAATGATTACTAAGCCCCAAAAGTAATAGATCAAAATAAATACTAACATCTACATGCCATAATGACTCGTGTTCCTCCTTAAGGTGTTTAGAAACATTATCACAATAAAATATTTTCTATTACATTAATACCAATGAGCACATTACAAAGCCTTTCTGGAAATTACAACCCAATCACCATTCAGTGGTTTCCTCTTCGTGACCCTATCTAAGGTTCCAAAGGAATAATAAATATAGTTTTATATATAGTTATAATTACTTCACTATTATAATTTCTTAATTATTGAAAAATCTTCATGCTTGATTTCTCTTCGAAAACACTAGTTTGGTATCAATTGATCACCAATTCTATTCTCCAACCCTCCTTTCATAAGATGTCTTCACCTCTGGATCACTTTTAAAACACCAAGAAGAGTTGTCTTCTATAAGGGATCAGATACGACTTCTAAACTTAAGGTAAGGTAACCATTGCATTCAATTTCCTTAAAACATATCCCAATCCTTTGGGTAACAATATTTGGAAGAAAACAAACAATAGAAAGCTATAATTTTCCAGTTTCATTTCAATTTCAAATATTCAACATACATCATTATGAAAAGTTCAAATTTCCATCTTTAAACATCAACGTTTGAGTTGCTTACTATCTACAATAATAAGACAACCAAGAGAAACTATTCTATTATTTTATTTCAGCAATTACAACAAAGACGTTCAACCATACTTTAGAAACATGATTCCACAAATAATATAATAATATTTAATATCAATCATCACCAAGCTAAAACATTATTAATTGGAAACCATATATATAAATACCTGTATGTTGCTCAATATATTAAACAACTTAAAACTCAATATATTAATAATATTCCATCATATTGCTTTCTAGATCACTATATCACACCCCAAGTATGTCTTGTATATTTTTCAATACTTCAAGATGGAGGATTGTAACTTTGCTAAAAATCCTTTTTCTTTAGAATTGAAGTTTCAAGATAATTCTATAACTCCCTTGGTGGATGCCATTCTATATAAATCTCTTGTGGGAGGTCTCCTTTATGTTACACATGAATCGATATTGCCTTTGTTTCCAACTATTATTGTAGGTACATGTAGGCCCTTGTGAGAGTAACTTGATAATAACCAAGAGGATCCTCAAATATATCAAAGGTATTTATCACATGTGTACTCATTATTCAATCGATTCACCTCTAATTTTGAAAGAATTATTAGGAGTACTCCACCACACAATCAATTTTTTAAAATTTAGATTCTAACCTTATTTCATGGTTCTAACCTAGCCTATAACTCTTTTGTGTGATAATTAGAGCATCATGTAGCTCATTTTCAATCCAATATTTCATTGGTAGAAAACCACATTAAAATTTGGATGAATTATGTGAGATGGATTTATGCCCATGAGAGGAGTCTATCATAACAAAGGTTATACAAAATATTCCTTTTTTGTGCATGTAGGAGATACTTGGTGTGGGAGAGTATACCTTAAGGGGGGATAACTAGTAAGGGTCTCTCTCCATGTCGCTCATTTAGCTTTAGGTAGGTGTTGAAATATGTGGTGGTTATGCTTCACTTAAGGGCATGACTAAATTTGTATTGTATTGTATGCAAAATCTCTTTGGCACCTTTTAAACCTTGAAAAAGGTATTTTTGTAATATTTTATTAGTTAAACTATAGGTCGATTATTTAACCTTGATCTAAAGGTAACTTGTGATTGGGTATAATAGCCCATCATACAAACCATTTCATTATCAGTTGGAATGTATTCAATTTTTTTATAGTGAGATTATTTGGTGTCCATGTACAAGCCATTATATCATGTGCATTATTGTTTGTGTATTTATTTTTAGAAATACTCAATAATTTCTTGATTCCATTCATTTCTAGAAATTATTTTGAAATCCAACATAGGAAAATGGTCAATGCAAAACAAAAAACCTCGTTTGAGATAATTTATAGATCTATGGCACAAAGAGGGATTAGAGATGCCTATGAATTATTTCAAAACTCTAAGTAAGTGCCCTATTATTTAAATATATAACCTATATAATGAGCATAATCATGAGAGAATATATCATTGCAATGCAAAAACCAAGATGACAATTTAGAGTCTCTCTAACTAATCTAATGGGATTTTTTAAAGGAACTAGTTGATGCAGGAGCATCCGGTGGAAGCAGAGCAATCTTGCATCAACAAGAAAATTTCAAGTGTTAGTTTTGATGTCGCGATATCGCGACATAGCAAAAGTGTCGCGATATCGTGACATGTCGCGTTTTCGCGACTCAAGGAGGAGAGAGAAGGCTCAGCTCTAAAATGTCACAATTTCATGACATGTCACGAAATTGTGACCAAAACAGTAGAGTGGAGGCATAAGAAGAGAATGTCACGAAATGTCGTGAAAGTCACGAAATCATGACCGAAGCAAGGGAAGGGGAGGTGCCCGAAAGTAATGTCACAATTTTGCAACATGCCACGAAATCGTGACCAAAATAACAAGGGAAAGGCCAGACGAGAAGATGTCACGATTTCACGACATGTCATGATTTCGTGATCGAAGGAAGACAGGAGGGGCCAACGAAGAAGATGTCGCGATTTTGCGACATGTCACGAAATCACGATCGAAGGGGCAAAAAGAAGGCTAAGTAGGAAACTGTCATGATATCCCGACATGTCACAATTTTGTGACCCAAAGGGTGAAGAGAAAGTAGCAAGTGAAGAAGTCATGATATCGCGACACATCACGATTTCGTGACCCATAGAGGTGAGAAGGAAGCACAAGGCAAGATGTTGCGATATCGTGACATGTCGCGATTTTATGACCAAAAGAAAGAAAGAAGAGCCGAAAGGAAAAATGTCGCGATATCGCGACTTGAAGGAGAGGAAGACAATAAGAAAGAAAAATGTCGTGATATCGCGACATGTCGCGACATTGCGACCTGAAGGAGAGGAAGGCAACGAGAAAGGAAAATATCATGATATCGCGACACGAAGAAAAGAAATGTTGTAAGGAAGGAAAATGTCGCGATATCGCGACATGTCGTGATATCGTGACCCGAAGAAAAGAAATATTGCAGGGAAGGAAAATGTCATGATATCGTGACATGTCGCGACATCGCGACATGAAGGAGAGAGAGGCAATAAGGAAGAAAAATGTCAAGATATTGCTACATGCCGTGATAAATCCGACATACTACTGGTTCTCTGTTCGAAAAAGCCCACATTCCCAGACGATGTTTTTTGAGGTGGTCAGGGCCTCATTAATGCATAATTTCTTATTTGGTAAGCTTGTTGAGCATGGCGGCCATTCGAAGACTGCACCCAGAGGTCAGATGGCTCATCAATGCATGTTTCTATGGCTAACCCGATGGTAGTTGCCAGATAGGGAAAGATGTAAAGGCTCAGTGAGACTAAATGCATTATGGCAGGTGGGTCATTAATGGCCTAGAGGATCGAGACCTCGAAGGAGGCCCAGACATGGTTATAGAAATAGGTGGTGCATGAAGGAAAGGGGGGACTCGAAACTAGAAACTACGCCTGTTGGCTAGTATTGTAAAATTTTCTTTTGAAAGTTTAATGAAATGAAAGCTTGAGTGATTCACTGTGATTCTGTGTCCCCATCAAGTGGTATCAGAGCAACCTATTTTGGCACTTCCAAATTTTAATAAGGTATTTCAGGTAGACTGTGATGCTAGTGGTAGTGCCATAGGAGCTGTTATGAGTCAAGAAGGTAAACCTGTTGCTTACTTTAGTGAGAAACTCAACGATGCTAGAAAGAAGTATTCAGTTTATGATCAAGAGTTTTATGCTATAGTTCAGGCTCTAAAGAAGTGGCGACATTACTTGTTACCAAAGGAGTTTGTTCTATTTACTAATCATCAGGCCTTACAGTATATTAATAGTCAAGGGAAGCTAAATCAGAGGCACCTAAAGTGGGTTGAGTTTCTACAGAGTTATACCTTTGTGTTGAAGCATAGGAGCGGAAGGTCAAACAGATTTGCAGATGCCTTAAGTAGAAGGCAGTGTTTGTTGACAGAGATGAAGGTGGAGGTGGTAGGATTTGATGAACTGAAGGGTTTGTACCCTGAAGATCCTGATTTTGTAGAAGCCTGGAAGGCATGCTTGGCACCTGTTACTTTAGACAGAACCAAGTGGTTGGATTTTCTGATCCAAGATGGAATTTTGTTCAAGGGAGGTCAATCATGCATTCCATGGAGTTCAATGAGGGAGAATCTAATAAAGGAGAAGCATAGTGGGGGACTAGCTAGAAATTTTGGTCGAGATAAGACCATTGCCCTTGTTAGTGAAAACTACCATTGGCCACAGTTGCAGCAAGATGTGACTAAATTTGTGCAGGGTTGTAGAGTATGTCAGATGACTAAGGGAGTGAGACAAAATACAGGATTGTATCAGCCATTACCTGTATCAGAGAGACCATGGGAGGACATCAGTATGGATTTTTTTCTTGGCCTACCAAGGACACAACGAGGGAGTGACTCCATTTTTGTTGTTGTTGACAGGTTTTTGAATATGGCTCATTTTATTCCATGTCAAAAAATGAGTGATGTAGTTCATGTTGCAGGCTTGTTTTTCAAGGAGGTGGTACACCTTCATGGTCTACCCAAGAGTATAGTATCTGACAGAGATACCAAATTTGTGGGTTATTTCTGGAAGACTTTGTGGAAGAAGCTGAAAAAGGATTTGAAGTTCAGTTTTGTGTACCATCCACAGATTGATGGGCAAATAGAGGTGGTGAATAGAAGTTTGGGTAATCTTCTAAGATTCCTGGTGGGAGATAAGCCCAAATGATGGGATTTGATTTTGCCACATGAAGAATTTGCTTACAATAATTCCATCAACAAAAGTACTGGTAAATCCCCATTCTAGATTGTGTATGGGAATGACCCAAGGCATGCTTCTGAGTTGAGAATGATGGGTAAAGGAGAAAAGAGTAGTGTTGAGGCTAAATATTTTGCAGAGCACATAAAGAGTTTACATGAAGAGGTAAAACAACATATCGGTAAGATGAATGCTCAGTACAAAGCCAAAGCCGATCAGAAGCGGCATTTCAAGGAGTTCCAAGTGGGAGATGAGGTCATGGTTCACTTAAGAAAGGAAAGGTTTCCTAGCAAAACCTACAACAAGATGAAGATGAAGAGGTTTGGACCATGCAGGATCATAGGTAAAAGAGATTCAAAAAATGCCTATGAAGTGGAACTGCCAAGTGAGTTAAATATCTCACCTATTTTTAATATTTCAGACTTGGTAGAATACCATGAAGGAGGTAATGGTGAGACACCAAGAATAGATTTGTGGGATATTCCAACATCTACTCTAGCAATAGATGAGATCGAGGAAATACTAGACACGCGAGCTGGCAAAAGTACCAGGAATAGGTAGTATTCTGAATATCTGGTCAAGTGGAAGGGTAGGCCTAACGAAGATGCAATTTGGTTGTCAAAAATAGAGGTTGACCACCTAGGTCTTCCTCCAATAGAACATAAGTGAAGGACACTTCTCAATCCACCCCAGGTGTCTAATGCAGGAGCATCCGGTGGTAGAAGAGCAATCTTGCATCAACAAAAAAATTTCAAGTGTTAGCTTTGATGTCGCGATATCACGACATAGCAAAAGTGTCACGATATCGCGACATGTTGCATTTTTGTGACTCAGGGAGGAGAGAGAAGGCTCGGCGCTAAAATGTCATGATTTCATGACATGTCATGAAATCATGATTGAAATAGTAGAGCGGAGGCATAAGAAGAGAATGTCGCAAAATCGCAACCGAAGCAAAGGAAGGGGAGGTGCCTGAAAGTAATGTCGTAATTTCATGACATGTCACGAAATCGTGATCGAAAGAACAAGGGAAAGGCCAGACGAGAAGATGTCATGATTTCGTGACATGTCACAAAATCATGACCGAAGGAAGACATGAGGGGCCAGTGGAGAAGATGTCACGATTTTGTGACATGTCACGAAATTGTGACCGAAGGGGCAGAAAGAAGGCCAAGTAGGAAACTGTCGCGATATCGCGACATGTCACGATTTTGTGACCCAAAGGGTGAAGAGAAAGTAGCGAGTGAAGAAGTCATGATATAACGACACATCGTGATTTCACGACCTGTAGAGGGGAGAAGGAAGCACAAGGCAAGATGTGATTTCATGACCAAAAGAAAGAAAGAAGAGCCGAAAGGAAAAATGTTGTGATATCATGACATGTCATGATATCGCGACCCAAAGGAGAGGAAGACAACAAGAAAGAAAAATGTCACAATATCATGACATGTCGCGACATCGCGACCTAAAGGAGGAGAAGGCAGCGAAAAAGTAAAATTTCGCGATATCGTGACCCGAAGAAAAGAAATGTTGCAAGGAAGGAAAATGTCGTGATATCGTGACATGTCGCGATATCGCGACCCAAAGAAAATAAATGTTGTAGGGAAGGAAAATGTCACGATATCGCGACATGTCGTGACATCGCAACACAAATGAGATAAAGGCAGTAAGGAAGAAAAATGTCGCGATAATGCGACATGTTGCGATATCGTGACATACTGCTGGTTCTCTATTCAAAAAATATTGCATTCCCAGACAATATTTTTTGAGGCGATCAGGGCCTCATTAATGCATGATTTCTTGCCCGGTAAGCTTGCTGAGCATGGCAGCCATTAGAAGACTGTGCCCAGAGGTTAGACGGCTCATCAATGCATGTTTTCACGGCTAACTCGGTGGCAGTTGCCAGATAGGGAAAGATGTAAAGGCTCAGTGAGACTGGATGCATTTTGGAAGATGGGTCATTAATGGCCTAGAGGGTTGGGACCTCGAAGGAGGCCCAGACATGGTTATAGAAATAGGTGGTGCATGAAGGAAAGGGGGGCTCGAAACTAGAAACTATGCCTGTTGGCTAGTATTGTAAAATTTTCTTTTGAAAGTTTAATGAAATGAAAGCTTGAGTGATTCACCATGATTCTGTGTCCCCATAACTAGTTCAACATGGAGAATACCCTTGGTGGGTGATAAGTTCTCACAAATTTAAACTTGCTATCTTGATTTTAGATTTAGAATAAACATAACAAAAAACTTTAATATAATCATTACAAAAAAATCCTCACCTATTTAGTTAAAAATACATCTATTTTGAGTCTTCCAGATTTGGAAGAGTAGATTGACTTTGCAAGCATGCCAAATATAAATAATTATTTATGACATAGAAAATAAATAATTCACTATAAAAAGGGATTAGGATGATAAGGAATAAATGCAAGCCCAATGAATTTTAATATTTTTGGTCCCAAAAAAATATAAAAAAATAGGCATAATAGTTTCAAGGGAAGAGCATGAAAAGAATTGAGCTATCCCTATATGAACAAATTGTTTTTAATTAGTTAAGACTTGATATAACAAACATCATAAGAAATGTCTTAAGTGGATATTCTCAAGCTTTGGCAAACAAAATCAACCAAAGCATTGCCTTTACTTGCCTCCTAGGTTAAAATTGATTGGAATTATAGGAGAAATTAGACCTAGGGAAATGTTTTGAAAGGGGGTTTAGAAATTTCACTTCTAGGCCTTGCATCATTCAATTATGAGAGATAAAATCAACTTGTGCAAGCTATTTTGAAGTATGAGTTCTTTAATTTATTCTAAAGTATGATTGTATCCAATATAAGACATCCAAGAATAATATTATATTAAATACAAGATTATAATAATTTCCTTTTTTAAGAGCTAAATGGATTTGAATCAATTAGTCTTAGCAAAATAATTGGTGTACCAAAGAATGATAAGATAGCACCAAAAGATTTACTTAGTCACAAACATGTCTATTTATAAAAATATCCTAACTATTTGAGATGAGGCTTAGCATGCTTTGTGCCAAAAAATATACCTCAACTATGATTAACACAAGAATGATAAGAAAAGTGTGAAGCCCTAGTCATTCAAGCAATTATTTCACAAAGGGATTCTTAAAAAATATGACTAAAAATTACCTTCTAGGTTTTATGGTCAAATATTGTACTAACACCCATTTGTCATAGAGGGATATCCCTTGTTGATATACATCAAATATACTGCTACCATATTAGAACTAAGGAAAAGATCGTAAATCTTAAATAACTTTATAGAATTCCATGTTGCTAAAATATTTGGCTTAAATAAAATCACATAAAATATTGAAGGGGTGCTTGTAGGAGTAGTAATAAATAATCATAGCCACCAGGGTCTTAGAGCATATCTAAAAATTATTAGTCATGTGCATTATTTTCTCACCCGATAAGTTATTTTTTTTTCTATTGTATAAATAAATTTTTACCAAATATCAAGGGACAAACCCCTAAAAGGTAAAGGGGATACACAAAACTTAAAAATTGTCTAGGTTGTATCCATTTCTAAGCATAGTCTATAATCAATTAAGATATATTAAAAGGAATTTACTTGTAGCAATGAGTTTTACACTATTGAATGTTTTATATATAAGCTTTATAAAATATATCAAGATATCCCATGGCATTTGAGACTAAACTATCATCATAATTCACCATGATAAAAGATCTATCGATGAAGTGGTGATAAAGAACTTGGTCTTAGTCACAGTGAGGCTTTCTTCGCAAGAAAAATAATGAAATCCTAAATTTTAAGAGCATAGAGGGAGGGGACATCCTTTCCTAATACAGTTATAAACATCATAATCTTGAATTTGAATGCTATTAAATAAATAGGAATTTATTTCTAATAAAGGAGTTTAAATGGACATGGAAAAGAGACTATATTTTATGATAACCAAAATAATATAACAATCAATCTAGTTGGATAACCATAAATTGGGTAAACAACATCTTCTATGAGGGTTGTCTCCTGTTTCCTATAGTCTTGTGGATGTAAATAATATTTATATTTTACCTTTCTAATTGTAGGCTCTCTCAACATATATATTTTTTTATGAATAATGTATGTTGTCTAGAGGTCTAGGACCACTCCCTAACTTCTCAAATAGCAATAATATTGTAATAAATATATCTAAGTTGTGGTGAATACTATTTTTTAGATCGAACAATGGTAAGGATCAAAGAGTGAACTCTAAGTGCTAGATATTTTGGACAAGATTAGGAAACATTCAACAACATGATGGGGCACTGATTGGTAATAATTTTTAAATAACATCCCTTAGAAATTATTTTTTATATTCTATTCATTAATTATTCTACCCAAGTATTGATTAAGTAGACCTTAAATTAGTAAACATGGAGGATTTTATTGTCTATATATACATAATAAGATTTGTAAAATGTACAAGGGAACCCATCCGAACCAAGAGATTTGTCTTTACTCATTTACAAAATCCCCTCATAAACCTTCTCAAAAGTTGTTAACGAATCACAATCTATACATTGATAAGAAGTCTAATGGAAATAACTTCTAAAAATGATAAAATACTTCCTTTCTATCATCATCCATGTCCTAGGATTGGAAAACCATCTTATAATTCTTGATAAAGGAGAAAGAAATATTTGAGATACCAAAGATCCTTTTACCCAGGCCTATATGCTCTCCATGTAATGACATTATAGAAGAATTAAAAATACTTATGATATCTATCACACTTATAGCCAATAAAATTTATCATGAATATGCTTCTCCTATATTATTGAGATTTTGAATCCCTAATTTGGTTCCTAAGTAAAGCAACCTTCAACTAGGATGAAAATTCAAAGGAGAAATATTATCAAACCAATAAGTTATTTATTAGGGCCATGAGATAATTAATATGTGTCTGCTTTCTATAATGGGTAATTTTTTTTCCATACTAGAGGGAGGAAGAGATTATCTAAACAATAGCTTTATGTCACCATTAAATACAATCTTTCTCATATTATCAATAAGAGACCAAATTTCATATTTGGGTAATCATATTAAGAGTCCCTATATGCTACAATAATAAGGTATTCATAAAAATATCATCGAGGAACTCTATGTAGCTACTTAAAGCTCTAATAAAAAACTCCATGAGGAAATTATTAGAAATAATAGATCCAATAGCTACCTTAACCAATAGACCTTGACTAGATTCCAATGATAAAAATGATTGATCAACAATCATAACATAGTCCAACTATGTCAACACTTTGTTCTCTCCTTCTTGAAGGTTAGATAAAATAAACTAAGAATAATTGCTTTTATATCCTTAGTAATAAAATAGGTACTAGGAAAAAACTCTTGTCTTGTAAAGAATCTATCATAGCATCTAGCAACAAAATGTTTTCTCCACAACCCAAAATAGAATCAACCCGAAAATATTTGTTTTAGGTTTTTCGTAGGACTACCCAAACTTCCGAACTCGTTTCGGCCATATCTCACTCATCCAAACTCGGATTGAGCTGAAATTTTGAGGGTAGATGCCTGAAAAACCCTAGAACGTCTCCACCAATTTTCATATCATTTTGAGAAACAAAGATCCTAGCACATCCCTATGTGTGAACGATATATTTGGCAAGCGGCTATGCGAGGGTTTCATCTGGGTTGAGTGCAAGCAGCTCCAGAGGTTGGTTTTTAGGGCCTTCGGGCCCTAGCGACCAATATTTTTGTGGTTTATGCTCAATATTTTAGAAGGAAATGTTGCAGGGGATACAAGATGGGTTAGAAATTTGTCTTTCAAAAGATCATACTGTGAACTTGAGTGACAACGACTTCCAATTTGCTGCACAAAAGAAAAGTGAAAACCATACCTTTCCATGGCGTCTAGGGCAAGGATTAAAGAGACCACGAAATAAGTTTCAAGCAGTTGATCAAAAAATGGCTCATATCTCAAGTGAATCTGGTGCTAAGGTGCACCCACAAAATAATTCTACTGTGAAAACCCTTGTCAAGGGTAAGAATTTTGAAGACTCAGTCCCAAAAATGAATTTTAGGGATGCCCTTCATGGTGGACAACCTTAGCCCAATGCTAATATCAATATTAGGGCTTCTCATAAACCTCTAAGAATGCCTAAGATTGATCCCAAGAAAATAGAGTCAGGATGTCTTAAAGCAGCTGATGGAACTCCTATTGTTAAGCTTGATATGGGTAACATTCAGATTGGCATTGAAGATTTGGAAAAAAGAGGACTAATTTGTCGGTTCGTGGGTTTTCGTCCGAGTCTATCTGCTTTCAAAGTCTGGGCTGCAAAAAGTCTGGAAAACTAAAGGTGAGTTACAAATCTCTATTTATCCAAATGGTTATTTTCTTGTTTTATTTGCTAATAATGAAGATAGAGAGAAAAATTTTCAAGGGGGTCCTTGGTTTTTGGAAGGGCAGGGCTTTTCATGAAGCCCTGGCATACTAAATTTAAAGTCGAAGAAGAGATGCCTTCTATAGCTCCCATGTGGGTTAGACTCTTTGGCCTCCCTATTGAATTTTGGAATCCTACTGTTTTTTCTTCAATTGGAAACTCTTTAGGAACTTTTATGATGACTGCTGATTGTACTCAAAATTTTGAACATATTATTTATGCTCGAATTTGTGTTTTAATGGATTTTGACAAACCCCTACCTAAAAAGATCACATTACAATTTGGGGAAGACACTTGGGAGCAAGTAGTGGACTATGAGAACATTCCTTTTCATTGTAGAATTTGCCATGAATATGGTCATTTGGCCAGTGCTTGCCCAAATAAAATTCCTGATCAAAAGAAAGAAGATATAAACTCAGTAGGTTTCCAAATACCTAAGAAGAAGAACACTAAAAAAAAACCAGTAATGAAGGATCAATCAAAGTCATTTGCTAATATGTTTGAAATCCTTTCCACAAATGATGTCCCAAGTGAGGAAGAGGAAATAATGGAAACTGAAATCTTAGAAACACAATTTAAATATGAAGGAAAGAACTCAGAGACAAACCAACAAATCAAAGGTTTTCAATAGAAAAAAAAGGAGAAAATTTACACAAGAAAAACAATATTTCAAATGTCAAAACTTCAAATAATGCAGGTCCCAATATAGACTCCATTGAACCATCTAGTAAAATTTTGGCTGTGTATGAGCATTCTTCAAGGTTAGAAGCCATCTCGGATTCAATTGGAATAAGTCAAGAAACAGGGAAAAAAAATTGAAGATGGATTCTAATCAAAAAGTAGGTCGCAAGACCAATCAATATCATATGGTAAAAGAAGGTGAAAAGCTTGTAGAGGAAGGTAAGATTAATGCCCTTCCCAACATTTTTAGCCTTGGTATTAATGAAGATCATCACTTGGAATATTAGAGGACTCAAAGGGAGTCTTTCAAAACAAAATGAAATTAGAAGAATGATTCAGATAAATCATCCACATCTTGTTTTCCTTCAAGAAACAAAGATGTCAATGGAGGATATGGACTTAATTGCCAATAAAATTTGGCCAGCTGGAAAAGTGGTTTCCCTCAGTTCCCAAGGGACTTCGGGTGGCATTGCTTGTCTTTGGGACCCAAAAGAGGTAGTTATTCACCATATGGTTGGCAGTTGGGGTTTGTTGGCTATAGCTATTCAAAGTAGACATTCCAACCAGATTATGCTCTGCATTACTATTTATGCCCCGACTTCTTTGGAGGAAAAAAGAAGACAGTGGAAGGATATTACTCATATTATCTCTCATTTTCCTAAAGCTTGGATCTTGATCGGAGGAGATTTCAATACCATCCTCTCTCTGGATGAGAAAAGAGGGGGAAATAGAAATTTGGACAAAAGTACTGACCTCATGAGCGAATATATTGCAAACCTCCATCTTGTGGATATCCAACCAGATAATGGCCTTATGACTTGGTCTAACAGAAGGCAAGGCTTAGCTTGTATAATGGAGAGATTGGATAGGTTTTTGCTCTCTAAAAATTTCTTAATCCATGGTCACATTCCTAAAGTGAAGACTCTTAATAATGTTGGTTCGGATCATTGGCCGGTCATGGTGGAAATGTGGAAAACCAATGTGAGTTTCTCTCCTTTTCTTTTTCAATTAATGTGGCTTAGAGACATTTCCTTCAGACCTCGTGTGCAACAATGGTGGAAGGAAGGTAAACCTAGGCATGGGACTAAGATGTTCTGTTTTGCCAAAAGACTGCAATACATTAAATCCAAAATCAAGACTTGGAAACTGGAAAGATTTTGGGGATGTTCATAAAAAAAAACATGAAGTTATTGCTCATCTTGAAAATTTGAATAAGAAAATCCATTTAGATGGCCTCACAGAGAAGAGAAGTGCAGATGAAATTAAACTCACAACTCGGTTAGAGGAATGGGAAAAAGAGAAGAAATCTTATGGAAGCAAAAATCTAGAATTCAATGGCTCAAAGAAGGAGATCGAAACACAAATTTCTTCCACAAATCTCTTCTAGCTCGAAGATCTCACAACTTTATTTCTTCCTTAAAATCAGATTCTGGAGATGTTGTTTATACTTGGGATGGCATGAACTCTATTGTTGTTGATTACTTTTCCAATATTTTTGTTGCTACTCCTCTTGACTCGGCTTCACAACAAAATGTTCTTCAAGCAATCCCTTCTCTTATCACTTTTGAGGAGAACTCTATTTTGACTACTCCTGTTACTATCAATGAGCTTCAACAAGTAGTTTTTAAAATGCAAAAGGGAAAACCCCAGGTCCTGATGGTTTTCCTATTGAGTTCTACCAAGAGTTCTGGGATATCCTTCATGTTGATTTATTAGAGGTGGTGGAAGAAGCCAGGAAATCCAAAGAAATTTTGAAGGTTATCAATAAAACTTATATTACTCTTGTTCCAAAAGCTCAAGAGGTTGATCATATCTCAGCTTTTAGACCTATTGCTTTATGTAATGTTCTTCTCAAAATTATTACTAAAATCATGGCAGAAAGGTTGAAGCCTCTTTTGCATAAGATTATTTCCCCGAGCAAGGGGGATATGTGGAAGGACGTCAAATAGTAGATGAGATAGTTCTTGCTCAGGAAGCCATCCATTCCATGGATATGCAAAATTCTCCTTCTATGTTCATCCGGTTAGACTTATCCAAAGCTTATGACAGAGTGGATTGGCACTTCCTTATCAAAGTTTTGAGGCAATTTGGTTTCTCTAAGGATTGGATGGATTGGATTATGGGATGTATCTCTTCAGTTTCCTACTTAGTTCTTATCAATGGTAGGCCTTCTCAGTCTTTCCTAGCTTCCAGAGGTATTAGGCAAGGTGACCCACTATCCCCTTATTTATTCATCATTCTTGCTGAATGCTTGGGTAGGACTATAACCAAAAAGAGGGAAAACAAAACCCTTGAGGGAGTTACCATTGCTCATGGAGCTAGACCTATCTCTCATCTTCAATTTGTGGATGACTCTACCCTTTTAGGTAAAGCTACGAGTTAAGGAAGCTTCTAATATTAAGCAAATCATTAGCTATTTTTCTAAGGCTATCGGGCGAGTTGATCAATGAAGAAAAATCTAAAGTTATTTTCTTTCAGTGCTTCGCTAGACAGGAATCCATGGTCTTGGATAAATTAAGATATAAGAAGACCTCTCTTCCAATCACTTATTTAGGTATTCCCATAAATATTCAAAGGCAAAAAAATAAATATTGGAATTGGTTGTTGGACAAAGTCAAGAAGAAAATTGGAAAGTGGACCAACAAGTGGCTTTCTTTTGGGGGTAGAATCACCTTGGTAAAATCAGTCCTTCAAGCTATTCCTATTTATGTTTCTTCCGTTTTGAATATCCCAAAGGTTGTTCTTCGAGAATTGGATCAAATCAGTCATCGTTTCCTTTGGAGTGGTACTAAGGAGAAAAGAAAATGGGCCTTGGTGAAATGGGATACTTTATGTCTTCCTAAGAGTGAAGGGGGGTTAGGATTCCGGTCTTCAATTAATAACAACAAAGCTTTAGCTGCTAAATTATATTGGAGGATGTTGCATAACCCCAATGCTCTTTGGGCCAATAATCTCCGTGCTAAATATGCTTGAGAACAAAAGTCCTGAAGACCTTGTTCGCTATCAACTTCCTACCAAAGGTTCTCCCATTTTAGCAGTTCTTAAGACTCGGTGAGGATTTGATAAAGAAAAAATTATTTTGGATCATTCATAATGGTCAACATGCAAATTTTTGGACAGATTCTTGGGATGGTCACAAGCCTTTGATAACTCAGTTTCCCGATTGGAGGCCTTGGATGGAGGAGCTTCACCGAGCTAATTGGATAAAGGTGGCTAATTACTGTCGGTACCATACTAGTAATTCAAAGGTTGGTAGATATTGGATCCCTATTGAGGACTAGCCTATTCAAATCCTAGAAAGGCAAAGACAAGATATCCAAGGCATCCTTCATATGAGATCCCTCTCTTGGTCCCATGAAAAAGATTGTTTTGGATGGAACAACACTACTAAGGGTGAGTATTCAGTTGCTCAAGGTTATTTGACCTTATGCCATAATAATCCCAACCATTCTTCTGACATATTTTCTCAATTGTGGGCTCAAAAGCTCTGGCCTAAGGTGAGGTTCTTTAATTGGCTTTTATTGCATCGTAGGGTGCTTACTTGGTGAGCAACTTATGAAGCATGGTTTTCATGGCCCTTTTAGATGTGAAATGTGTGAAGAGAATGTAGAAAATATCAACCATATTTTTATTGAGTGTACTTTAGCCTCTGAGCTATGGAGGAGAATGGCAACTTTACTTGGCTTACAGTGGTCCAATTTTTTCACTTTTGAACAACTTTGGAGGGATTGGCCTAATCAAGAGGGTGTTGATCATTTTATTAGGCAGTTAGTTTGGATGGGTTCTACCATTCTTCTTTGGAATATTTGGAATGAAAGGAACATCCGAATTTTTAATCAAGATAGGAAGGATATTCACTATATTTGGCAAAAGACCATAGCCAACTTAGTTGAATCAGTCCATCAACTCCTTAATCACCCCCAAAACTCCCACCAAATATGGGATCAAGTGATGCAAATATTGAAGATTAAACCTTCTAAGGGCAACCAACTTAAAGGGAATGTGAGTATTAGTAAGATGGATAGGACTAGAAATTGGCAACCTCCTCCTAAGGATTTTGGAAAAGTCAATACCGATGGAGCCTCTAGAGGGAACCCTGGAAAAGCCAGTGTGGGAGGAATTGGTAGACTTTCAGATGGCTCCCTGGTTTTTACTTTTGTTGAGAATTTGGGTATTCTTTCCAATAACCTTGCTGAGGGGTATGGTATCCTTAGAGGCCTTTAGGAGGCTACTAAGGTTGGATGGGAAAAGGTGTTAGTTGAGTCTGACTCTCAACTTATGATTAATCTCTTGAAGACTCCTTCTAAGAATCATAAGGTGGATTGGAGAATAAAAAGAATTATTGAGAAGATTCAGTTAATCCGGATGGGATTTTTGAAAGTTGATTACAATCATGTGGTCGAGAGATCAAAACAAGAGTGTTGATGCTTTAGCTAATTGGGCTTTGGACAAAGGTGATCTTACTTGTTATGGCCACCCTCCTATATGGTGGGCTTCTCAAATTAGGGAAGCTCTTCTTTCTATCATTTCTTTGGATGGCTCCAGTTTTTTTAGTTCCCTAGCTCATTCTATTCTTTATTTTGTTTCCTCTGTTGATTCTTGCATTAATAGTCTTCTGGTCTAGATAGGTCATTGTTTTGTTCATTTTTTTCTTTTGTCTTCTTTGTTTTTTTTGTTTAGTTTTTTTAAGGTGGGTGGGTTCTTTTGTTTTGTTTTGTTTTTGTGTTCTTTGTGTTGTTTTTTGTTGTTCTTGTGTTTTTGTTGTTTTGTTTTTTTTTTTTTTATGTTTTTTGTTATTGTTCTTGTGTTTTTTTCGTTCTTGTTCTTGGGTTTCTCTTTGTTTGTGTTATTTCATTTTTTTATGTGTGAGTGTTTTCTATGTTTTTTTTTTTTGTTTATTGTCTGTTGTTGGTTGTTTTTATTTTTATTTTATTTATTTTATTTTTTAGGTTTTGGTTGTGTTTATTTTTCATGTTTTTTTGGGTTATGTCTTTGTAGTGTTCTGTTGTTTTTGTCTTGTTTGTGTTTTGTTATGTGGTTCTTGTGTTTTTCTATGTGGTTTGTGTTGTGGTTTCTTTTATCTTATTGTGCGTGTTTGGTTGTGCTTTTGGTTTTGACACACTCAAGGAGCATGTTTTTTATTTTATTTTATTATTTTTGTTGTTATTTACTTTTTTTAATTTGGTTTTGTGTGTTTGTTTGCTCCTTGAGTATGTCAAAGGTGGTAGGCCAGGTCCGAGTCGTGGGCGTTTTTGGCGGAATGGATACCCCTGCCTCCTTGGGTCTTACCCAAAAGTGGCATCCCTTTTGGGATGTTTTCCACAAATAAAAAAATAAAAATAATAAAATAAGTACTAAAGGTCATATTTGTATTTGAAATGGAACCATGATTCTCTCTCTTTAATATCCTATTGCATGGGAAGCATTCCTTATTTATTCTTGGGGTCCTTGACCTTATTAAAATCCTTACACATAATATAATAGGATTTAGAAAGGGAGGTCGTAAGATGATCCTAAATCTAAACTATTTTAGGAGCTTCATTTAATGTATAAGTATTGACAATGCTACATGACTTACTGTAAACTAAGATATAAAGAAACATGTGAGAGGGATTTTACCCCTAATATAACATTTTCGAGTCTAATATTGGACAAGCAATGTAACAACACTTCATTGACAATTTTTAAGCATCAAGAATAACTAATATAATCCAATCAAGTACAATAAATCTAAATTTTTCATTTCTTACAAACAAATGGATTTAAAAATTTTCATTCCTTAGATATTGGATTAAATAATTAATTTATACAAAGAGGCCATCAATCTATAAAATTATAATCGAGGATATTTTTTTAAGACCATGACCTATAGGTATAAGCTAATCCTTAATATTTTCTATGGTGATATATTAATTTCCTAAAAAAATAATTTTGGTTTCATGTTATGAAGACCTCTAGCCAAAAAAATATTATTGTTCAATGACCTATGATGATGCATCATCTCCATATTTCAAAGACCATAAAAACTATGTAAGCTCCATTATGTTGTCATTTATATTGAAGATTATGGATCCAAAAGGACAAGAAATATTGAGTTTTACATGATTAAAATCTTAGAAATTGAGGTAGGTGTAGACATGTGATACTCTAGGATGAGAAAGTCATTATTGATTTTTAAGGAGAAAAAACCATAGATATAATGTATCCATTAGTGCATTTTTCAATAGGTTCCAAAGCATAAGCATTGCTCTAAGTAAATTTGATTTTGACCCACCATGGTCTAACCCTCTTCCTTTCTAACATTTATAGCTAATTTTCCAATAAAAGTTAAAGTCATCTTTCACTAATAGTACATATTCCTTGATAATATAGTTTTTAAAATCACAATATACATATTAATAGAAAAAATTCTTTAAAAGTAAAATAGTTCTCAACTTGACTATCAATATGATTTCAAAGTAAGATCTACTTACACATAAACCTATTTAAATAGATGAACACAGTAAAAGTTCCCTCACTCTAAAAGATAAGTCAACATAATAATTTAATAAGTTGGCCAATAACAACCTACAGTAACATTTTCAAGTTAAGAAACACATAGACTAGACTAAAATTTTAGACATGCAATCTCAAAAATAATAAAGTCACAAATCCACTTAAGGGATATTTGACAATGAAAAAACCTTTACGTTTTTATATCTTATTAGTATTGATCCATTATATTTCCATGTGGATTGTACCTATTGTTTGAGCATAGTTTCATGTGGGATATACCTATGCCTTATAAAATATGCAATAAGTATATGTTTCTCATGCCGATAACAAGCCATATCTAATATATCAATATAAAAAGATCAACCTGGGAATATCAACGAACTCACACCATGGAATACATTGGAATTAATTTTTTAAATTGTTTTAGCATCGTTAGTTTCAATTTTTAGATCAATTATAAAGTATTTTTTTACTGGGTGAAAACATAGTCAACGGAACTCCGACCCTCTATAACCTCAGCGGGATCATATTTGAACTTTTTACTATCTCATAAAAAACAACACACTAAATAATAAATTTACATTAAATATGCAAATATATGAAAATAGTTAAAAATTAATAAAAATATGGGTACCCTTAAAAATAAACCTACCAAAGCCAAGTGAAACATTCTCTAACTTTTTTTATAACTTCTCTAAAATAAAAATTGTTTGAATATTTTTTTATTTCTTTAATAAACTCTTTAAGTTTGTAGTTATTATTATTTTATTGTTAATAATTAATATAGATAGTGTAATGGTTTACACTCTAGCTTTATTTTTTTTTGGAGGTTTAAGGTTTAAAAAGTGACATTACATAGTGTGTCAGTGTGTAAAGGGGTGTGTGTATAGTTGTGTGTTTGGCCCCTATTGATAAGTTTAGCTCTCACCTTTATTAGAGGTTATGGTTGATATGAAGATGCCCAGTGAGTTTTCTCACCCTAGCCTTAATAATAAATAAATAAATAAATATATTTTTTCGTTGACACGGTTTAAATCCAGAAATCTACCACTGTAACCAAGTGAGGGACCTCCAAAGATTCAGAATTAAATATTTATCATTATGAAAAGTTTTATAAAAACCTATTTTCAAGATTATTATCATCAATACTGAAAAAAAACTACCACTATAACTTTTCAAATCCGAAAAGCTACCACTATAATATGGATACCTCCACAGATTCAGAATTAAATATTGTTATTAATATTTATCATTAAGAAAAGTTCTATAAAAACCTATTTTCAAGATCATTATTATTATCATCAATATGGTTCAAATCCAAACAAAAAACAAAAAAAAAAAACAAAAACTACCACTATAACTTTTCAAATCCGAAAAAACTACCACTATAACCTCCATAAAAGCTTACACTATAACTTCGATAATTTTTTTTTTTACTCCAAGTGAAAGAGGAAAAAACTCAGAATTAAATATTGTTATTAGTATTATCAATTAAAAAAACTTCCTAAAAAACCTATTTTCAAGATCATTATTATTATCCCATCAATTATGTTTTAGACAAAGATATTTGTGGACTTTGAGGCCCATAATTATAATTATTTTTTCAATTAGTTATATGGGATTGAGACGGTCCCATCCATAGTACATTATCTTTCTGTTTTTTTTTTTTTTTGGCCTGATAGGAGAGTTGGTTACAACCACACTATTTTTAATAGGTGACATAAGTATTACATTATCACCACATAGTGGTATTACAGCAAAGATTGGATAGTATTCCTTGGCAAGATTTGAACGTTGGTCTCTTCCTTAAACGTTGAAGAATTTAATTAATTGAGCTAATACCACTTGATTTCTATAACTATAATTATTATCAATTAAATAAAATATATTATAATTAAATATCAATGAAGAAAAATAATGCACTTCTTTCCATTATTCCATGATTGGCATTTAGTGTTCTAAATTAATACATATCTATATTTATGTTTTGTGGATATATAGTAATGTCCATCACCTAAAACATTTTTTAATGTGTGAAAGAAAAATAGTCTTCTAACGTATCCCAAGAAAAATTGAAATGTGATATTTTAAGGGTCCATTCCCTTGCAGTTAACTATTATTGGTGTCTATGGGCCCATTATTTTTATTAACATTTGGGAGTGAAGGCATCTTATGTTTGGACATCCATGGAGAAAAATCCATTATGATTAATAGTGGAAAGTATAATATGAGGATTGAAGTTGATGATGACCAATTTTTTTTTAATTTTAATTCAAATATTCTTATATTGTTATAATGAAAAAGACTTGAGAAATATTATTAAAGTTTTATTTATATTTTATTTATTATTGATATATAATAAAAAATATTTATGTTTTATTTTAATAGTTTTGTTAGGTTATTGTAGCAGTAAGTTTTTAGGTTTTTATTTAAGAAACTCAAATTTAAATATTGATATAAAGGGACTCGAACCTTCATAAAAACCTATATTTCATCTTAGCATTCTTCCTTTAAAATAATAGGTCAGCTAGTAACGTTAGTGGGTTGCCTTAGTTTAGTTTAATTCCCGTCTACTGTTAAAAACTATAAAGGTTTCTAAGTGACACAAAAAAATAAAAATAAAATAAAAACCATATTATAATTAAAATTGGTAATTTATAAATAAATTTAATAATTTTTTTAAATATTAAATATTTATAACTTTATTCTTTGAAATAGTATTCTTTTTATACCAATGACTATAAGATATTTGCAAAGTGGTGAATGGAGATGCTTGTTGTGAAGAGGCTGGGGATTTGCAAAGTGGTGAATGGAGATGCTTGTTGTGAAGAGGAGGAGGATCAAGAGTTTGCAAAGTGGTGAATTGAGAGGCTTTTTGTGAAGAGACGGAGGATCAAGAGTTTGAGTTTTCTCAATATTACACAGTATGTTTCATGGGTTCTAATCTTTATGTATGTTATATCTTTAAAAATACAATTAACAACCATTAAAGAGGGAAAATATGGAAACTGTATGAATAGATAAATGCCCTAACTTGCTTTACAGGAGACTTTGTTTTTAATTGGAGTGAGCAAAAATGGAAAATAAGGATTCAAGTGTTTGTATCTATACAACTCAAGATCCAGGTACTTCTTACTCTTTTTCTAATTTATTTTCAACATTAATTTTTGTAATATATATTTTTAAATTTATTTGCATTTATCATAGTCTACAACAGATAACAATATTATTGGTTTTTTTATGTCATAATGTTTTTAAAAATCATTTGCATTCATCATTTTAGAGTAGATAGAAACATGATTCATTATTTCTATTGAACATATTATAACAAGTTTGTCTCTATTTTTAGATGATTTGAAAGTTTGTTGTTGTTGTTTTCCTCGATGACTTCAAACATTTATTAAAAACAAACAAATTAACCTATTATTCAAGTATGCTAAAGCTTCATTTACTCTATATTTCTTCTATTAATATAAGACATTTTATAAATAATTATACTTGTTATAATTGATGTTGCATAGGTGTATGTATATATGATTTATATTTATATAAAAATTATACCCTATAGAGCTTAGATACATTCATTATACCTTTAATGTACATCCTAATTATGCATGGATGCATCAATGGGGTATGTATATATTTTGGCAATGCATAGATGTCATGTATATTGGCCTTCCTTGACACAAACATACCTCAAATTTGGATTTTAACACCAACTACACTTTACAATAGGTTGAGTACCACAATCTTACACATATATCACTTTGTTTATACAAACTATTATCTTTTGTATGTAATTTTTTAGTTTACCTTCTTTGACACAAACATATCCAACTTTGGAGTTTAACACCAACTACACTTTAAAATAGGTTGAGTACCTCTACAATCTTACACCTATATCACTTTGTTTATAAAATCTATTATCTTGTGTATGTGTTTTTTTCCTTGACACAAACATATCCCAACTTTGGAGTTTAACACCAGCTACATTTTACAATAGGTTGAGTACCTCTACAATATTACATCTATATCACTTTGTTTATACAATATATTATCTCTTAACCCTACGGGGTAAGCTTACACCTTTCTTGTGTATGTATTGTGAAACTACATTTTACAATAGGTTGAGTACCTCTACAATATTACACCTATATCACTTTGTTTATACAATATATTATCCCTTAACCCTACATGGTAAGCTTGCACCTTTCTTGTGTATGTATTGTGAAAACATTTTTCACTAGGTTGAGTACCTCTACAATATTACACCTATATCACTTTGTTTATACAATATATTATCCCTTAACCCTACATGGTAAGCTTACACCTTTCTTGTGTATGTATTTTGAAAGATAAAGATTTTTTTTAATTAGTTATATGATATTGAGATGGGCCCACATCATCACCACATAGTGGTATTACAATAAAGCTTGGATATTATCGTGTCTAATTTGGTAAGATTTGAACTTGGGTCTCCTCCTTTAATGTTTGAGAAATCTAACCGTTGAGCTAATATCATTTGATGGTAACAATTTTTATTTTAAAAGTTTTACATTCTAATTAATCACAAAAATCTTAGCTAATAGCTATGTCTCTATTTCATTGTCAATTTATAAATATGAGACTTTTAATTACTTTTAAATCAAAGAAGGTATTCTAAACAAGATTGGTAATACAATGTATTTAATTTGAAACTAAATTTTAAAACTTTTTGAAATAGGAAAAGTGTTATATGCAATCTTGTAGTATAAGTTCCTTACCTTGAAGATGAACTAATTAGGAGTTTTGAAATAACAAAGACATGAATCATAATCTTAAAATATTAATCAATTATAAATGAATGCTTATTTTTCTTTGTGTAAATATCCTAACAACATAGATTTATCATAATATATTAAATTTATCCTTGGAGTATCTTTAAATCTCATGAGGATTTAACAATAAAATATATTATTTTATAAAACACAAATAAATCAGATAAACAATTAAATTATGCATTAAAATAACTTAAAACATACATTATTAGTAACTTAAAATATTTTGGATTTGAGAAAATGTCTCTTTACTATTTACAACTTTAATGATCTAATATAAAATTTCTTTCAACTAATCTAGTTTCATTTATCATTATCATTTTATTTTGAATGTAAGTTTTTTTTGTCTTTTTATCTAACCTTTTAAAAAGGATATCCTATTATTTATTTATTATTTAATTTATTATTTATTATTTTTTGTTTTTGTGAGTGTGGTCTACCATAAGGACGCCACTTGCATCATATCTTACAATTTTTATGAAATATAAGAAACTAATCATTAAATTTATAATGATAAAACAAGTTTTAAAAAATAAAAAAAATCAACCAAACTATAAAAATAAAAATATATATTATCAATTCCAATTAATATAAGGTCCTTTCATTCAAAAATATATATATATATATTATCAACCAAACTAACCTTTTTTTGTCCCAAGGGGACAATAAAAAAGTCAACCAAACTATAAAAATCAAAATATATATTATCAGTCAAACTAACATTTTTTGTGGGAGGGGACAACACAATGGTTTGGGCTTTGTCTCTTCTTTGTGAAGTTCAAGGTTTAAACTGTGGTTAACCCTAACAATCATCCATGCATGTTAGGCTATGTTGTGTTATATAATTAACCATCTATAACTTTTTGAATTTATAAATAATCAAAATATATGTACTTTAGGCTATCTTGTTGATATAATTTTTTAATGAGTTTACACATGTTTTTATGAGGGGTCATTGAGTGGGGTTTGAATCTTGGACTTCTTAAAAAAAGCCAAAATCCTCACTACTGCAATAAACTTACAAATTTTTTGTTTGATATAATTAACAATTTATTTTTTTCTACCGGCAAGGACGCCACATTATCGGTGGTGTTACTTGGGTTCAATCCCCACGGCGGATATGTATATGTATAAGAAGTATTTACTCAATTTAAAAAAAATAATTTATGTTTTTTAATTTAAATATAATTAAGGTTTGAAACATTGCCTATACAAAAACATTTTTACCTTTATAGAGATTTTAGTCTAATTGTACTTTTGATGTAAATCATTGGCAGGTACAATAATTGAGCCTCCACCTAATGGGAAAAGCAAGCCTGTAAGCCTTCTGGTGAACTGCTATCCTGTGACATTTTCACAGGAACTAACGAGAATCTATCACTTTGAAATGATAGGTAAAAATGTGCCTAGTGCTGCATCCAAAGAAGTAAACAGAAGACTGAAAAACTTGCTGCAGGAAGAGTTCAGGGATTTCATAGGCTTTGATGGTGATCATAATCTATTCATTGCAGAAAGGACTATGAGAGCCATAGTTCAAACTAAGTCAGGAGACAACGATGAAGACATGGATGGATTCTTGGGCACCCAAACATTGAGCTTTCCAGTAGCTCCATGGAAGGATAGACCAGATTCTTTTGAAGTTGCACTTAGATGGATCAATGTGATCTTTAATAAGAACCCTGAGGATGATGAGCATGTGGAGTTGAATAACCTTGAGAAGAATTCAGTTTCTTACTTACAAATTTTGATGACTGTATTCAAGGATGATCTCTCATCTTCATATTATGCTTTCAATGAGTCAATCCACTATGAAGAAGAGGGTCACTTTGTAGGTTTGAAGGGAAATGGTGATAGTGACCATGTAGGAGAAGATAGCAGTCCTATTTTGGGCTTGAAGGGCTTTATCCAGACCTTACTGTGTCTAGAAAATGGGGTGGCATTGAATCTGCAGCCCACATCCAATGCATTTCATGCTAGAAAACCCATTGTTAGTTACCTGCAAGGGAGAGGTATTGACCCATTTTCTTTGACGGGGCCCTCAACCCAGGTGGACAAGGCCAAGAAAATGCTGATTGGTTTGTATGTGGATCATCTTCACCCACCAAGTTACCACAGATATAAAATCATGGACATTTTTGCACCACCACCAAGAATTGTTGTGGAACATTTTAGACAGAAGTATCCAAGCAACAACATTAACACCAACTTGGCTTGCCTAAGAGTCACAAGTGAAGAGGACCCTTTAAATGGGCCTGAGTGCTTCCTGCCTTTGGAAGTCAGTGCAATTGCCAAGGGGCAGAGGTATAAGGATAATGGTAATGGACATGCACAGGAGGCATTAAAGAATTTGGCAGGGGAATCAGTGCCAAATGACCGGTATTTGAGATCTCAAGAACACAGGAACTTCATCAAGCGACACTTTCAAGAGAATATACTGCACTTGCAGCCTTACAAGTATGTTCATATCCTCTAACAAAAGAAATATTGTTAATTGATTTTTTTTAATTTTATTAATGATTTTGGTTTAATAGTTAAGATATATGAATAATACACTATATCTGAATTTAATTAATTATATTTTTTATTTAAAAAATTTATTTTAATATTTTAATATATTAACCTGCAAAAGACTTCTTCTAAACATATAAATTAATTCATAGTCTATGTTTATGTTTATTATACAATGTTTCAAAAATTTCATAATATATAGATGTTAATATAATTCTTATAAATTTTGTTGATTTGTTTTTTTAATCCAAATGCTTTGCTCTTTGTAAAGTCAACAATATTTTTGAGCAATAAAATTAATTTTTTTTCCCCTAAAAAATATGCATGATCTTTTCTTTTAGTTACTGATAGCCCTTTTTTTTTCTTGATTTCAGGCTAATGGGTATTCAGGATATTTCAGAGAAAATGTTACCAGTAATTGGCCATCTCATACCGGAGCCTAAACTAAGGGAGGGGTCTGTTCAAGTACCACTGGTTACAGGAAGATGGGTACTAAAAAAGGTCTTCAGAGAAGGAAGGCATTTAGCTTCAGATGAATGGGATGTCATTGCATTTGGCAAAAATGCCCCATCCAGCCAAGAAATGAAGACAATGATAAACAACATTCTTGAGGCTTGCAAGAAGATTGGGATTTGCAATTTTCATGGGGCGGAAGACAAGGTTTATGATTTGTGTGTGAATGCATCAGATATTGAATCTGCGGATAAACTGAGAGGTGCTTTTAGGTCACTTATAAGTAGAACCCAACCCAGATTAGACAAAGTTCGGTTTGTCTTCTGTATATTTGATGCCATCAAACATAGTCATTATAACAGCTTGAAGCTTGTGTGTGAGAATGAACTTGGTTGGCTAACCACATGTTGCACAAAGGATAACATTCTTAATAAGTTTTCCATTGATAAAGCCCTCAGAAATTTTGCAATCAAGGTGAACACAAGGCTTGGAGGCATTAGTACGGCGTTGGACAGAGAAGGTGTTGCTAACTGCATTTTTGATGGTGAGGACAGAGTGATCATTTTTGGAGTAGATATCACCTTTGAATCAGCTCAGAACACCAACATCATTAGTGGGCAAGAGAAGAAGCAAAGATATCTGGTCTCTGTTGTGGCCAGCATGGAGTGGCCCACTCTTGGCCAGTACTGTGCTCGTGTGAGATCTGTTGAAAAAGCTCATGTGTTAACCGATCTCTCAGAGATGGTGCAGGAGCTAATTCATTTGCACATCCGTAGAAATAATGGCAGGATCCCCAAAAAGGCAATATTCTTTAGAGAGGATGCAAATGTGGGGCAGTTCCTATGTCTTCAGAAGCAAATTAAGAAGATAAAAGAGGACTTGAAGTCAATATGTGAAGGGATTAAGGTCTGCTTCATAGCATCACATGGGTCAACCAACATAAGGTTTTTTAAAGTTGGTGCTGATTCTGTTGCAGAGAATATTGAACCAAGAATTGTTGTAGATGATATAGAGAACGTTGGAGCAGGAACAGTTGTAGATACAAAGGTTGTTAAGGGTCCTTCTAACCTTTATAAGTTTGATTTTTATCTCTGTAGTTACAATGTCAGCAGCAGTATGCCGGAGCTTTCTCACTACTATGTGTTGGAAGATGAAGATGATTTGAGGAAAGAAGTGCTCGAGAAATTTGTGTTTTACTTGTGCTATACTTATGCACTATCCATGGAAGCTACGAAAGTTGTTCCTCCTGTTCTCTATGCTCAACTGGCTGCCAAAAGGGCTAGGTGTCTTATAAAGGGATTCAGAAACCTTGAGAACTTCCAGCCCCACCCACATGTTATGGACACCATGTACTTTTGTTAGAAGTTGACTCATGTGTTAAGGATATTGTTTAGGGTTTATTTTACTTTCTTGTGTAAAACATTTTTAGGGATTGATTTATGTTGACAGAACTTTCCATATTTGTCTGAAAGATCTTCTGGTCTTTTAACAGTTTGATTATTGTAAAAAAAGTTATCTAAATTTATATTCAAAGTTTCAAACATAGATTTGATCAGTTCGATTGAAGTGAGTAAATAAGATTGAAATAGTACCAACTTTAGTGATCACATAATTGTATTATAACATTATATGGTGGTATTGTAAAAACTTGACAATTACGAATGTGTAGTTTGGTAAGATTTGAACTTGGGTCTTCTCTTTGAAAATTTAACATAATTAATTGAGGTAATATCATTTGAATTTTTTTAATGTAATTTGATAGATAAGAATGAAACGATATCAATCTTATTATATAATGACCACATAGTGGTATTATAACATTTTAATAGTTATACATTTATTACTTTGACAAGATTCAAACATGGGTCTCTTTCTTGAAAGTTGAAGAATACAATTAGTTGAACTAATACCATTTGATAAATTTAAATAATATTATTATAGATGTAGAATTTGAAGAGCTTTAAAATGAGTAGTCATACGAAAGAATCCAAGTAGTATTGAGGGAGAGACAACCATGTGAAAACAATAGTCCAAAACAAGGGTAGTGTTATGGTAAATTAAAAAAAAAAAATCTCATCTTTCAAGAGCCATATCTTTGCGAATGGTTGTCTAATTTATATGATTCTTGAACCAATTTGTGTGGAATTTGAAGAACTTTAAAATGAGTGGTCATATGGCTATAAGGATAGTAACGATTTTTCAAATTGTGGAAAATGAAATTGCATATGTCAATCACGATTTGGATGATGGAAGGAGCAATAGAGGGATATGACATCAATGGGGTGAGACATTTTTTTGAGGCACATAATTTTTTAGATAAGTTCCATTTATACGTTCATTATATTAGAATTTTTGCATATAGATTATTGTAGGTTTATTTTCAAATTATATAATCGCTATAGGATATACTGGCAAATTTTAGTATATATTGAGTTATAGTTTACTTCTTATTGATTGATTTATAGCTAAATCCTTAGATTCATCCCTAGTAGTAGAGGTTAGGAAGGACCTCACAAATCAGTGTTCCTTTCTTCTAAAAAATAAGGTAGTCATTGGCAAATTTAATGGGTCTTGGCCAGGGGCTTTGGATCTAAGAAAATAGATTGATAAGAGATGGAAGTCTCCAAAAGTGAGTTTATCATTTACTCCCAAAGGTTTCTTCCTAGACATTTTATGTTCCAAGGAGAAAAGAGATAGAATCCTAAAAGGGGGTCTTTGGTTTATGGGAAGAGCATGATTCTTACTTACCCACTAGTATGAAGACTTTGCACTTAAAATGTAAATCTATTCCTACTGGTTTGGACCAAGATGTATGAGTTGGACATTGAATTCTAGGAAATAGATACCTTCAAGGTAATAGATAACACTCTAGGATAATTCCTTGAGATTTCAAAAACTACAAAAGACAAGAGTCTTGGCTATTTATTTTAGGATATTGGTCATGATTGATATCATAAACCTTTACTAGAATCAATCATTCTTAAGTATGGGGGTAAGTTATAGACCCAAACCATAAATTATAAAAACATATAATTTAGATGTAGAATATGTCATGAGGTAGGGCATATTGAGATATCATGCCCTAAGAAGATTCCAATAAAAACATATGTAGAAAACCGCAAGAGAAACTTAAAATGGATATGGATGAGGATGGTTTTCAACTTCCAAAAATAGATCTAGAAATATGAAAGTAAATAAAAAATGAATACCAATAAATAATAAGATAAGAAGAAATACCAATTCTTATGATTCTTTAGCGTATGAAGAAAAAGTAGATCAAAGCTTAGAGGACATGGTACAACAAGATTAGAATATTAACAAGGAATCGTCTACTTAGTATGATCCTGATTTAGAAATGAATATTCTTGCTAAACCTAAGGAAAGTACCTCATCAAATTTTGAAGACTTTCTTGAAGTACCAAACACCATTTAGAAGAAGAAAAGTGATAGAGAAAACATAATGTTAGATGTTAATATCTCTACCATTAACAAGGAAATACTAGAAAACGAACAAGATAAATAAAAAGATTCCTTAGCAGAGCTAGGAGAGGATAAATTTAATGAAAAGGGCATCTATGAAAGAATATTGAAAAATAGAATAATAAGACCTACTCCCAATACTGGCAAGGCAAAAAGAGGGAAATATTCATATTATCAAGTAAGAGCCGAGGAATTAAGAGCAAATATAGACAAAGGAACATAATTTAAGTTGGTTGAACTTCTCTTTACCAAACAACAAAATGATATTGGTTATTTTTAGGAGGGGTCAACAACCTCAAATAAGATATTATTACCATTTCATTATAAAGGGTGCTAATACCCTCTCAAAGTAAAGGTGTATAAGGGACCTCTGTTTAAGTAATAAGCCTGATATTCTTTATATCTAGGAAACTAAAATGACAAATGAAGAAGTTCCCAAAACTATGAAATTGTATGGGTAATATGTGAATGGAATGCTAAGGATTTTTAAAGAGCAGTAGGGAGAATTCTAACATGTTGGAACCTACTTAGAACTTCCTATGAAACCATTCATAAAACTAGGCATTAGATAGCCTCATTTGTCACATGCTACTTTACATATATTCATTTCATCCTTATCAATGTATATGGACCTACAACTTAGTCAGGCAAATCATAAGTATGAAGTGGTATTGATGCCTTTATGGGAAATAAATTCAAAGAAATCTAATCTATGATCATATGAGATTTTAATGCCATAACCAAGATGGATTTGTTTTTGGAAGAATTGGGAAAATAACCCAAATCATGAGAGATTTCTTAGATTTTATTAAAAACAACAATCTATGGGAGGTTGAGTTTGAATAGGACAACTATACATGGATCGAAAATATGATAGACTAAAACCTTATTGTAGAAAAACTAGATAGATGCATACTCTAAAATTATTGTTTAGATGAAGGCACTTGTGCTAAAATTAATACATTGTCAAGGATTGGTTCAGATCATTGACCAATAAGAGTTAAAATGATGGTAAGTGAATTAAAAAAGATCATATTTTAAACATGAGAAGGTTTGGGAAGACCATCCTCAATTTGTTGATATGATAGCACAAACGTTGAATTCTTCAAAAAACATGTTAGCAAATGAGCCCAAGTATCATAGGTATATAATTCTAAAGATCATATAATATCACACATATAATATTGTTTAATCATAGCAGTATTGTATAAAATTAAAGCTTTATTGATAAAACATCTCTATTACATCTAATCCCTGATTCAATCTTCATTGATCTCATATTATAGAGATTTATCTTCAATATATAACCTTACATGAGACTCTTTAATACTTTTGACTCTTGATCTTTGTTCTCCTCAAACTCATGGGAGATGCAACCTTTCATATTTTCTTCTTTACATGAAAAATATCACATATTACATAATGACAAAGTCTCTCATGATTACACATAACTCCCTACTTTTAAACTTGACATATCACACTCATAACTCTCACTTACATACAAGACACCTCACACTCATAACTCTTCACTTACACACATGATACCTCACACTCATAACTCTTCACTTACATACATGACACCTCACACTCATAACTTACACTTGATTACATGACACATATCCACACTTCACAACTTGACACATACTATGTACATAAAAATCAAACTCACACCCTAATCTAAATATTTACAATGGGACCAAATAATGTATTACCCCAAAACACCCACCCCCCCATTATTACATTATTTGGTAAGAAAGATTTTTTCCTTCAATCTATGATTCTTGTCTTCATTATTTGGCTCTAGATTTCACATTGCTTGAAATTCTAACACTATTTCATTAACCTATTCTCTGCAATGCTTGTCAGATTTTTTTTTTCTTAAAAATATTTTAACATGTCAATGATTCTATTCCATTATGATTTACTAATCCATCCATGATATATTTTTATTTGCTTTTCTTAACATGTATTTGGTTTGGTATTTTCATATATCGTACAATTCTGAAACATTCTTCGTTTTGGTTCATGCCTTTTATTTTTCTTTTATTCTCTTTTTCAAAAAGTTATATTTTTTATCAAAAACATTAGCGCCATTAATTTTTTTTTTAATAATTTGTATTATCATTCTTGTCACATTGTTTCTCAATTTGGTCCATACCTTCATTGTCTATAGCTCTTCCCATAAGGGCTCTTATTTTATTTTCTTCCTCATTTTATGTTTCTTGAACTTCTTGAACCAAGTTTCCTTTTTTATTTTCTTCCTCATTTTATGTTTCTTGAACTTCTTGAACCAAGTTTCCTTTTTTATTTTCTTCTTTTGGTTGCTGCACTTATGGGTATCGAGACTGATATTGTCTTGGCTAGAATCTTTGAAAATGTCTATTCATTCAATTTTATTGGTTTAAAGAATTCTGCAATAACTTGTAGTATGACCTTCCTTATTTCAAATGTGACAATATCATTTTCCTCCATTTATGTGGATATTGAGATGATGCAACAATATTATATAACACTTTTTTTTGACATCAGAGTCATTTCATATCTAACTAAATTTTCTATTTCATATTCTTGGAAAATATTGACTAATTCATCAAAGGATATGGTTTTACTTATCACTTGAAGAGAAGTGACTAAATTTTTAAATATTTCTAGGAGTGCTCTTAATGTAACTTACACAAGAAACTTGTATTCCACTTTTACTCCCATAGTTTGTATTTAAGATTTTAATTCTACTATTCTTTGAAGAAATGTTCTATACTCTCTCCACTATAAACCTTTAAAGAATATAATTGTTTTTTTTTTATACATAGGGGAATTGGCAACTACCTTTCCTTTTTGAACAATTGGTCACAGGGTCAAATCACATTGCCTCCGGTCGTAGCGTTAAATCATGGAGCTACCACTATAACCCCTACCTCGCCTCGGTAAACATGGCCCATAGTGAGGGAGACCCCAAATGGCTTGGGGTTGGTACCATCGTCATCAAGCTGGCACACACTCAAAGAATTCTAGTCAGACTACTACCTTTGCCCTAGAGTGGGCATGCCCACGAGGTTTGAACCTAGGTATCCTCCTGGTAAGTGCCCAACATCTTACCAATCCACCTAGCCCAATTGTGATTTCAAGTGTAAAATGGTCACTTCATTCCTTCAAATATTCTGTATAGTCTTTCCTAAGTATATTTTCTGAAGTCTCTGCTTCACTTGTATATGCCTAAATTCCATTTGTTATACCAAATGTGATTTGCATATGAGCTTTTGTATTATCATATTTAAATTTTTGTTTTCCAATTTCATTTTTTGACATCTTTTTTTCTATTTACTACATCCTAAATTTTTTCAAAATTGAGTATTGATTTCATTTTATTTTTGCATGATGTAAAATTTGGTCCTTTTAGAATTCGTGATTCGGAAAGAAAAATCTTCCTATTTGCCATAATCAAACTAAGTCTGTTTTTCAATTTTCAATCTCCTCAAATTCAAAATTTTCTTTAATTATTCTTCTTCTTGTATCTCCAATATCAAATTCACATTCAATCTTAATTTCCTCTTTTTTATCAATCAATTTCAATTTCAAATTAGTTTCAATTCTTCTTCCTTAAAAAACTTTCCATCAACCAATTTCAAATCTAATTTTAAATCTCTTGATCTTCTTATGTCTTTATAATTCTCAATTTCACAATTAAATAATTATTTTAGCTTATATCCATTCATTCCATTCTTTTAATTAATTTAAATACATTATATGTCATGAGCAACTAAATTAAATTATTCTCTTCAAATAAAAATATGCACCATTTTTCTTAACACAAAATTTAATAAATACCTCAATGGTGCTTATTCATTTGGAAAATATTGCTATATTATTTACAATAGGGCATCTAAATTATATATTTTTCTAAGTGTTAAAAATGTATGCTTCTAATTCATGTTCTTCTCCAAGTGTTACTTCTAACATAATTGCACCAACATTTAGATATAGCTTTGGGCTATTCCTTCTCCAATGTTCATCCACTCTTAGGCTTATCCTGACGCTTCTATTTACTAGACCTTTGAATCTTGCTCTCTGGATTTAAATAATCTATTTATATCCTTCAAGTTCTTCTCGATACTTTTGCTCATAGGCACTCTTTGACATTATATAAATACTCTTAGGTTCTTGAAACCTTCAATATTTTTCTCTTTCTAATGTGTGTGTCTTCATGAATACTCTTCTTCAGATTTAGTTTGCACCCTTCTCTTTTCTTATGGATGTAACCTTCAATATATTCATAGATTTCTCACTTCTCTTTAGGATGTAGCTCACACTTTCATCTTTGAATATAGCTTTAACTCACACATTTTTCTTAGACTTAGTATCAATCTCCACCAAATATCTACATATTATTGCATCTCCTCTATAACTCCTCCACTCAGATGTATTTCCATAAAAATTTCTCCTTCACTCAACACGTCTCCAAAATAATTCTTCCACTCAAGAACATCTCCAATCCATTGCTCCAACATTCCTCCAATCCACTACTTCATCAATCCTCTACGTTCTTTCACTCTTCTAGCATTGTCACTTTTGTGTTCTTCCTTCAAGTACCAATCACTATGTATTCATATTTTTGTTATATTGCTTATTCAACTTATATCAACCTATCTTTCTCTCCAATCTAGATGGTTAACCAAAGTGGCTTTGGTACCATTGTTAGCAAATAAGCCCAAATATCACAAGTCTATAATTCCTAAATCATATAATCTCACACATATAATATCATTCAATCATAAAAATATTGCATAAATGAAATATTTATTAATAAAACATCTCTATTGTATTCAATACTTGATTCAATATTCATCGATCTCATATTACAGATCTTTATCTTCAATATATAACCTTACATAAGACTCTTCGATACTCCTAAATCTTAACCTTTGCTCTTCTCAAACTCATGGGAGATGCAACCTTTCATATTTCCTTATTTACATGATAAATCTCATATTACATAATGACAAAGTCTCTCATGATTACACATAACTCCCTACTTCTAAACTTGACACATCACACTCATAACTCTCACTTACACACAAGACACCTCACACTCATAACTCTTCACTTACACACATGACACCTTACACTCATAAATATTCACTTATACACATGACACCTCACACTCATAACTTACACTTGATTACATGACACATATTTGCACTTCACAACTTGACACATACTATATACTTAAAAATCAAACTCACACCCTAATATAAATATTTACAATGGGGTCAAATAATGTAATATCTTCAACAAAATGGTGGGTTGTATATACTTCCAAAATAAATTATATCAATGACATCTAGATTAAAAAAATGGATTAGGAACCCTTTCAAAAACAAATTTGAGAAGAAAGAAGAATAAAAGAGAAAATTTCAAAATTCTAAAGTGGTGAGCACAATAATCCAACCCTGGAGGAAAGGGTGTTTCTTAGTGAATATCATAATATTTTTAGTAAGGAGGAAAAATTTTGGAGATTAAAATCAAGATATATGTCGTTAAAAGGATATATAAACACAAATGTTTTTCATAGGATGGTAATAGTACATAGATCAACATCCAAAATTAATGAAATTAGAAAGGAGGTAAGGCTTTTTTACCAGAATATTGAAGAGCAAAATGGCATCAATAAACTAAATCTAGAAAAATAGTAAATATATAATCAAAGAAAAAATGAAGAAGAAGATAACAAATACACATATAGCATAATATTTTACCTGGAAAACCATTATAGGAAAAACCTAGCACAATAATATATCCTTATTGTATAAACTTAACCGTATCCAATACAATAATGTTCATCTCTCATATCTCTTCAAACCCTAATGCAAGTGCAATTAAATAACAACACAAGAATGGATTTTACAATACCATGAGAAAAAAGCCATGGAATCAAATATTTAACCCTAAATTTCCCATATGGATCTAAAAATAGCTTAAGAAACCCTAAAAATTCCTCAAACCTTGGTGAAGATACATGGAGAGTGTCTAGTACCTTTTAAAGTTAACCCTGCTAGAATAACATGGAAAATATTCAACATATTTTCAACATTCTCCCACTTGTTGAATACTTTCCATAGGAATCAAAAATTACCATTATCAATTGTTAAGGGCAACCATGCCCCTAGATCTTCTACACCAAGAAAAGTTTTGAGCGGGTGCAACCTTTGTTAATGAATCAACAATAGTATTCTCCATATCAACTTTCTTCGACATCACCCGATTCTCTTCAACCATATCTCTCACGAAATGATACTCAATATCAATATATTTTGACTGATCATGAAAACTAGGATTATTGACCAAAAATATTGTACTTTGACTATCACTGTCAATTCTCAAAGTCTTTTTCTTAAGACCAAATGTTGAACACAACCTCTATAGCCACACTACTTCTTTACAGGCATGAGTTTTTGCAATGTACTCTGCCTCTATTGTGGATAAAGTAACCATTAATTGCTTTTTATTCATCCAAAGTACTACCCCTCCAAATAGTCTGAAAACAAAAGCACTCATGGATCTTCTTTTCTCTAGATCAATAACCTAGTCAACATCCACAAAAACTTGTAGATTTACAATATTACTATCTCCAAAATTTTCTTGGTAATAGATAGCATAGTCTAAAGTTCCACACAAGTATCTGAAGATCCTCTTCACAGTAGTCCAATGTTTCTTTCTTGAATTGGACATCTTCTAACTACTACAACTGTATGTGCAATATTAGGTCTAGTACAGACTATTGTATACATCAGACTACCAACAATGCTACCATAAGGAATATGATGAATTTCTTCATTTTTCTCATCTATTTTAGGACACTGTTCAGTAGATAACTTTTGAACAATAGGATATGGAGTACATACTTGTTTACAATCATGCATCATAAACCTCTATAGTATCAAATCAACATATTTTATTTGATTTAACCACAAATTTCTACTTGCATGATCTATTATTATTTTCATATCCAAAATAAAATTTGTACCACCCAAATCCTTCATGTCAAATTCATAAGAAAACTGAGATTTTAGTAACTTTGTTATCTCCTTATTATTACCAATTAATAACATGTCATCCACATACAAAACAAAGATAAAAAAAATTTCACCCTCTTATTTAAAATAAACACATGGATCTACTTTACTTTTTCCAAGTCCAAGTGTCATAACAAACCTATCAATTTTTTGGTTCCAAATTCTTGGACATTGCTTCAAGCCGTAAACAAAATTTTTCAACTTGCATACCAAGTCCTCCTTACCTTTTACTCTTAAGGATTCTGGTTGTGACATATATATGTCTTCATCAAGTTCACCATGTAGAAATATTGTCTTTACATCCATTTGTTCTATTTCAAGATCAAAAGTAGCAAAAATAGCCAACAAAAATCTAATTGAAGTTAGTTTAGCCATAGGAGAAAAAATCTCACCAAATTCAATTCCCTCAACTTGAGAAAATATTTTTGCTACTAGGCGAGCCTTATACTTCTCCAACTTTCCTTCTACATTGTACTTCTTCTTGAATACCCACTTACAACCAACCAGTTTTCTTCCAGGGGTAATTTCACCAAGTTCCATATCTTATTTTATCCAAGGACTCTATTTCTTCCTCCATAGAACTTTTCAAAGACTTATTCTCACTTGACTGAAGTGCCTCATTTATAGTCTTAGGTTCTTCATTAGTAACTGATATATTAAATACAAAATAAATATTTAAATGGCTATACATTTCTAGGAGTATTCTCACTCGATCTGATCTTCTCCAACTTTGAGTTCTAGGTTTTGCATCTTTAGCTTCCTCCTCCCCTTCTTCCTATAAATTTTCCTCTTCATACTCTCTATGTAGTTCATATTCTTTTGTAGCACTAGGTTCTACCACAGGTTCTTCCTCCTATTCTAATTTTACTTGAACTATTTTAGGTTCTTTTCTTGGTTGCATTTCCTATTTTGAAACCCCTTTTGTTTCTCTAAATATAAAATTATGACTGTAAACAATCTTCTATATTTTTGGGTTCCACAACTTATATCCTTTAACACCAATACCATAACCCAAAAATATTTATTTTTTATATTTTTGATCTAGCTTAGTCATTTTCTATTTTGGAACATACATATAAGCATCACAACCAAAAAACCTTATATTATTGAGAGAGGGTTTCTTACTAGTCCACAACTTCATATGGAGTCTTGTCCACAAAAGCTAAGGTAGGAGATCTATTGATGAGGTAACAAACAATTAACACTTCTACCTAGAAATTCCCTTCTAACCTTACACCACTTAGCATGATTTTGGCCTTATCCATCAATGCTATTTTCATATTTTCTACAACTTTATTATGTTATGGAATATACAAAGTTGTTTTCTTCCTTTCTATTTCACAATCCTTGCAAAACTGCTCAAAATAATTAGAGCAGCAACCAATGGGTTTGTTGGGTGGAAGGTTTTAGCAAGTTGAAGGAACCAGATTCCCTTGTTGTGTTGGATCCTAGAGTTTTAGAGGTATATATTTTGATAGGATCTTCAAAATTTGCTATTTTTTTGCATCTAGGTGCTTGTTTGGTTGGTTAATCTTGAATACTCTCTTTGGAAGGCCCTTAATGTGGTTGGTGTAAGAGCCCCTATTTTAGGAAAAAATTTCTATGGATGGCCCTCGATTCTCATGGAATGCTTTTAGGTGGAAAAATATTTCTCTCCGGTTGGACTCTAGCTACAAGTTGTCTGCTACAGGAGCTCTAGTTTATTTGTTGTGGTGAATCCTAGTGCTATAGAGTTCATGAGTTAGGCAAGATCATCTTGAAATTTAATTTTATTGTAGGTATTCATTTTCATTGGATATTACAAGAGTCCTTGTATAAAATTAAATTATCTTTGGATGACCCTCAATTCTCATGGAATATTTTAAGTTGGGGCTACGTTTCTCCTTGGTTAAACTCTAGCTATAAGGTATCTACTACAGGAGCCCTGGTTTTAGATTTGTTATGGTGAATCCCTATGCTTCATAGCTTTAGAGTTAGGTAGGATCATATTGAAATTTAAAATTTTATTGGGTGTTCATTTTGGTATGGACTAGCTTGATGGCCCTTGATTCTCATTGGATATTATAAGTTAGGGTAAATTTTCTTTAGATTATCTTCAGGGGACCTCTCTAGGTGGCACAGATTCACCATGTTGTATCAGATCCTAGTGCTTCAGATTCCCATATTTAGGTGGGATCTTCTTATTTTTGAATTTTTATTTTAAAATTGAATCATTGGTCCCTGCTTTTCTATGAATGTTCTTAATTTGGGTTGCTTTTCACCTATTTATATTCAAGGGACCTCTCCAAGATTTTGGTGTTTTTTCCCATGCTATGTTGGATCCCAATGCTTTAAAGTATTTGATTTACATAGGATATGCTTAAATTTAAAATTTGAATTTTTTAAGTGCTCGTTTTAGGCCAAATTGTCTTGTTGTCTCTCGATGCTCTTTGGATATTTTAAGTTGGGGAAGCTTTATTTGAATTTTTCCCCCATTGTTAATTGGTTGATCTATTTTAGGGCAAGTGTTATTGTTGTTTGCACTGGATTCATAGGATCCAACCTAGCTTTTGGTTTCTCGAATTTTAGATTTGATGTTCCACTTTGGTTTCATTTTAGTTGTTTTATTGATAAATATTAGGTTTAGGGGAGCCTTTCAAAACACCTTTTGTAAAAGGTTTAGGGACCCTTTAAAGAATCCTTCTTTTATCAAATCAAAAAAATATTCACCACCATTGTCACTTCTCAAAACCTTTATCTTTTTTCTATTTAATTTTCTACAAGAGCCTTAAACTCTTTAAATTTATTGAAAATATCAGTTTTGTTTCATAAAAGATATACCCAAGTATTTCTTGAAAATTCATCTATAAATGTAACAAAATAGATAGATTTACCTAACGATGGTACTTTTGTAGGTCCAAACACATCACTATGAACTAGATGTAAAATTCCTTCAAATATTGTAGCACTACTAGGAAAATTGACTTGAGTTTGCTTTCCAAAAACACAATGCTAAAAAAAATCAAAATTTAATGAGAAATAAAAAATTCCTTTAGCTATACCTTTAATTTTTAATGTATGAAGGCCTTTCTCACTAATACACCCCATGCGTTGATACCACAACATTGTATTTTCTACAATAATACTCAAAGCTGCTTTTACCATATTATTCTCCTCTAGAACTAAAGAGTTATTGCAACCAATACTTATAGTGCTAGCCTCAAATCTAAACAGAGTTCCTATATAAAATCCCATTGCCAGCACCAAGACTCCATGAACCATATTGCAGCTATCCTTATTGAATACCATAGTCACACCTATGTCATTCATCTTACTCATGAATATCGTATTCTTTGCCAAAACTAGAATATGCAACACACCAAGAAGGGTTTTAATTCTTCCATATTTTAATCTCAACTTGACTCTTCCTCGACCTATTATTTTATATGTCGAATTGTCTCCCAAGAAGACTTCACCTCCATTTATCTTTTCATATTCACAGAACCACTCCCTATGAGGATTCATATGAAAAGAAGCACCTGAGTCAATCAACCATGAATTATGGCATTCAGTTGAGCATGTTGTAGCTAAGAGTAAGTCCCTTGAATATTCATTTGTGGTCTTTGTTTCTACAGAAGTTCCTTCATTAGATGATCAACTATTATTAGCCTTTTTAGATCTTTTTTATAATGTCTTGTTTTACAGTTCCAACATTTTCTCTTTTCTGGAGCAACATATTTACCCTTGAATCTCAATTTTATTTCTTTTAATTTATTTTTACTTATTTCTTGAGAAAAATATCTCACAATCAAGGAATCCTTCTAATGATAATCCTTAGAAAATTTTCATATCATTTCCTCAGATAGCAATGTTCCTACTATATCCTCTACTTTTAATGTAGAAGTAGTATTGGTGATAGCCATAACTAGGTTATCCCACAAATCAAGTAATGAACAAAGTAAAGTAATACACTTTTTCTCTTCATCCATTTTTACTTCAACAAAGTTTAATTGACTTACCACAATGTTAAAAGCATTCAGATGTTTAGCCACAAAGTCACCATCATTCATTTGAAGTGAATACAACTTCTTTTGGAGAAAGAGTTTATTTACCAGTGATTTTTTCTGATACAAAGTTCCCAACTTATACCATAATGACTTTGTCATGGTCCCTATCAATACATTCAACAATATTGAATTAAATAAGCATAATATAATAGAACTCATTGCCTTCCTATCGATATTTAGCCAATTCTCATCTATCGTTGATGTTGATTTTATTCTCAAGACCACAATCCATTGATCTCTATCAACTAACATATCCTCCATCTTGAGTTTCTATAACTCAAAATTATATCCATTAATTTTTTAAATCTCTACCTATGTGCTTCTCATCATTTCCTTCGCTCAGATTCTTCTACATATGACTCCTACTCAAGAATTAATTTATCATAGGGTTGAAATCCTTACTCTTTTAACAAAGCTAAAAAAGCTAGCCCTAATACCAAATGAAGAGAAAAATGACCTTGATAAACTATATCTAGAAAAATAGTATATATAGAATCAAATAAAAATGAAGAAGAAGATAACAAATACGCATATAACATAGTTTTTCACCTAGGAGACCATTAAGAGAAAAAATCCAACACAATAGTATCTTATTATTGTATAAAATTAACCATATCCAATACAATAATGTTCATATCTCATCTCTCATCAAACATTGATGTAAGAATAATTAAATAAAAATAGCACAAGAATGATTAGGATGATAGGCAGATGCAAACGTTGTTTAGGTAGGAGTGCAATAATTCAAATTACGAAAGGCAGGAAGGAGCAAATTTAAAATTTTGGAGGTCAGGAGAATAGTCACAGGGTAGGTAAGGATGGGGTCCCTTCCGAGGAACATTAGGATTGATATATTTCTTGTGAAAAGACCTTAAAAAAGGTTGCTCAGTTCTAGGGAGATGAACCTCCCGACAAACCTCCCTAGTTGAGGGGCCCACTGTTGAAAAACCCTCCTTCGCTAAAGTTCTTAGTGGAGAAAGGAACAATCCTAGAGAATTCTCATCTTCTCTCAAACCCATTGGGAAAAAAATCAAATTCCTTGAAAGCATTATATCCAACTACCTCACAATGAAAACCTTCTCTCTAGTCAAAAAGCTCATTGGAGGAAGACCTGATATTGAAACCATTAGGAGATGGGCACATGCTAAGTGGAAGGTGGTAGGTAGCATAGAAATTTTTGGTCTATCCAAATATTTTTTTGGTATTAGGCTAAGCAATCATGATGATGCTAGTCGCATTCTTACAAGGGGATTTTGGTTCCTAGGAAGGCGTAGTTTGTTCCTATGAAGATGGACTAAATATTTTGACCCCATAAATAAGAGCATTAATCATACTCCTATCTGGGTTCATCTACTGGAACTTCCCTCGATATTCTGGCATGAGGATATTCTCAAAGGTATTGCTAAAATCATTGGTGATTTGGTGGCCATTGATCATGCCATGTTGGCTAGGACACGAATGATAGCTATTCAAATTTGTGTCAATGTAAACTTAGATTCAAAGCTTTCCACATTTTTTGAACTAGAATATGGGACTTACTATAGGAAGCAAGCATTAGAATATGAAAATACATCAGCCTTCTATGTGGAATGTCATACACAGGGGCACCTGAAATCTCAATGCCCTTCCTTGAAAGTGCAGGTTGAACCTGAGATCCCAAAATGTAGTGCCCTATCATCAGGAATGAAAGGAGAAAGAATCTAGCTTCAAAGAGAGTGGTATTTAGAAAAATCAAAAATCAAAATCCAAACAACAATAGAAATAAACGACCATAGGGTGGTGCTACAAAAGAGTCCCAAGATCCCCCTCAATCTACTGATAAGGGCAAACATATATCTGTTGCAAATCTAGAAATACACAAGGAAGAGGTAATATTTCTCTTTGCTTTTCCAAAAAAGTACCAAGTACTTTCTAAAACACCATGTTTTAAAAAAGAAAATTTTAAAGTCCCTCATAGTCTAGAACCAATTCACAAAATTTCTTCTATATCCAATGACAATATGGGGCTTGAAGTAAACCATATTATGTCCTCTGGTCCCATTGATAAGGTTGGGTTTCCTCACCCTTCTTCTTAACCCCCAAGAATACCTAACATCTTAAGATCCTTAAGTCCATCTCTTGATTATTTCCCATATAGCTCAAGTGATCCTTGCAAATGGACTCAAATTGAAGAACCTGCAATCCCAGAAACCATCCCTGGATAATCTAGCCTCGTGGTTCAAAGAATTAGCTCTCAAAATTTTAGCCCAAAACAAACCAGAAGTTCCAAAAAATATCCTATTGATTGTTTAAGAGATAAGAAGAAGGGTAGAAATTCGGCAAATGATCAATGGAAATAGGGTCTAGTTGAGAAAATAGTAAGTGGAATTCAAGAGACCCTATTATCCATAGGGATAAGTTAGAACAAAGATGACTTCAAATGCATCAAACCTCCCCAACCTCAAGGAAATGGGGGCAAAAGGAATTCTAAATCATCTAAATTAAAATTCTCTCTTGGAATGTGAGAGGACTTAATGGTCTAGTAAAGCAAAGACTAGCTAAATTATTAAGAGAAGTCAAACCTACAATATTTTTTATGCAAGAAACCAAATTAGGAGAAAATTCAGCTACTACCTTCAACAAAAACTATGGAAAATGGAAAAGCTATTTTTTGTAGTGCTAGGGGTACTTCAGGGGGTCTCATGTGTATTTGGAATTAGGAGAAGCTTGAGGGCAGATTGATTCATTATAATGACACGTCAGCTAGCATTATGTTCTTTGATAAAGACAAAAAATTTCCATGGATACTCACCAATGTATATACACCTATTTCAATTTATGGAAGATCTAGGCTTTGGGACACCTTTAAAAATATCATAAGAGAAACCACCAATTTTTCTTGGATTTTATCTAGGGACTTTAAAACTCCCCTCTACCCTTTAGACAAAAGAGGTGGTTCTGGGCCATTCTCCAAAAGTATGGAAGATTTTCATGATTTCATAAACTCCAATGATCTCATGGATGTTAACCTAAAAGGCAACCAATTCACTTGGACCAACAGAAGGAGTAGTATCCAATTAATTCAGCTTAAAATAGATAAAATAATATTTTCTCAGGAGGCCACATCAAAGTGGGAAGATGCCAACCTCTAATCATTACTCAAAATTAGTTCATATCATAGCCCACTTCTCCTAGAAACAAGCAATCCTCAAAACTTCAGAACCCCCTTTAGGTTTGAATCCATGTGGATTTACCATCTAAAATTTAGGGATAGAATCATTCAGTGGTGGCAATCAAACTTCCATGGCTCACCCTCATTCATATTAGGACAAAAATTGAAATTGGTTAAAGAAAATCTCAAAATTTGGAACAGAGATATTTTTGGGAACCTTTTTTAGAATAAGCAAGCAATAAAGAACCATCTGGAAATAATTGAGAATGATATTCAGAATGGATAAAATTATGATGTTGCATTGAGAGCTGAAGAAAAGACTCTTTTAGCTGAGTATCATAATGTTCTTTCCTGTGAGGAAACATTTTGGAGGTATTAATCCTGAGAAATTTGGCTCAAGTAAGGAGATTCCAATACAATTTTTTTTTAAATTTCTACTCTAATAAATAGGAGTAATAACAAAATCAAGAAATTACTAAGGAATGATGGGATTGTAACAAAAAATATCAAGGAAATCAAGTCTGAAGCAGTCTCCCATTTCATGCAGTTGCTTGAAAATCCAAATTCTACCTCTGACTTTGCCAAAGAATATTTACTCCAACACATTCCCCATTCCATATCAAAGGACATTAACGTCAATTTAATTGCTATTCTCTCATATGATGAAATTAAGAAAGCCCTTTTTTCCATGAAACCTGACAAGGCTCTTGGCCCTAATGGTTTTCCTCCTAGATTTTTCTAGGCTTTTTGGGATTCATCGGTCTTGATGTGTGTGAGGCTATAAGATAATTTCATTCTTCCAAGGACATACCTTGCAATTTTAATTCCACATTCATAGCTCTAATCCCTAAAAGCCAAAATACTAGATCCTTTAATGATTTCAAACCTGTGGGCCTATGTAATGTTGTGTACAAAATTCTCACTAATTCTTTAGCCAACAGGATGAGAGATGTTCTTCCTCTAATAATTGATCACTACCAAGGGAGCTCGGTACAAGGGAGATCCATTTTGGATGGGATTATTATTGTTAATGAAGCCTTGCATTCTACTTCTCAAACCAAAAAGGTTGCATTCCTTCTAAATATTGACATGAATAAAGCTTATGATAGAATAAACTAGGAATTCTTACTTGTAGTTTTAATCAAATTCAGATTCCATCATGATTGGATTACCTGTGAGATATATTCCAAGTGGTAGAGGTCTTAGACAAGGGGATCCTTTATCACCCCTTCTCTTCATCATTGCTGTTGAGGAAATGGTAAGATTGATTCATGCAGCTAAAAGCTTAGGTCTAATATCTGGAATTAAAGTTACTTCTCAAAATATTCCTGTCACCCATCAATAATTTGTTGATGATACTCTCTTGTCCACTTATTCTTCTATCATTGAGTCCAAATTCATCAAGAATATCCTCCTCCTCTATGAAGAAGCTACTGGATAGAAAGTGAATTTACTAAAGAGTAAATTATACTTCCTTAACACTCCTCATAGGCAACAACTCAAAATTACAAATATTTTGGAGTGTGCAATTTCCACCTTACCATATACCTATTTAGGGCTTCTCTTATTCACTGGAAATATCATTGAAGAAATGTGGAACAATGTTATAGAAAGAATCCTAAAAAAATCATAGGATGGAAAGGTAACCTTTTATCGTAGGTAGGGAATATAGTTCTAACCATGGCTTGTCTCCAGAGTATTCCTATCTATTTTTTATCAGTCTTCAAGGCTCCAGTTAAGGTTTTCAATATAATTGAGCAAATTCAAAAATAGTTCTTATGGACTAGGGTTGAGAATAAAAATAGATTTCACCTAGTTGCATGGGAAAAAATGTGCAAACTAAAATACTATGGAGGAATTAGTTTGATAAGAATAAACCATTTAAATATGGTTCTCCTAGAAAATAAAGCTTGGATATTAGTATTAGAAGAACAGGTGGAATGGGTCTCTCTAGCAAAAAGAAAATATTTACAAAGATCCAATTTTTATGTGATCTAGCACCTTCTACTGGGTCAGCCTTTTGGAAATCTATCAGCCTAACAAAACAACTCTTGACAAAAGGCCTCATATGGCAGGTTGGAGATGGTAAAATGATTAACTTCTGGGAAGACAAATGGATAGGAAACCAACCACTTATAGCATTTCTTGCTTTCAGAGCTATAAAGGATTTTACTGATCCATTATTTGGCCAAAAAGTGGTTGAATTTTTTACTATATCCAATAACTCACACATATAGAAAAGGATACAATACCCCAATTTATCAACGAAAATAAATTATTTGGAGGTCTTCATTTCTTCTTATGTTTTATCCACAAAGAATGCTAAATATCACCCTATTTGTGAACTCTGACATTGAAGAATTCGTTGTCAAATTAGCTTATCAACTCTTCCTAGTTCCTAAGGAAATTCATATTCCATTCAATTTGGTATGGATCAAACACCTAACTCCAAAAGTGTCATTCTTCGATGGCAATTCAAAATAGAATACTTACTGTTGAAAATCTCATTAAGCATGGATACCATTTCCTAATAGGTGTTTTTTATGTCTTGCTAATTGGGAGTCAATGAACCACATCTTCCTAACCTATCCTTTTTCCTGTTCCATTCTTAACAACATTTTTTAAAGGTTCCAAATCATATGGGCCAAGCCTCTGTATATTGTTGATTTTTTTTTTACAATGGCCTATTCCTTTTCATATTCCTTATCTCTAGGAGGGGATCTGGAAATTTTACCTTCACCACTTTCTATGGAAAATTTGGTTAGAAAGGAACATAAGAGTTTTTTCCATCTCGACTAAGGATTTCTAATCCATTACTAATAGAATTATATTCTTTGATAAGGAAAACATGCTCTTGATTCCAAATGATCCTCATCTCATCCCTAAGTTTGAAGCATCCTTAATTCAATATTTACACATTTCTATAGAGAATTCTAACTTCAAATCTTCCCAAATATCTAGAAGTAGTATCAAATGGATTCCTCCACCTCAAGAATGGATCAAAATTAATTTTTATGGAGTGTCTAAAAGAAATCCAAGCAGAGCTGGTGTAGGGAGGTTCTTAAGGACTGAAAAGGAAATTCCATCTTTGCCTTTGCTAAGGGTCTGGAAGATCAATATAATCACATAGCTAAAGTCAGAGCCTTATGGAGGGGCATTCTTTTGATTAAGAAATTTCCACGCAAAGTCATCATTGAAGGGGACTCATTAAATATGGTTAATTATCTAAAAAATTCCAAAACCCCTACTTGGAATGTCAAAAACCTTATTGAAGAATCCAAAAGCCTAATTCTTTATTAGCATGATATCATTATACAAAATTCCTATAGGGAAGAAAATGGTGTGGTAGAAAAGTTGGTAAACATCAAAGTTAATGTACCTGGGTTGATGACTTGGACTGACACCCTCCCAAGAGAGATCGAAGAAATTTCCAGGTTAGAGAAAATTGAAAATATCTAAAACTCCACTATTCATTTTTATTGGCATGATTTTTGGTTTAAAAAGTTCATTTTCCCTAGGTCTTAAAACCATATATATATTTTATCCCACAAAGATCCTTCTCTGCAATATTATTGTTATCATGATGATTTCTAAATTATTTATACAATGAATGATTAGTGTACTTAGCACATTTATGAGCTTACAATGTACCTCCTTGTGTCTTCTCTAGACCTTATGTTCATTATTACTGGTAATTCTAATGTTTCTCTTGTTAATGATCCTAAGATTACCATATTTTTCATTCCCAACTATCATCTTTTCCTTGTTATCTACCTTCCACCAAATCTTTTAGACTACTCCTTCCTGAACCCCTCCCGTGTGTCCTCTATCCGTGTGTGGTTTCATCATCCCTTCCTATCACCTTTATTTTGCTTGGAACTCATCACTTACTTTCTCCTTCCCACAACTCTACCCATTTCCAATATCCACCAATTCCCAAGGCTTCAAGTGTCTATTTTCACTGCGTGAATCTCGTAGTTTTAAATTTGTGTTGTCTATTTTGTCAAAAGTTCCTAGGAGTGGCACACATTTCTACTTTTAGAGGGGATAGGAGTTGTTGAAATTCCCAATTCTCCAAGGCCCATTGCTTTGTTATTTTAGATAGGGTGGATTTGATTTTCTCAAGGACATGTATCAACCTGAGGTGGTGGCATAGAAGCTTTTGGAAGGACTCAAACCTATCCTATGTTATTAAAGAAAACCTCCACATCAAATTCTTCATCTGTATTGATTGTATACCATGGCTTAGTAGGTACTCTGTTTTCCCTATTTTCAAGCAATTATGTTTCCCAATCATCATGTGCTTCGTTGAACCTGAAAAACTTGAGATAGAACCTGTGGCTGAGGCAATCATGAGCACGCATAGTTTCCTACATTTCATGAAGTAATTCTTAGGGACATACTGGGATATCAATATTATCTTTGTGTCCACCTAGGATAAGGGCATCATCATCATTTATGGAGTGGATTTCTATGTCGATGTCCACATCCTAGTTGATATTACTGGTCAATCACTAGTGGGAAGAATAGTATGAAGAGATAATCATAATTGGAATACAAAGCTCAAGGAGTTTGAGCTAAAATCAATCCTGCGCAAGATCATGAAATCGGATATGGTTCTTGAGGATTTACCTACCCCCTAGAAGGAGTTCATGAAACTAGTTATGGAATACATCATAGTCGATGATCCTTCTTCCCCATTAAGGAGCTTTCATATTACCTTCATGAATCATTTCAAGGAGGTGGAACCACTCAATATTCCTATATTTTTGTAATTTTCTATGGATTACTCCATCAATGAAGAGATCTATAGAAAATTATTCCAAAAATAATGCAGATTTAAATAAATTAGAAGAAATGACACTACACAATGCACATATGACACACGATATTTACCCTGGTTCACCCGATGTGGGCTACTCCATCAAAATAAGAGCCACTCCTCCTTGATATTATTATTCTCTTTCTTGACCGAAAATGGGATATTACAATAAAATATAAAGGAAACTCTCGCAACCCTAAACTACTATGTGGTATTAGAATACAATGGGCACAATACCATGGGCTAAACAACCCACACCCACCAACCACCCACCAACCGTGGGAATCTTAGAAATTGCTCCACCAATCACTCTGGAAAAATGGGGAAAACATTTTAATCCCAAAACTGATTTGCAATCCTACATATTGAATCTCTTTAATATTGTCTCAACATATTTTTTCTGATCCAGCCATAGCTTTCTGTTAGAACGATCTCTATTTATTTGCATGTCCAAAATAAAATTTGTAGGGCCAAGATATTTCATATCAAACTGTGATGCTAACTGAGACTTCACTTCCCTGATCATTTTCTTACTGTTTCTAATTAGTAACATGTCATCAATATACAAAACTATAATGACAATTACATTACCAATTTTCTCTGAATATACACAATGATTAGCATTATTATGAACAAAATCAATTCCTAAGACATAAGTATCAAATTTTTGATACCACATTCTAGGTGACTTTTTCAGTCCATATAGAGATTTATTTAACTTACATGCAAGATCCTCCTGCAATAATGAAACCTTCAGGTTGTCTCATATAGATTTCTTCCTTTAAATCTTCATGAAGGAATGCAGTCTTTACATCCATTTGCTCTATTTCAAGATCAAAAGTATTAGCAATAGATAACAGAAATCTAATTGAGGTTAGCTTTGCAACAGGAGAAAATACTTCACCATAATCAATTCCCTCTACCTTAGAATAACCTTTAGCCACCAAGCGAGCTTTGTATTTATCCATTTTATCTTCAACATTCTGCTTCTTCTTGAAAATCCATTTACAACCTATTGATTTTCTTCCACTAGGTAATTTCACTAAATCCCATGTTCTGTTATTTTTCAGGGCCATCATTTCCTCATCCATGGCCTCTTCCCAAAGGTTTACCTCTTCAAATTTATAGCTTCTCTAACAATTCTAGGATCTTCATCAGTAACAGATAATACAAAATAAGTAGAAAATGTAAATGGATTGTACCTTTCAGGTTGCCTTATTTCCTGTGTTGATATCCTTACCATAGGTGTATGAACCTCTTGTTCATCCTCATCAAGATCCTCATCTGTCTGCTCCTCTTCCAGATCTTCTTCTACGTGATATTCTTCCATGATATCAAATTGGAATTTTTCAGGTTCTTCTTCTACTTCCTTCCTGTGATCACTTTTATTTTCCCTAAACACCACATCTCTACTGTACACCGTTCTTTTAGTTTTTGGATTCCAAAGTTTATATCCTTTAACACCATTTTTATAACCAATAAAGATACATTTAATATCCTTATTATCAATCTTAATTCTTTTCTCCTTTGGAATATACATGTATGCATCACATCCAAAAACTCTAAGATGTGAGAGAGAGGGTTTATTACCAAACCATGCTTCAAATGGAGTTTGATCAGTCAATGCTGATGTAGGAGATCAATTTCACAAGTAGCATGCCCAACTCACTACCTCAACCTAGAATTCCTCTGCCAAATTTGCACCACTAAGCATACTTATAGCCTTTACCATTAGGGATCTATTCAATCTCTCTACAACTCCATTTTATTGAGGTGTATATGGAGTAGTCTTATATCTTGCAATACCACATTGCTTACAAAAATTCTCAAATTTATTTGAACAATACTCTCCTCCATTATCAGACCTCAACACCTTAATAATTTTATCAGTTTGATTTTCAACAAGTGCTTTAAATTCTTTAAATTTATCAAACACTTCATATTTACTCTTAAGAAAATAAATCCATGCATATATTGAAAAATCATCAACAAAAGAAGCATAATACCATGATTTTCCAAGTGATGGTATAGGGACAAGACCAAATATATCACTATGAATCAGATCTAATATCCCTCTTGCTCTAGCAACACCAAATGGAAAACTCACACGATTTTGCTTTCCATAAATGCAGTGTTCACAGAAATAAAAAACCATTGAGCAATCAGGGATACCATGAACCATACCTTTTGTGTGTAGAGTACACAATATTTTTTCTCCAATATGTTTCATTCTTTGATGCCAGAGTGTTGAGATTTTATCTGATTCAACCTCAAAAATAGTTGAGCTATTACACTTATTTGTCATAGTTCTTCCAAATATTTTGTACAAAGTTCCAATAAAAACTCCTCTTGCTAACACCATTGATCCTCAAACCATTTTGCATGAATATTTGCTGAAACTAACATTTACTGCTGCATCAGCCATTTTGCTTACATAAATTAAATTTCTAACAAGGCCCAGAATATGCATCACACCTAGAAGGGTCTTAACCCTACCATCCTGCAATAATATTTTTACCCTTCCATAACCAATGATATTTAGTGGTGAATCGTCTCCCAACATTACCTCCCTTCATCATATCTTTCATATTCACTAAACCACCCCCTGTGAGGAGTTATATGAAAAGAGGTACAATTATTGATCAACCAATAATTTTTATCTGATCGTGTGGATCAGGATGCCAGATATACATTCCCTCCTTCATCAGTAGATTTATGTGTCTCTGTAGAAGTGCATTCATCCGAACTCTTTCTAGAATCAACATTCTTTGATCTGTAGTCCTTATTCATGTGACTAGGCTTGCCACACTTCCAACACTTTCTCTAAAAATTTCCACAAGACTTGGATCTACCTCTAGAATTAGATCTATCATCGTATCTTGTTTTATCCTTTTACATGGTATGCCATCTCACTGTTATGGATTCATTTGAAGTTCCCTCCATGGCTTTTATCCTCATATCCTCTAATATTAGAGATGCCACAATATCTTCAAACTTCAATGTAGATGAAGTTGTACTACCAATTGCTACAACTAGGTTATCCCATGAATCTGGTAAAGAGTATAGCAAGGTAATACATTTATCTTCCTCACTTAACTTAATATCAACAAAAGTAAGCTGACTTACCACTGTATTGAATGAATTCAGATGATTAACAACTGAATCTCCTTCATTCATCTTGAGATTGTACAGTTTCTTCTAGAAGAACAATTTGTTCACCAGGAACTTAGATTGATACAAAGATCCTAATTTATCCTAGAGATCCTTTGTAGTATATTATCTAGAAACATTGATTAGGACTAAATCTGTAAGACAGTTGAATCAGAATCCTTGATTTTTGATTTATTTTTTCCAATCTTCATCGGATGTTCTTGCAGGTTTCGTTTGTTCAGAAATAACAACCCACTGATCTCTGTCCATGAGCATATCCTCCATATTCAACTTCCATAGCTCAAAGATGTTTCCATAAAATTTCTCAATCAAAGAACACATGTGCACACTTACATATGAGATGCTTGTGCATATTTACACTCATTACACTTGCACACTCATTTACATGACATACATTTCCTGCACATTATTACATTACATAAAATATTTAATCACACTCTAATCTAGTACATAACCTTAATATAATATTTATAAGGTTGTACCAATGATATATATTAACACGTACCAAATAATGTAATATTATCCAACATGATCAACATCTTCTACAACGACATCCATAAAATCACTAGAACCAGAATCACCAAACTTCTTCTTGTAGTCCTCCAAGAGGAGGGAAACTTCCTCTACATAGGTGATGGTCATATTAACAACCCTATATAGATATTTTATGAGGTTATTTAGAGACTGAAGGTGGCCCTTATGAATTGGAAACAATACTAAAAACCTCCTCAAGGAGGATTTCAAATTTGAGGAGTGTAGTGTTGCATGGCCTCCTTCAAGGGGAAGAACGTAGGAGAGCTAAATTGTCATGATTTTAAATCAAGGGGATAGGTATGGAGTTTCAAGAATTCTAAAAATTATGATTCAAAGTGACCGATATGGGAGAATTGCTCTTTTGTCATCTAAAATTTTAGACATTTAGACCATATTTTGGAGTCAGTACTTTCTCTAGAGACCGCAACAGCTCCACCACATTGGTTTGTGTCTTTTTTATTTTTTCACCACCCCTATGTAGTGTAGAAGTTTCCCCACTCATAATATAATTTTTACCATTCAAAGTAAAGCTATGAGAGGCCACTTTAAGGTCAAATCTAGCATGATGGGTTGTCATCTCAAGATCTTTATTTGTTGATATTAGGGGAGATTCATTTATTGCCACACCAGAGGGGCTCCAAAAGCTCATCTTGAGACTCACCAAGGTGTTATGGCCCTCCTTCATCTCCATGTGCAAGAACAGTAAGTTGAGTAGCCTCTAATGAAGCATAAAGGAAGAATTACCTTTTTGCACTTCATTGATTTTTTTATGGATTTGAAGTGGAACAAAAATATGTTCATATTTTTCTTCCTATAAATATGGTTTAGGAAGGCAAATGGAAGCTCCTCACTATAGAGGTTTACCTTTCTAGTGGAAAATAATGCATAATTGGGATGACAACTTTGTCCTAGGGATTGGGAAGGGACTCCCTAAGAATTTCATTCTGGTGCTTGTTCAAGCTTTTCCCCTGGTCCTAGAATATTATCAACTCATGCATGAGGGAATTAATTTCTTTATTGATGCATTCACTAGCAGTAATGAGGCATAAGACTTCAACAATTAGAGCCAAATTTATGGTAAAATCAAGGCCTCTAGCTTTTACTCTATCTTCATCCCAGGATTGGGATATATCCCTTGAAATTTCACTATCATGGCCATAAAATTTCCTTAAGAAATATAGAAAATCTCCTTCTCCTAGGATTTCCTCAATGGTCTTTTTCAAAGAGAGGAAAAATAGATTTACTTGACTATCTACATCACCCATATTAAAGCTTACCTAGGAGATATAGTTGAAGCTTCTATAGGAGAGGAGAGTTAAGGGAGAAGACAAAGCAAGAAGCAAAGAAAAAACTACAACATACCAAATAGATCCCCCATATAATGGCTATTCCATGTGCAACATGATATAGGAGATCCAATAAAAATGGTAATGGATGTGGGAAAAATCACATCTTGACACAAATAATTTTCCAACTCAATCCTCTCAATATGCCTCAAGACCAACTCCTTCATGCGGTGGTTGACTACACCTACACAATTTGTTTGAATACTTTGTATTTGCTTTCACAATGGTGAAAATTATATAAGATTGAAGAGTTGGTTGTTGGAGCATGGGAACTACAAATATTGTAAAATCCAAATTTAATTATTCATAAGAATTATATTTGTGATTAAAAAAAGTATCTCTTGAGGAACCAAAACTAAACATATTGGTATTTGCAACACCCTACTTTTGTTGTGCATTGTGGAGCTTCTTTAAATATTTTAACTAAAAATCCAATATGGTGCTCATTTTCCTTATCATTATTGGTCTTTTCAATGTTTCTTTAAGTGGCAAGTGGGTTCATAGGTTCAAGATAACATATTTTTTTAGTCACAAACCCTATTTTAAAGTAGTTTTCCATTTTCACTTTTGCAATTAAGAAGAAAGAAAGGAAGGATAGATTAAAGAAACATTCCATACTAAGAAGTAGTAGGCCTAACACATAATAAAAATCAATGGGGTTGATAATAATTTTCCATAACATAAAATAAAAGAGGAGAGAATAATGTATTAGAAAAGGAGGTTGGGTGATGTAGCATCAAGTGATGAAGTACACTTTGTGTTGGTACATAGAGCAATGCATGGATTATGATGCTAACATAATATTCTCAACCTTATCAAGTTGGATCAAAAAATCACCATGATTAATCATCCCACAAGAATCAATTGAAATCCGACTACTCTTAGTATGGTCAAATCATTCAAGGTGCACAACCAACACCTCATGGACTTCTTATCTAAGCACCAAAAGATATAACAATTTTATTACAAATGCTTTTTTATATTATTAGTGGATCCTTTAAAATAACATATTAACTAGGTTTATTAATGGTGCTACAAACATTTGCGTAATATTTCGTTTCTATGATTTCAAGGGAATTTTTGGATAGCATTGGTGAGACACAACATAGGATGGGTTATTGTGAACTTTTCCACATCTCATTATAGTTTTCATGTATATGATTTTTTCTCATGCTCTATAGTTGAGAGTCTCTACATAAAGAAAAATAAATTGTAAGCTTCTTACTAAAGCAACTCCTCCATAATTTTTCTTTTTTTGTGTATACTAGAGGAATCGATAACTTGTTACATTTTTCATCACCTCTTTGTGGGTTTGAATCCCACTCCTTGCTACCACTACAACCTCCAGTTGTGCTAGGTAAACTTTTTAACATAGCCAAAAACCCTGACATGACATGTCCTTTGGTACTATGAGACCTTGATATTTAAACCGAGGTTACATACATCAAATGAGGTACTTTACCAACTGACCAAACCCTTGGACCTAAAATCTTTCATAAATTAATGAGTTTAGTCTAATACAATTTATTACATAACATGTTGTAAATGTAGCCCGAGGAAGAGATTGTTGAGCAGTTAGAATTTAACTTTGTGGATATGACTAAAAATATTCCCACATATTTTAAAATGTTAAAAATTTATTCAAGGATTACTTTTATGAAAAACCTTATCCTTGGTAAGAATTTTTTCTTATTTTTTGTGTTAATTCCTCAAAGTAATGTATCAATAATGAAGAGAATGTGTGTATTTTATGCACATGAAGCTACTTTGGATTTTTTGTTAGCCCATACACTTCTAATCACGATAATGACCAAAATGGCTTTCGAGACAAAGATTAATTATTTGGAGTAGTGCGAGATTTGATATTAAAAGAAACTAAGATAATGGGTTTCCTCTTTTCAAATTGGAAGAGTTGATTATGAGATCACCATTAAAAGAGATATACTTGTTAGAGGAGTCGAATCATACCTTGTACTTTTTTTTCCACAAAGAGGTTTCATTAATTGTATTTTATTAAGGTTTGAGAAGGGGTGTTGTCCCCAAGCCTTTTACATAGTAGTAATTTAATAATATGCTCAAAAATACTTCTTCACAAAACATCTATGCTAAAAAAATAAGGTTGTAATACAAATACTCATTTCACACTCTACTTTATAGCCATTAGCATATGTATAGAACAACTACTAAAAAGGTTTAGAAATAAACCATCAAAACATAAGTAATATCATACTAAACTGATTAAGTAAACCACCTCTTATAGAAAAAAAACAACAAACTAGAGGCACCCATTGACCATGAGCTCTGAATCTTCAATGATTTCCTTGAGTTTTCATCCACAAAATACTTGATCTCCTTTCGTAAGGTCTACATTAGACTGCAATGCTTCTCAATGGTATCTAAGAGCCCTTTAACCAATATTTGATTGGCAAGGGTATTGAGTCCCCTTGAGTTCCAAGAGAGGAGTTTCATTTCCTAATTATTCTAGGCAGTCATTTTTCCCTACATCAAGATAAGGTATTTTGGGTTCAATTTGCAATTTTGACCATAATTTCTTATTCTCTAATATCTTGATTTGTTAGCCTTCCATGTTTTTTCCACTCCTACATCAATCCCCCTTTTTATTTAATTCCTAGTTTGTCATCTTGGGGTTGGACCTGATAATTTTAAACACCTCATATTTTTAGATAGTTTTCCATAATCATGGGTTAAATGCTCTATGAGAGGGCTATGGCCTTGTTCATTTGAATCAAAACAAACAATAAACTACATGTTTTGTTCCTCATTGATTTTATTGTGTTTTGGGGGGGATTGGATTGGTCATTATTGAGTCTAGTTGAGAAAAGGAATTCAAAAATAAAACTTCATAATCCTTTGAAGAGGGTTGTCCACTATGCATCCCTTAATTTTCTTCTAGAAATGACCCTCCTCAAGGAATTCCTATTGAAATGGTTTTTCCAAGTGATATGGGATCATATCTCTACTATTTTCAATAATTTTATTCCCCGAATACCTACCCTGCTTGGAGTTCTCACCTTAATTCTACTTATTTTACTAGAATTTATGATTTTGGGTTGGTTTCTTATGAGTGGAGCATGCATTGGTTGAGAGCCCTAATTTCTAACAAATTTTACATTTTAATAGGGAATATTGATATTCTATAGTCTAATTCCATACCCCAAGATTTGAAAGTAGTATGATTGAACCAGGTAACTCCTTCTCTATATCCATATTTATGAAGATTATTGCATAAATAATTCATGAGTAAGTCCTAATGGAAGGATAAATAACAATAAGGTATCCTATTTCCTTCACAATACCTACAAAATTTTTCTTGTTCTAGTATTGGAAGGTCTGGCTTGACAATCTTGCCCAAATTAGTGCTTAGGTGAAGCTTTGGATTTTAGGATCAAATTTTGGGCTCCACCATTGCAAGAAAATCCCTCGACATCCATAGAACCATGGACCTCCCTAGAGTATTTGATCAAAATATTCACTATAATTAAGCTTAACCATGTAGAATCCCTTTGGCATTGCCATGATATCCATGTGGCCATGGGATCAACATTTACCAATTGTTGATTTATTGATACATCAAGGTTTGTTCAGACTCCTGTAAATTGACCCACAAGATTTATAGCTCTTTTCTCAATAGTTATGTTGACCAAATCATTAGATATGAATAGTTTACCTTCTTCTTATTATAGCTCAAAATGGATATTTAAGGTTTTTGGTTTCCCATGGACCACATGCGACTAGGAATGATCCCCTAGGTCAAAAGGGTGCTTTTTCAAGTCCCCAATATTTTGTCCTAATTTTTTGATAGAATCATCAACTCTAGAATCATGGTCTAGGATTGGTTCTTTATTGCCATTCTACTATAGACCTGCTCCTACAACAAACCTACTCCTACCCTTTCCCACCATGCAGATCCCACTAGGGGTAAACCATGAAATGGATTTTCCTATATTTTAAATTTGTTAAGATCTATCTATAATTATGCATATATGTATACAAACAACCTAGATAACTAGCATAAATATTTTTGACCTACTCAAAAATTATTTTTTCTTTCCATCGTTAGAACTTGGTTTCGGCAAATGAATACAAATATGCTCTTCCTTCTCTTCCATCAATATTTTTGCAAGTTTTATTTGACTTGTAGACAATAAGCTCAATTTTTCTATAAGCAAAGGTGCAGCCCAATATAGAAATATAAACCATAATCAACATGAAGAGAGGAAATATTTTGAGTTGATTTTACAGTTTCCATTTTCTCTAACCATAAACACACTGACCAAATATCTAATCCAAAGGGTGTGTAGCAACCACTATAAACCCTAACTTGACTCCTACAATTCTACATGAAATCAATATATAACACTTTTGTAGCCCCCAAGGCTTCATTAATTGTTGCTCTATATCGATTTTGACTTATCATTTATAGATGGAAAAAATTGGATAGGCGAAGGTATTGTCAAAAAATGAGGGAAATGTGTAGAATATGTATACAAGTTGAGTAGGTATTTCTAGCCTCTTAATATGGGTAAAATATTGGCATGAATTTCAAGTATTGTAGAGGCCTTCACTCAAGGTCTCTTAAACGTTTTAGTGAAAATATTCAATGTCCTCTATTTGGTGCATTTTGGAGATATTCAACTATTATTTACACATGTTATTATGTTTTAAGTGAATATGGAGTACATATTATTGGGCGCATTGCAAATTTCCTTGAAGATGAGGTATACTTAAAAGAATCTAATATGAAGAATTGGTATGCAACATAGAGATAATATTACTATGCAATGTAAGATCTTAATTTATAGTTGTTCTCTCAATATATATTAATACATATGTAAAATCATCCAAAGACATTGATAGAATATAATTTACAGATGAACTTTATTTGATTATGTCTTATTAAATTAATTTTAATTAGTCCACCTAAATTTTAAATAATTTTCATAAAATATGCAAGATGATGAAAAAAATATGAATAACATAAAGAAATGGAAAAAGAAGAAGAAAAAACATTATAAAAATTAAACGAAGAAAATATAAGAGGAATATGAATATATCCCTCAAAATTGAAGTTAAAAGTACACTTTTCTTCCTATTGGGATATATTTTTACTAATAAAAGTAACTACTAGTAGATAAAAAATCAACAATAAATTTACTTTATATAACATTATACTAAGTGAAGTTTCATCTAATTTTTTTTGTATATTTTCTTTTGGCACGTGATTATGTTTATTTCACTTAGGGTTTTATAGTTATGTAAATATTCTTTTTTATGTAGTTATGAATCACTACACCTTTTTGGAAGTAGAAGTTTAAGTTGTGGACAAGCATAAAAGAGAACCCTAATCAAAAGGTTTGATGATTAGAGGTTAGGTCTCAAGAGAAAGGAATGTCCAAAAAGTTGAAAGTTTATAAGTCATGATCAAAATACAAGGAGCAAAAGTTTTGACAAAGGTGCCTAAGACAAAAAGTCCCAAATATTTGATGTCAAGTGACCCCAAGCTCAAGTGGTGAAGAAAAATATTGAAGAAGAAAACATCGATGTCCAAAGATTAAAACCAATAAGGTGCACATTATTTGAGGAAGATCATCCTTTCTTGCAAAGGAATGTCTTGTATCTCAATGAAAGGACAATAATAGCATGGGAGCCATGGTAGAAACAACTTAAAGAAATAGAACATTAAGTAAATAATTTTTTTGCACCTAAGTGATTGAAATTTCTAAAAATGGGTAGATGGCAATAAAGATAGTAGCTGCTCATTCAAGGTCTTAGGACCATTTGACATTCATTAATTTCAATCCATAAGACCTCATAGGGACTAATATTTTAGACGATACATGATGCAACATAAAATGTTTTAAATACCTTGAAATATTTACATGAGTTTTGGAGGGAAAACTCTCCCCTTGTAATCTATAAATAGGAGTAGCAATAGCTTTGTAAAGGATCAACAAGCTTGCAATCATATCCATTTGTACGATTTTACTTCATTTCTTTTTGTAAAAAAAATCAACTCTTAAGTGGCTTGTGGATAATCTCAACCCCCCGCTTATAGCACAATCTATGTAAAATCTTATTTACATATATATGTACATGAGATCTTGTGTCAAATTTTTGGTATAGTCATCTATGGATTATTGTTGATTATTTTTTGTGTGTATGTATTTGTCTATGACCTTTTGCCTGATTTTGGATTTTATTAAGCGTATGTGTGTGAGGAGCCTGCCTCTATTTTTAAACTAGTCACATATTTGGCTCTCCAGTGAGACGCATCTTCTTATGCATGCATATTACTAGTAACTCTCATATGTTCTTCATTGTTTCTAGGAGAGGAAGTGTTCATCGTTAGCACATAGTGCTCAATCCTATTTTTGTAGGAATATCCTAACATATATTTTTGTGTATTACCCTCTTTATGTTGTTGAGTTATTTTTATTTTAATCTCTCGCATACCTTTTCCCGTTGTTGAGCACAAGTGCATCTTGGATATCATATCATAACAAGAAACTAGCCTTGTAAAAAATCTCGAAGATCCCAATTGATCCAAATCCTATGCTCGGTCATTGCCCCACTATCGCTCCTTGAAAGGTGTGATTGTCCCACCATGGACAATCAAAGACGACAACATTCTCATTTGAAGAGAATTTATTTCAATTCTATAGTTTTTTATTTTATTCTTTTAATTGGTTATATGGGATTGAAATGGGCCCCACCTATATTACATCATAACCATATAGTGGTGTTACAATAACTTGGCTATTAAGCATGTATCACTTGAAAACATTCAAACTTGGGTCTCCTTGAAAGTAATAAAATTTAACTAATTGAGCAAATGGCATTTGTTATATCAATTGTATAGTTATTGGGCACTTTATTTTGATTAAAAATTTCATAAATTTATTTAAATTATATTTTATATGCATCCATGATAGATTGAATATGCTTTTTAAGCTCATGATATTTTACATATATTATGATGATGAAGTGTCCTCCATAGACTATTTAACAATAACAACATTAATTATGATTGTGATTACCTTTGATTTCTTTTAAATTTGTAGGTTAAAATAATATTATCACCAATACATGGCCATGATTAGTATCAATAAATATCAATTTACAAAATTGAAACTATAATGTAAATTAATATTATCACTTCTTTTTTATAAGTAAAATAATATTTTTAATGTCAACTAATAACCTATGGTGTCACAAAATCATTTAAAGCCAAGGGAAGTCTTAGATAGGGAGATCCTCTATCACCATATTTGTTCATTATTATGGTAGAGGTTTTTAGTAGGAACTTGAAGAAGGCTAATAAAGATAGGCTAATAAGTATATTTAAGGCTAGTAATAACATCGACAACATCACCCATCAATAGTTTGTAGATGATACAACCCTTTTTGGGAGGGAAAGGATAAACGGGGCTAGAGATTTGAATAACTTACTAAAGGAATACAAAAAAGCATTAGAATATAAATTTAATAGGACAAAATCCAAAATTTACTTCGTAAACACCCCAACTAGAATCAAAGCAGGGATATATAGGTTACTTCAAATGGAGGAGGTAAATTTACCAGCAACTTATCTAGGGATGCCCTTATTTGAGGGGATAATGAGGGTAGAATTATGGAATCCAGTTATAAGAAAAGTTTAAAATAAACTACCAACATGGAAAGTCTAATGACGCACTTTATCTAACCAAGGGAGAGATCTAAAAAAATCATTTTTGACTAGAAATAATTAACTCACTAATTAGACCCAATATTTTTGTTAGTATTTAGGCATAATCATATTGAATTTATTGTCACTGCAGATGACACTCAAGAGTGTCCAACTTGCCATAATTCCTATGTTTCACTCTTCTAACCTCACCATTAGAAAAGATACCACTAGTGGTCCCCCCATTTCCCTACACTTCCTTGTAATCATAGATATAGGGATCATGAAAACTCTTTTTTTATGAATGAGTATGTAAGTCTAACATGAATCAAGAAAATAATCATTCAACCAAAATGCAAGATCTTCAAAAACATTCTTTAAAGTTTAATAGTCATAAAAGAGAGAAGCCCATGCTTCTCTCACTCAGATTTATTGAAGTTGATAATTCTACTAAATCCATATATTAAACAAAAAATACATTACTTTGAAGGTTATATGTTAAAACAATTTTCTCCTTCCCAAATAATTTTACTCATTTATTCTCTAATAATTCAAACATCTTTATTTTTAATAAAAAAATTATGAAGATACACACTCCACAAAGTTACTTTTGGTATAATGGCATCCATAATTGTCTAAAAGCATTTATCTTAATACCTTGCTATTATTAAAAGACATACTAAGCAACCATAATTCCTTTTTAGGTCATTCTTCTTAAAAATATTCAAGAAAAATAAATTAAATAACTATTTAATTACCTATTATTGAGGTACTTGACAAGAACCCTAAAAATATTTTTAAGAATAATAAAATGTGTTAATTCTTTTAAGGCATTTACAAACAATTGTTTATTTAATTTTATCTTCACATGTTTATAAAACGCAATAAACAAAATATTATTTTAAAAGAAATACAATAAGTCTTCCGTAAATTAATTTGCATACTAAATTCAATGCTAGATAAATCTAAGGAACTTTTACTTAAGGTTGACTTACAAACAATAGAATAGGGCTATCAAAGCTATCATTGAAATAGGATTTTTACTCTGGTTAATCACAGGACTACCTAATATGTTTCCTTATTCCTATTTCCATCTAAGAGTTACAACAAAACAATAATTCTAGAGCATCCATACCATAGGTATTAATTTACTTCAACTCAGATTATAATACATATTGGGCAATTTATGCATTGCATCATTAGGAATGAGTGAGCTGAGGTTTAGTGGGTGCGACGAGAGTGAGGGTTTGAATTTTTTGGGCAGGAATCTCAACCAAGGTGGCAGAGGTAGAGCAGGTATGGAAGGGGTGGGTGGGAACCTCGAGTATGGATCAAGCAAGGATCCAGAGGAAGGCGGTCAGGCTGCAGGGGTGGGCATCACGTGGGGGACCAACCCTCCTCAAAAAGACCCCAACAAAAAAGATATGAAGGACAATGCGAGGCCCAAGAAGTGGCTATCTTTTTCTGAGACTCTCAGAGGAAAAATAAAGGAGGTTCTCTCTCTTTCGCCCCTAGTTCCAGTAAATAATAAAATTTTGACCTCAACAAGTTCCATGACCCCTTTTCTTTCAATGGAAGAATTCTCCCTGGTAGGCAATTTTTTGGGAGGTAGGTCAGACATGGAGACTACTAGGGCATGGACGACGGGTAAATAGTGACTGGTAGGCAGCTTGGAGTTGGTAGCTCTAACTCGAGGGTTCTTCATTATCTATTTTAACAATATGGAGTATGCTAACCACATTTTAATAGGAGGTCCTTGGTTTTTGGGTAAAAGGAGTCTTTTCTTAGATGATGGGGTGAATATTTTAACCTTGAAAAGAAAAATATTAAAATTGCCCCTATTTGGGTTCATCTCCCGAGTCTACCTACCTAGTTCTTTAATGAATATTGGCTGCACGACATAGCCAGGACCATGCGATCTTGGCTAGGACAAGGATGATTCCTGCATGAATCTGCATAAATGCTAATTTGGATAATGAATTTCCAAGGTTTGTGGAGCTAGAGTATGAAGAATACTATCAAAAATAGCTAGTAGAATATGAGAACAGACCGAAATTTTGTGCAGAATGCAAAAATCAAGGACATCTATGCAATCAGTGCCCGAACCTGGCAATGAATGGAGAAAAGCAGAAGTAGGAAATGCTAGACAGAGGAAATTTGAGGAGTTTCCCTGACAAAGGTGATTTCAATCAGGAAAACTATGTCTACCAAAAAATAAAAAAGAGGGTGTAGTGTCCCAACAAGACAAAGGAAAACAATAGGTTGTTGGCAACCAAAATACTCAGGTAAGTTTCAATCCTCTAGTTTTAAATAAATTTTCAATTCTATCCAATATGGGAGTAGGAGGATTATCGAAAGACATGGAAGCCTAGAACCTTTAGGCTAACCTTTCTAACTCTCTAGAATCCCCATCCAAGTTAGGATCCTCAAACCCTAATGCTAAAATTACTATAAGCCCCATGGGCATCACAAAGCCAAACCCTAATGCTCGATCTCTAGAATCCCCATCCAAGTCGGGATCCTTAAACCCTAATGCTGAAAGTACTTCAAGCCCAGTGGGCAACCCAAAGCCAAACCCTAATGCTGAAGAACTTAGGAAGAAAGTTGAGGCATTAGAAAATAAAAAATATCATCTCTCTAACATCATCACTATGAGCCAGGTGAATCCTACTGAGGGGCCATCCTGCAGACCTATTGAATACAGGAAAAAAGGAGAAGATTTGGATGTAGGGGTGGAGATATGTGAAACTCTTTAGACTGAGGAATATGGTAGTCCGATTCTACAACAAATTGCCTCCCCCCAGTTTAGTCCTAAAAAAACCAGGAGCACTATGAAGTCTCCTATAGATTTTGGTAGTGAAAAAAGAAGAGGGAGAATATCAAATGCTGAGCATCAAAAAATTAAAACTGATAATGACATTGCCAATGGAAAATAGAGAACCTTGTTTCAACAGGTTATTCTAAGTTCTAAATACAAGAAATTAGGAAAACCCCCTCAAGTTAGGGGGAGAGAAATAAATTCCAAACAATCTAAATGAAGTTCCTCTCATGGAATGTGAGAGGCCTCAATGGCCTACCCAAACACAAGGAAGTCAGTGAAATAAGAAATCAAGTGAATCCAACTATTATCATGTTGCAAGAAACAAAAATTGATGAGATTTAGTCAAAAAAAGTAGAAAAAAAAATTGTAATCAAGGGGAGATGGTTTACAAATTAGCCAAAGGAGCGTCTAGAGGCCTTATGACTTTGTGGGATCCTTGGATAGTAGAAGACACCATTATTCAAAAATATGATAGGGTTCTTAGTGTTTTATTTAAGGAAATAAATAGCAACAGGTCATGGATCCTTTCAAATATTTATGCCCCAAATTCAATTCAAGGGAGAGCTCTACTATGGGAGTACTTAGGCAATCTGAGTGAAATATTCCATAATGTTCCCTAGATTTTGGCTAGAGATTTTAACACTCCTCTTTACCCTTCAGAAAAAATGGGTGGAAATGGACCACCTATCAGGAGCATGGATGAGTTCAATGAATTTGTGAACTCCAACATGTTGATGGATGTAAAACTTAGAGGAGAAAATTATACCTAGAGAAATCGGTGGATAGGGTGTCATCTCATTCAAGAAAGGCTTGACAAGTTTTTTCTATCAAAGGAGGCTACAACTTTGTTCGGTGATTCTACCCTGCAAGCCCTTCCTAAAATTACCTCTAATCATAATCCCATTTTGTTGGATATCCCTAACTCTCTGTCCTTCAAGAAACCTTTCATATTTTAATCTATGTGGATCAAAAATTCCAGTTTTAGAGATAACTTAATTCAGTGGTGGTAGCAGCCTATCAGGGGTAGTGCAACTTTTAAACTTGTTGGCAAATTAAAGTTTGTTAAGGAAAATATTCAAACTTGGAACAAAGAGGTCTTTGGGAATCTCTTTGAAAATAAAAATAGGTTGTTGAAATTTTGAAGATAATTGATCAAAGGATTCAACATGGTGATGTTGATGAAACTACTAGGCATGAGGAACGGATAAAACTAGCAGAGTTTCATAACATTTTGGCATGTGAGGAAATATATTGGAGGTAAAAATCAAGGGCTCTTTGGTTGAAATATGGAGATTCAAATTCTAAGTTTTTTCACATCACCATGCTTAGAAACATAAGCAATAACAAGATAAAAATTAAAAAAAAGTAGATGGTTCTATTACTTAGGACTTAACAGAAATAAAAAAGGAGGCAATAACTTATTTCAATTCTATCCTTGGTCAAGAATCGCAATGCAATGAGGAGGCAAAATATATTCTCTTGCAATCCATTCCTAGCATAATAAATGAGGATATAAACCTTAATATTCTAGCTCCCTTTTCTGATGAGGAAATTAAGGAAGCCTTGTTTAGCATAGAGCTAGACAAAGCCCCAAGACCCGATGGATTTCCCCCTTGTTTCTATCAAGATTTTTGGGACATCGTAAGTGAGGATGTAATTTCTTCTATCAGATAATTCCAAGCAAGCAATCATATCCCAAAATGTATCAACTCTACTTTTATTTCTATAATTCCTAAGAAGCAAACCCCTGAATCTATGGTTGACTTCAGGCCAATCAGTCTATGTAATATTTCTTGCAAGATCCTAACTAAAGCCATTGCAAATAGAATGAGAGATTTTTCGCCCCACATCATAGATCCATGCTAGGGAAGCTCTGTCAAGGGTAGGTCAATCTTGGATGGAGTTATCACAGTTCATGAAGCTCCGCACTCTACTCATAAGACTAACAGGTCTATTTTTATCCTCAAGCTTGATATAAACAAAGCATTTGATAGGCTAAATTGGGACTTTCTAATTGTTGTCCTCCTTAATTTTTGTTTTCACCACCAATGGGTTAATTTGATCAAAGAATGCATTTATAAAGCATGGTTCTCAATTCTGGTTAATGGAACAACTGCTGGTTACTTTCAAAGTCATAGAGGAATTCGGTAGGGGGACCCTATCAGCCCCATGTTATTCATAATTATGGCAGAAGCTTGAGGCAGAACCATAAAAAATGCTTGCAGGTCAAGGCTAATATCAAAAATCAAGGTAACATCTCTCACTAGGGTAGTTTCTCATAAAAAATTCATTGATGATACCCTTCTATTGACTAAGGCATCGGTGGTTGAGGCCAAAATAATTAAATACATCCTACAACTCTACGAGGATGCTACTAGTTAGAAAGTTAATTTAAGTAAAAGCAAGTTATATTTCTTGAACACCCCCATTTAGAGGTAAGGAAGGATTATAAAATTTTTAGGGTGTGATATAGCAAACCTCCCCACTTCATATCTTGGTCTCCCACTTTTCATTGGTTCTCCGAGAGAGTCAATGTGGGACAGGGTTATTGAAAGAATTCAAAAAAACTTGTTGGATGGAAATGTCATCTTCTATATCAAAAAGGAAAGCTGACCCTCACTAAGGCCTCTCTTTAGAGCATTCCAATATATTTCCTCTTCGTTTTCAAAGCCCCTATGAAGGTTTTAAAGAAAATTGAGAGACTCCAAAAATAATTTTTATGGACTGGATCAGAGGAGAAAAAAAGGATACACCCTGTAGGATGGACCAAAGTGTGCAAACCCAGGGAAAATGAGGGCTTTGATCTGAGGAGAATTGGTCATATAAATTTACCTTTACTAGCTAAGCAGGCATGGCACCTCATTTTTGGTGAAGAAAATGAATGGAAAACTATCATCAAATGAAAGTATCTTCAAAATATGGAATTTCTAAGTGACTCAGTTCCAATCAGAGGTTATGCTTTTTGGAAAGCAATTATCAATTGTAAGAAAATAATCAAAAAAGGTTTAATATGGGTTTTAGACAATGGTGAGAGGATAAATTGTTGGAATGACAGGTGGGCTAAGGATGAACCACTAACACAATATCCTAACTTAGCCCGAATTAGAGATATCATTGAAGAACTCATTGGCAGAAAAGTCTTCGATTATATGGTTGACTACAAATATAGAATGAAATGGAAACAAATAAGGATTCAGTGATTTCAAGTGGAATCAAATGATCTTTGTAATATTCTCGAGAAACAATTTATCCCCATGAGACCCAAGGAAGATCAAGTGACCTGGGCTCCTACGTAAAATAGACAATTCACTATTAAATCAGCTTACAAGCTTCTACTTGATGACGAGGATTTTGTCCTCAAAAAGGACTTAGTTTGGATAAAAAATTTAATTCCAAAAATTGTAGTCTTTTCATGGTTGGTTATCCAAGGAAGAATTCTAACCATTGATAATATGATGCATAAAGATATTTGTATCACTAATCATTGTTATCTGTGCAGGGCTAATTGGAAGACCATTTATCACATTTTCCTTGATTGCCCTTTTTCCTTGACTATCCTATGTGGGGTTTTTCAGGATTTTAATATTTCCTTTGTTAAACCAGCAACCGTACTTGATTTTTTCATCCAGTGGCCTTGCCCATTTTTAAGCCAAAGACTTAGATACATGTGGAAAATTTATCTCAATCACTATCTTTGGCAGGTGTGGCTAGAAAGGAACCATAGGGTCTTTAATGAGTCTATCCATGATCATCAAACTATCATTGCTAGGATCCTACTCTTTGCCAACAAGAATGTGAACCTTATCCCTTTTGATAGTCATAAACATCATCTGTAGGAGACCATGATTGCTCAATATTTAAGCTTAAACTTGTTATATGAGTCTATGCCTAGGGTAGTCAACCCTAGAGCCAATGTTAAGTGGTCCCCACCTCCTACGGGTTGGTTTAAGCTTAATTTTTATGGAGTGGCTAAGGAAAATCCTGGAAGAGCAGGAACTAGCGGCATTGTGCGATATCATAATGGGAATATGATGCTTGTGTTTTCCAAATATTTGGGAACAAGGACTAAAAATGAAGCTGAATCTAGAGCTATGTGGAGAGGCCTTCAAATGACTCAATAATTAGAAGGCAATTTGATTGTATAAGGAGACTCTATGCATGTTATAAATCTCCTCAATAATTGGAAAACACCTCCTTGGAGGATTAAAAAAATTGTTGAAGAGGCTAGGATCCTTTTCTAGGGAAGACAGGATAGAAAAGCCCAACATGTATTTTGGGAATCTAACAAAGTTGTTGATAAGCTAGCCAATTTATGTGTCGACAGTGATGGAATTTTCAAATAGAAACACGATGTCCTAAGTGAAGTAGAGGAGATTATTCAATAATAATTCCAAGAATGATAGTCGAATTTACCAACAAGGAAGGCACTGTAAGTTCCAAGGCTATGAGTATTCCTGTCTCTTTTTTGAAATGGACTCACAATAAAAATTATTCGAGTTGTCAGTCTTGGTGGATGTTGCTTGGAAATACCACAAAGACTAATGGGGACAGTCACATGTCAAATAACATAGCTCCTAGTCATCTTAGTAATTTGAGGTTGGTTGATAATCACAAGGCAAGAAAGAAACAACAATATAAGACTTCGAACCAGAGCCACGTGGACCACCAGATAGCCACTATCATAAATCTAGCCAATAGGTTCACTTTTCCAAGGCTGATTGGCCAAGACGGGATGTTTTTCCAAAGCATGCCATATATGGAAGAAATAAATTACCAAAGAATTATTAAGAGTAACTATCAATACAGAGCTTGTGGGAGTTTTTTTCAGTACTCTGCTATGTGTGTCTGCAAATTTTTGTTTCTCCACTATTTCAAGGAAGGGATCTGTGTCTGTTTATTTTTTTGTAATTATGATGTAGGTGTGTTTTCTTGAGGTATACCCAAAATGTTGTATGGGAATTTTCTTTTTGATAACAGACTATGTGCCTTATCGGATGTAATGGCTTTGGCGGCATGTAGATTTTACATATATAGGATCCTTAGTAAGGACATGTTCATCAACATCCTTGGGCTGATTTTTGTAAAATATTTTGGGTCAACCTGTAAAACCCGATATTAATGCTATAGTATCTTATCTACCAAAAAAAATAATATAGATTTGGCACTTAAAACAAAATATAAGCAAGTATAAACTATTCTAGTGTAACAAACAACCATTACCAAGGAAAGTACAGTGTAAAAGACCACAAAATACATACTATAGTTTTTCAACCTCTGAGAGCACCACTCAAACCAAGTCAACTTATGGAAATGAATTACCTCACAACAAGCAAATCTACAAACTTAAAAATTCTTCCTCTAACCAGTAATTCATACCCTTTGCAAAATTCCTTCTAGTTCCCCCCACAAACCTTGACATCCCTCTCCAAAAAAATAGTTTTCAAAATAAGAGAACAATAAAGAAAATGGAGAGAAAAAATTTTAAAGGTTGGGTGGCTTCTTGATTTCTCATATTTTATAAGATTCCATTACGTTCCAGCATTCACCAATTTTAAAAAAGTGAATCTTGTTCTTATAATAACATTTATGTTTATTAATAACATTTATAATAACATATTTTTTGTGAAGGTAATTTTATAGTAGACTAGATGGCTAACATTGGTATTCATCAACAAAAATTGAAGATCTGGGTTAAATATTTCTCTCTCAGTATCCAAATATTGGTTCATGATGAAAATGGTTTATCTTAGACTCTTTCAACATAGTTTGAGATCTAGCCATTACACTGATGGGGTTTCTCATGTAGTGGTTATGCTCTTTTCTAGTATTTGGATGAATTATTTGGTTGTGGATCCGATGGGCTAGTTTTTAGGCTTTGGCATTTTTCAAACCCTCTTCCTCAATGTTTTATTTTGGTTCCCCTCTATCCATATTATTAGAACTTGTTTTCTTTCCTAGGGCCCACCTACTCTTGTTGGTCCTTGGGTGGTCATGTTGGTGCTAAGCCAGCTGATGCGCTATCTAGGTATGATTGCTCCTTGGACCTTGTGAAGTTTTGGTCTACCTTTTGCCATCTCAACTCCTATGGCATATTTTTGTAGATTTTATTCTTGGTTTGAGTGGTAGGGTGTCACATCCCACCTCGATTGAACCCTTGTGCTTGGCAAAGAAAAATGAAACTAATGCTTAGTTTGTGAAGGCATAGAAAATATTTGAAATTTGTAAGATTTTGAATATTGTGGTGATTTATTTAATGTTTCTTTGAAAATGCACCCTAGAAAAATAATAAATATTTACAAAATGAAGTTTCCTTGTGAATTTAATTATTAAGTATGCTTTGCAAACTAGTATTGTGTTAAAATATTTTGGAGAAGTATTTTGGTTCTAAAAATACCATTAAGAGCTATGAGGAAAATAATTTGTACCCTCCATGTTCTAGAAATAATTTAAAATTATTTTAGTCACTCTAAGTCCTCAAAAACACTATTGTTGCCCTTGCTTGCATCATGTCCTCAAGTCCTCAAAAACACTATGCCACTAATTTGCATACCTCACCACCTTAGTGGGTCTAACTACCAAAATGACCTCTCCAATAGGTCACTACCTAGAATGCCCTTTACCATTTGAAGAGGCACCCCCTAAAGGCTATAAAAGGTCACCTTGAGAAACAAAATGGGGTCATGAAAGAGGGAGGATATTGAAAAAATATTGATCGACAACTTGGTCTTACAGATTATGCTTTTTAACCCTTGGTGAAGCAGAAACCAAACAACCTTGAGTTTTAGTGATATTTGGCCAAAGAAATTGAAAGAGTGGCCTAAGAAATAAGGGTTGGTGGACTTAGAAGACAAGGGATAAAGCTTTAAGCTCTTGCAAATTTCATAGATCGGAGAGATTTTTCCATTTATCTATGTGGAAGTGTGATTTATGCTCTGTTTATTTACAAGCTTATACACTTTCCTATTTATCTATGATTAAATATGATATATGCTCGGTTATTTACAAGATAGGTGTGATTTCTACATCGTATATTTATGAGCTTGTAATAAATACACCTCTATGATAATTGAACTTATGATTTGTGAATGCTAAATTGACCTAGGTTAGGGGTCGAGGACTATTAGGGAACCCATGAGTTGTTTCTAACTCCAATTTAAGACCCCTAGGGCCTCTTGGTCTATGTCATATGCTATTTAATTAATTTAATTAAAAGGATTCGAGTGACCATGTGTGATGGTAAAGCCTAGGCCAAAATACTCCTAATGAAACCCTATCCTCAAGCACAATGTTGCCAAGGAGACGTCGTATGACCATCATTCGATGGTTACTAACCTTAGGTCATAGGGAAGTCTTATAAATTAAAAATCTCATGCCACTACCAATGTGGGACATTTGTGAATCCCATTCCTAGTGTAGTGCTATGTATGAACCATACCCTACCAAATTTGAAGAAAACCAGTTCATGTACCTCAATTGGGGTAATGACCTTTGTTTGGATGGATGTAAACTCAATAATGAATCAAACCCCTAGATACAATTGGTTGATAGTGATAACTCGTAATGGCAGATGACTATGTGTCTACTACATATCCTGTATGGGTGATTGATGGGGTCCACTCCCTTTTTGACTTAGTCTAAAATATAATTAATATACTGCTAATACAATAGTAGAAAAGAGGGTTAAAGAATCATGTATAAACTGATTACTCCATTATTGGTCAAATGGTTCAGAAGAGTAATTTTTGTTATGGGTTAGACACCTATGTCCCCTTATGGATTACGTGATAACAGTTGTATGATGGAAACCCATATAAACCCTGCATTGTCTTCATCCACTATTTTATGGATCATTAAGCATTAGCTCTCATATTATTCACGATTTGATAGGTAGATATGAATAATCATACCCTTGACCACCTAACTATTGGATTAGATACATGTTGAATCCTTAGTCTTAGATGTCGCGCTCTAGAATTGCTCTACGCATTGGTATTATTCTACCTATTTTTTACGCAATAATCCCATACTCATTCCATAGGAGCAATAGAGAAAATTTAAAAATTTTGTATTCACCTTAAGCAAATGACCACATGAAGGTTGTCGGTCTAGCCATAGAAGCTAGCACAATGAGTGCAATGGATGATTTAATTATTTAGGACAAATACTTGGGTACAAGTGCTTCAATTTGGGGTTGATTTATCCCTGATCTGTTTGTTTTTCGATTGAAAGGATATGACTATTTGAAAGACTATAAAGTGATTAAAGAGCTCTACCCACAAAAATTTTACATAGGTCACCTACCAAGTTACCGTTATTAGGCACAATGTGTATTAGTCAACTTGGTAGTAAATGGTAATGGAAATTTGTCAAAGTGTTTATGGGAATTACCTAAACTATGGAAAATACCACTTGATACATTTGGTATGAATTTTTCAAGTGTTTATGAAAATATTTAAACTCGTGGAATTTACTATTTGAAGAATTTGGGTATTTAACTACAATTAGACTTGGCAAGTTCCTTAGGTAAAAACCATTGATCATAATGAGGATTATGGAATAAATTTTAGGAATAAAATTTGTATATCTTGAAATAAATTTCAGAAGTAAAATTGTACATCTTGAAACAAATGTTAGGAGTAAATTTGTACAATTTGCATAAGCCCCTTTAAATGGACAAATGATATTGTGGTGAAAGATTTTATGTAAACTAGGATGAATACTTGCTCAAGGATTTGAGATAAGTATTAATCCTTTTAATAGACTAAACATTGTCCCTTTTAAGAACTATAGTCTATCCTTGACGAGAGACTGGATAATAAATCTCATTTGCTAATATTATGTATCTATAGTATATTTCTTGTGATAGATTAAGGGCCAAGTTTGTAAACCTATTGTGTAATCTTGTGAGTAGATTACGAGACCAATCATAGCTAAACTTGAGTGATCTAAGTGGAATATTGCAAGAGAGTTGTCGCTAATCTTGGGGTAACTATAGTACGATCTTGGTGATAGATTGTGAGGCAAATTGGTAGCCTAATTTTATGGAAACACTATAGACTACAATATGAATTAGCAAACACATTGGTAAAGAAACTATAGTGAACCATACCGATGGATTGTAGATCAAATCTATTTTATGGTCTTGTAGTGGGTCATGATTAAACCCTTGGAGGATTTTTAGATCTACAACTGAATCCATCATTTGATTAAATGCTATTTATGTTTGAAGAAATATGAGATACTTATGAAAGTATGATTTAAATGCTATTTCTGTTTGAATAAATATGAGATACTTATGAAAGTATGATTTAAATGCTATTTCTTTTTGAATAAATGTGAGGTACTTGTGAAAGTATGATTTTTTTAAATGCTATTTCTATTTTAAGAAATATGATATACTTATGAAAGTATGGTTTAAATGCTATTTATGTTTGAAGAAATATGAGGTACTTGTGAAAGTGTGATTTTTTTAAATGCTATTTTTGTTTGAAAAAATATGAAATACTTATTAATCTATGATTTAAATGCTATTTATGTTTGAAGAAATATGAGGTACTTGTGAAAATATGATTTGTTTAAATGTTATTTCTGTTTGAGTATGAGATACTTGAGAAAGTATGATTTGTTTAGAAGTTATTTTTGTATGAAGAAATATGAGATACTGATGAAAGTATGGTTTAAATGTTATTTCTATTTGAAGAAATATGAGGTACTTGTGAAAGTATGATTTGTGTAAACTAGGATGAATACTTGCTCAAGGATTTGAGATAAGTATTAATCCTTTTAATAGACTAAACAATGTCCCTTTTAAGAACTATAGTCTATCCTTGACGAGAGACTGGATAATAAATCTCATTTGCTAATATTATGTATCTATAGTATATTTCTTGTGATAGATTAAGGGCTAAGTTTGTAAACCTATTGTGTAATATTGTGAGTAGATTATGAGACCAATCATAGCTAAACTTGAGTGATCTAAGTGGAATATTGCAAGATAGTTGTAGCTAATCTTGGGGTAACTATAGTACGATCTTGGTGACAGATTGTGAGGCAAATTGGTAGCCTAATTTTATGGAAACACTATAGACTACAATATGAATTAGCAAACACATTGGTAAATAAACTATAGTGAACCATACCGATGGATTGTAGATCAAATCTATTTTATGGTCTTGTAGTGGGTCATGATTAAACCCTTGGAGGATTTTTAGATCTACAACTGAATCTATCATTTGATTAAATGCTATTTATGTTTGAAAAAATATGAGATACTTATGAAAGTATGATTTAAATGCTATTTCTGTTTGAATAAATATGAGATACTTATGAAAGTATGATTTAAATGCTATTTCTTTTTGAATAAATGTGAGGTACTTGTGAAAGTATGATTTTTTTAAATGCTATTTCTATTTTAAGAAATATGATATACTTATGAAAGTATGGTTTAAATGCTATTTATGTTTGAAGAAATATGAGGTACTTGTGAAAGTGTGATTTTTTTAAATGCTATTTTTGTTTGAAAAAATATGAAATACTTATTAATCTATGATTTAAATGCTATTTATGTTTGAAGAAATATGAGGTACTTGTGAAAATATGATTTGTTTAAATGTTATTTCTGTTTGAGTATGAGATACTTGAGAAAGTATGATTTGTTTAGAAGTTATTTTTGTATGAAGAAATATGAGATACTGATGAAAGTATGGTTTAAATGTTATTTCTATTAGAAGAAATATGAGGTACTTGTGAAAGTATGATTTGTGTAAACTACGATGAATACTTGCTCAAGGATTTGAGATAAGTATTAATCCTTTTAATAGACTAAACAATGTCCCTTTTAAGAACTATAGTCTATCCTTGACGAGAGACTGGATAATAAATCTCATTTGCTAATATTATGTATCTATAGTATATTTCTTGTGATAGATTAAGGGCCAAGTTTGTAAACCTATTGTGTAATCTTGTGAGTAGATTACGAGACCAATCATAGCTAAACTTGAGTGATCTTAGTGGTATATTGCAAGAGAGTTGTAGCTAATCTTGGGGTAACTATAGTATGATCTTGGTGATAGATTGTGAGGCAACTTGGTAGCCTAATTTTATGGAAAGACTATAGACTACAATATGAATTAGCAAACACATTGGTAAAGAAACTATAGTGAACCATACCGATGGATTGTAGATCAAATCTATTTTATGGTCTTGTAGTGGGTCATGATTAAACCCTTGGAGGATTTTTAGAACTACAACTGAATCCATCATTTGATTAAATGCTATTTATGTTTGAAGAAATATGAGATACTTATGAAAGTATGATTTAAATGCTATTTCTATTTGAATAAATATGAGATACTTATGAAAGTATGATTTAAATGCTATTTATTTTTGAATAAATGTGAGGTACTTGTGAAAGTATGATTTTTTTAAATGCTCTTTCTATTTTAAGAAATATGATATACTTATGAAAGTATGGTTTAAATGCTATTTATGTTTGAAGAAATATGAGGTACTTGTGAAAGTGTGATTTTTTTAAATGCTATTTTTGTTTGAAAAAATATGAAATACTTATTAATCTATGATTTAAATGCTATTTATGTTTGAAGAAATATGAGGTACTTGTGAAAATATGATTTGTTTAAATGTTATTTCTGTTTGAGTATGAGATACTTGAGAAAGTATGATTTGTTTAGAAGTTATTTTTGTATGAAGAAATATGAGATACTGATGAAAGTATGGTTTAAATGTTATTTCTATTTGAAGAAATATGAGGTACTTGTGAAAGTATGATTTGTGTAAACTAGGATGAATACTTGCTCAAGGATTTGAGATAAGTATTAATCCTTTTAATAGACTAAACAATGTCCCTTTTAAGAACTATAGTCTATCCTTGACGAGAGACTGGATAATAAATCTCATTTGCTAATATTATGTATCTATAGTATATTTCTTGTGATAGATTAAGGGCCAAGTTTGTAAACCTATTGTGTAATCTTGTGAGTAGATTACGAGACCAATCATAGCTAAACTTGAGTGATCTAAGTGGAATATTGCAAGAGAGTTGTAGCTAATCTTGGGGTAACTATAGTACGATCTTTTTGATAGATTGTGAGGGAAATTGGTAGCCTAATTTTATGGAAACACTATAGACTACAATATGAATTAGCAAACACATTGGTAAAGAAACTATAGTGAACCATACCGATGGATTGTAGATCAAATCTATTTTATGGTCTTGTAGTGGGTCATGATTAAACCCTTGGAGGATTTTTAGATCTACAACTGAATCCATTTGATTAAATGCTATTTATGTTTGAAGAAATATGAGATACTTATGAAAGTATGATTTAAATGCTATTTCTGTTTGAATAAATATGAGATACTTATGAAAGTATGATTTAAATGCTATTTCTTTTTGAATAAATGTGAGGTACTTGTGAAAGTATGATTTTTTTAAATGCTATTTCTATTTTAAGAAATATGAGATACTTATGAAAGTATGGTTTAAATGCTATTTATGTTTGAATAAATATGAGGTACTTGTGAAAGTGTGATTTTTTTAAATGCTATTTTTGTTTGAAAAAATATGAAATACTTATTAATCTATGATTTAAATGCTATTTATGTTTGAAGAAATATGAGGTACTTGTGAAAATATGATTTGTTTAAATGTTATTTCTGTTTGAGTATGAGATACTTGAGAAAGTATGATTTGTTTAGAAGTTATTTTTGTATGAAGAAATATGAGATACTGATGAAAGTATGGTTTAAATGTTATTTCTATTTGAAGAAATATGAGGTACTTGTGAAAGTATGATTTGTTAATTTTCTATTTTTGTTTGAAGAAATATGAGATACTTATGAAAGTACGATATGTTTAAATGCTATATTTATGAAATGGATCTCATTTATGAGTGAGTGACATTCTCTTAAAAAGGATTATCAATAGTTGATTGTAATAGTAATTGTTTCAAAGGCATATCCTTGTGGAGGAGGATATGAGATGGAAATGTGATTTTTAGTCTTAGGAAAGTATGAGATTTCCTTCCTTTGAATGGTGGAATGCTTTAGACAATTACATTGTGGAGAATGTATTATGTTTAGTTGCATTCAATTAAAAATTATTACATGTTATTGTTTTCCTAGAATGTATTTTCATATACATGTAATGGGTTGTCCTAATCCAAAAAAACCAACAATCTATTATTGGTGTCTCAAATGGATTCAAGAAAATATTGGAACTACTCGACTTCTATTTATCATGTATACATGTTGTAACAAGGCCTCTTTAATGAAAGGCCTCCATTATTGTAAAATGTATTTATTGAGATCAATTGTAATTTTATTATATCACTCCTTGAGAGGATTTGTATACAATGTAATACTTGACTTCAAGTAATCATAGAAGAAAATGTAGAGTTATATCTCAACATGAATTAAAGAGTGTGTCTATTTGACATAAAGTAACCTTAAAATTAGAAGAAATGCATGAATCATACATGTCACTTAGAGATTAAACATGAGAATGATTATAGAAGAAAAACATTGAAAGATATATATTTCATGGAGATTATAGTTGGAATAACTAAGTAAGATAAAATGGTAGACCTTCACAAGTCTATGTGGGCTTGTGTGATTACCCCATTAACTTCCTATGGTTGAAATGGGATATTTTAAGCATTGAAATGATTGTTTTTCTATCCTTAATTAAGAAGCAACTAATCATTAAGGCATATGCCTAATGTATTGGTTGAAAGAGACCTACTATAGCAGCTAGTTTAATGTTTGATTTAAAATAGTAGGGAAAGAGGGTGTTCCTATTTGATATAGGATAATTCCCAATTTCAAGGTAAATAAGCCTTACCTGTAGGTCATTATAGGGGTTGACCACTCCTATCCATAGGATAGACACTAACCATTTTGGATTCTTGTGAAGTACAACCTTGAACTTACTTGGAAACTTATATATAAGAAATGCACATGAAGATACTGTTAATTATCTCATGAAATAGTGACAATGATAAAGACTAAACAAGAAAAAAAATCCTAAGGTTGGTTGGTCCTGGAATAGGGATGTTACATAGGGGCTTGTGTGGTTTATTTTTTAGTGGTTTTTCTGACTTCCTCCCTACATATTTTGGTGTGATTGAATTTGGTCATTCTTACCTGATACACCTATGCCTTTTTATGGATACTCTACTATTTATTGTCAATATCATGTTGCTCATTTTATTGGGTGTCTATAGGAGAGTTTCAAGTATGCATCATTTTCCTATATGTCATTTTTTCCTTGTGGGCTTAATTTTGCTTGTAAAATCTCATTTAAGATGTCAGTTAAGGACCTGAGTCATTTTATTCACCCTTAAGGGAGATGGTTCTCCATTGTGTTTGTTGTAGAAGTGTTTCATATTCCTAAGGTTGGTTGGTCCTAGAATTACCTAGGACAATGATCAAGATCTCTCCATTATGGGTCATAAATCTACCTAGAAAGTTGGTAAGATCCTGTTTGAGCATAGATTTCTAGAGGTTGATGATGAGGTGAGGATAATTTTAGAAAAATGACTGTTGAAATATGTATTATCTTTTCATGGTCACCATATAGCTCTATCCAGAGCACTGGATCACTCATGGAGGAGAGGTTGGGTTAAGTCAGGTGATATTGAGTTTCAATTCTTGGTGGAATTGATTGGTGAAGTAACATGATTGCCTATTGTTGGAATGGACCACAATCAAAAGAACCATTCTCTCAAATGGAAAATGAATAATTTCATGGGTAAAGAGAAGGATATCTCAAAGTGTGGAAATAATTATGATATTAAAGTCTCAAGGCTCCCTACGACTACATAATTATGGTCATAATGGATTACTTTACCTTGGATGCGAGGAGAGATGTGCTCCATAGTTATGATATGATGTTTTTGAATAAGCATTAGAGAAAAAGGCTAATGAATGTCCCCTTATTTCTTTTTCACTCACTGGAAAAATATCTCAGAGATATAAGGGGTGGGAGAGATTTTGGTCCTATCCAGCAAGGACTTATATTACTAACATTCGAGCATGTGGTGAAGGCAAAATAGGTGGAGGTGGTGGAGGCACTAGCTAAAATAGAGTTTTTTAAATTCTACCAATTCTAGAAACCATCATCACTTTGTTGGAGGTGCATGGTGGTGTTTCTATGTTGATATCTAAAGGCTTGAGGAACTCGATACCTTTGATCATGTCAACCCTCTTGGGGAGGACTTGGCTTCACCAACATAGGGTTGGGTGATAGTACTCAAGACTCCAAGAGGTTTTTGATGAAGCGTGGAATATCTAAGCTACTGCAGGAATCGATCGAGATCTCGAACTCAGAGGAGTCTAGCCTGATAAAAAATAAACTAAATTATCTTGAGGCTTTGGTTGGTGGTGATGAGGCTTCCCCAATTTTAGATCCTAGGCCTCCAACCCCTATTACTTTCCTAGAAATTTTGGACTTGAAACATCAATCCCTACCTGGCTCTCTTGAGGTGGCTATTTTCTTTATCCATGATATTTGTAGTTTGGTTCTTGAGAAACGTGTTGGAGAGTAACCTTAGTGTCTTAGGTTTCTTTAATTTTTCCATAAAGTTATTTTTTATCTCTAGGTTTAGGATTCGGTCTTAGTCTAGTTTTTTTTTTCTTCAATTTGTTGGTTGTGTTTTCCTTTTGTGTTGTTTGATCTTCAGATCATAGTTCTCGCTAGAGATTCAAGGTTTCCTTTTCTTTGGTAGCTTCATTTTGTAAAAAAGGGTGGGATACCTTTCAAAACTTTTTTTTTTTATCTAATAAAAACATTTATATTTATTAAATATTCCCCCATTAATATTATTTTAGCAAAATTATTAATAAATACTTTATTCACTCTTTCATAGTATTAAATTAATTAATACCATTATTAATTTTTCTTGTCCAATTTAATACTATCTATTAACATTAGTATTTATTATTTTTAAGTATTAATAATACTAATGTTATTATTAATACCTTATTTCATCAAACAGTTAGGATCTATACTTCAAAACACAAGTATGAATATATCCTAATAAAAATAAAAGCCTAAGCAACACAAGGGCCATTGCTTACAACTATCCTCAACCAAACTACGACGCAATAAATACTAAGTAGAGATATGCACAACATTATTATTCCCTAAGCAGGAGGTATTATGATAACTACAAGGTTATCAACCACCTATGAAGGACCCCTAACACAAAAGTATGGGTTTTTTTTCCTTTATAGAAATATCCTTGTCTAATGATGCATTTAAACACACATACATACATGTAAATGCTTCTACATGATTGTTTTACCCTTGTGGGTTGTCAATTGAATATAATCCATCATTTACCATTTCTCATTTCTCTCAACTCTAATGGTTGTCCTATACCAATCCACCCATGAGAGTACCTAGTCCTACAACCATAAAATTCATCAATAGTATTTATTGGACCAAAATATGTCATTCTTGCAGATAGGCATTGTGCCATGAACTTTAGCCCAAGTATAACTTTTATTGAAAGGATATTTCTCTCAGTTTCAACCTCTATATAAGGTTGCATCCTTTAAATTGATTTTATTTCAAAGAAAAAATGTTAGAAAGGAGTAAGGGTTAGAGAAATTAAGTAAAAGTATACGAGATATAGTGTAACAACATTGTATCTTACTAAGTAATATGCCATCAAAAATTAATTTCCATGATACTTAAAAAACCAACCATTATCAACTACAATTATAGGTTCATTAAAATTCTAAAATTCACTTTAATTATTCCAAGGACTCAAACAATTAGCAACCCAATAGGTGATCCAAATAGTAGAATTTATTTTAATATAATAAACTAAGTACTACGTGTAACAAAAAAGACTTACAGTAAATAATACAATAACTTTAATAATTCCAAGTACTTCAATCATTAGTAATCCAATAGGTGATCCAAATAATGAAATTTATTTTAACAGAATTGATTAACAATTAAGTGTAATAGAAATGACTTAAAGCAAGACATACATAAAAACTTGTAATTGCATGGTAATGGAGGCTAAACAACTATCAATTCATTGATCAACAAAAATATTACAAAGAAATACCAAGAAAGGACTAAGGAGTTGTAGAAACCAAAACAACACCAATCTGATCATGTGGATACAAGCACTGACCGAATTGGCATACATAGCCCCTAGGGCAGCCCCCAGAGGTTAAACAGTGGTCCTAACCACTCCCAAAGCAGTTTTGGAAGGTCAGAGGTCAATTTGGCACCTTTCAAGCACCCTGCTCCTTACTCATTCCACCCTAGGGTGAATAGAATGCTATTCGCCCCACCCCGGGATGATTAGCAACAATCGCTCCAGGGTGGGGCGAATAGCAGGTTTGACGGGCAAAAGGTCAAACCTTGACAAATGGTAGCTCAGATCCACCACTCAACTCCACCTTCAATGCATGGGAGTGCGAGTGAGAATTTTTGAGCTCAAAGAGGTAGTCATAGAGGCAATCATGGAGCCCTTAATCAGGGAGGAATCTCCTCTCCCCTGACAAGGCATGATGGCCAAGTGGCGCCCCTGCATGCACATTCAAAGCAGACCTTCAGGTCTATAAAATGGTGAGTCTTCTCACCCCAAAAAGAGGACATAGCAAGATCATTTGGAGCAATGGAGTGCTACCGAATTACATCCTCACCCCTCACTTGTGCTTCTTACATCCTTGATCTCTCTTTTGGAAGGGAGGTTATTGGGTGAACATTGGAAGCGCAATCCGGACCCAAAACCCAAACATTTGGCCACAATACCCCACCCAATTTGCTGACACAACCCCATAGGATTTTTTGGACCCATCCCAAGTGGATTGGTGTTGAAACCAAGCCCCAAACGGTGGGCGTCCTGCCCCGGGTGCCCCTGCACTACTGTAGTCCTAATCGCCCCACCCCAGAGTGATTAGAAATATGTAGAATATTTCTTCACTATTTCTTTTGCATCTTATTTTATGTCATTCATATATGCTGCCATTCAAATTTCATGCCATTCTGATGAGTTTTGACTATGTTTTCATTGTTTTTCGCTTTCACTAACGTACAGGGAGCATCTTCGGATACAGGGTGATCGGGGCTGAATATGCAAAATATGACCTTCTGGGTCGTCTCAAAATTCCCTATTTTGCCTAACCCCAAATTTGTAGGTGTTTTGGAGGCCTCTGGATGGGACATTTAGGAGGTTGCTTTTTGACATTTTATGATAGTCCTAATCGTCCCACCCTAGAGCGATTAGAAATCTACAGTAGATTTCTTGAATATTCCTTTTGTAGTGTGTTCATGATGGTGTTTGCATGCTTCTATCCAAATTTCATCTTATTCTAACATGTTTTTATTACCATTTTAATTATTTCATGCATGCATTAACTGGAGGCCTTGGGGATTGCATGTTTCCCTCCATCCGCAGGTGCTATTAATCATTTGTTGTTTCTTTGAACATAGGATATCAACACCAGAGGGGAAGAAAGGAACTATAGATACATTCATGCAAGCGGCGGTGATGTTTGGCCCACCCATTTCAAATGTGGGCACGCGGAAGATCTCGAAGGGAAGCACACCATCCGTGGTGTAACAAAACTATATCTAACGCTCCTAGCCCCTAAAAAGGAAGGAGACGTATTGTAACCTGATCTCAAAGAAAAATTAATATGAATAAGGGCTGCACTTTACTTTTTCTTTATATCTCGTTTCAGTTCGTTTGTTTTCCCTTTTCGTGCATTTTAGTTCTTCCTTCATTCGTAGGACTTAGCATTATATCTGCTTTTGTTTGCATCGCACCCGGTATGCCATTGCTTTCGTATCCTCTGTGCTTTCAGTGGTGATCATGGTGGGACCCTGTCCCCTAATTTTGGGATCAAATTTCTGATCAAAATTTTGTGTTTTTGTTTGCAGGTGTTAATCCTTCAAGCGTTGGACTGCTGCTTGTGCCACCCTGTGACGAATATAGACTAGAATTCGTGCCACCCCGGGATGAATAGGAATTTATCCCACCCTGTGATGAATACAGATCTGCTATTCATCCCACCCCGGGATGATTAGCTCTCTATGCATTTTTTGAGAAGAAACTCAGAGGCATCCAGTTTGGGCAGAGAAGAGGTAGGTTTTCTGAACATCCTCTGTAATTTTCTATCTCTGTTTCTGTGATTTTTCTATTTTCTTTGCTTGCATGGAAAATTTTACTGCATGTTTTCTTTCTTTGTGCAAGTAAAAAGAACCACACACACCACGTGATAATATAAACATCAAGGAGTTGGTCGTAAAACCCCAACACTTGATCAAGACCAACGATGGATTTCATCACCACCTTGGCTTGAATTTTTGCATACATAACCCCGATCGCTACTATTGCTAGACGTAAATCCTGATGAAATCTGACCAAGTGTAGCTGGGGTGATTCCCAGTGCATGAGGATAAGTCTTCTATGGTAGGTGTCAAAAATAGAGTGATTCCCCTTTCGTACCGCCTATGTTCCACGTACTGTTCTGCTCTCGCGTACCAATAGTTTCCCTCATGTAAGGGTGGGTATATTGAGAGGTTCGGTATAACGGCCTGGCAGTGGTATATTGAAGGGGTGACCATTTTGGGAGACATAAGAGCCCTCATATTGCATATACAAAAAAATTTTCTTTACAAGGTTTTCAAAATAAAAATCAAAACACACTAAACAAGATCTAGGGCACACCTTTAATCTATAAATGAGATAATCATTGCTTTGATTGTGTGGTCCCCTTTTTTTTAGTGTAGCATAAAAAAAATTGTAAAGAAGATAAAAACCTACGTATCTTGTAGAGAGACACCACCATGGTGTACACCCGTAGCCAAGCCCAATCATGGGCAAAAGCTACGAAAAGTGTACAAGGGGGCACAAGTCGCCTCCGCTATAGCCCCAAGGACTTGGTCATACCACCTTGGTGGCCTGACCCACAAAATAGTCCACATCATACCATGACAGAATGGGACTATAGAGGCACCCCTTCGAGGGGCACTCCCATTCAACATAGACCCTTTTAAGAGGAGTACATGCACGTGGCACTCAACATAGATGGGAAGGCTCCCTTAGACACTCGTTATGAGTGGCCACCACGTGATGAAGTGCTAGAACAACATAGGGTCCATAAGGAGGGGCCACATGATTACATCATCCCTCCTCTACCCCTTATTACTATAAAAAACAATAGGCCAAATCTAGAGCGCAAGGCTCTTCAGACAGGGTGAGCCAACTCTGCCCACCCCTTTCACATATACAAAAGGGAGCACGAGGAAAACCACTACATTCCTCAAGAGCAATACACAACGTGGGAACAATGTGCTTCTACACCTACTATTTATCAGGATCACCTACTGAGGCCAGAGCCTCGGGTGAATGTCACTAACCTCGATAGAGGGAAGCGACCTATAGATATCTCGGATCACCATGAATGAAATAGATGTGTAGGGGAGGCATCTAGGCCTCCTAGACTCAAGACAATGGAACAAATCAACTTGGAATTTTCCAAACATGCCACCCGCCAAGCGCAAATCATGTAGCTTGAGCAAGATCAACAACAGTTAGAGCACCTGTACTGTCTCAGCAAAGAGCACATTCAGCATCAGATGGATGAGTTGCTCTAGAACACTATGCCTGAGAAGGTTCCAAACCCTCGCACACATAGGACATAACTGTATGAGAGGCACAACCCCTTGGTATGAGATAGGTCTCCATGACATTATCAAGCGTTGCCTCCAAGACCTCATAGACCTGAGCGAGAGATCACTCCTAGAGCCAATGACGGGTGCCCTCCTCAGGCACCCACCCATGTTTATAGGTCATGCCCAAGAACTCCTCAAGAAGCCTATGAGGAATTCAAGCAAGAAGAAGAGCGGGTTGAAATGCCCTACCAAGGTAGGGGGGCACTATTTGGCTACCCCTCCATAGGCCTCAAGTTCCCCGCAATTCACAATGAGAACAAACCAAGGAGGAAGAGATCAAATCTTCTGATGCATACAAAGCACTGCTAGAGCACTTAGAGTCTATGGAGACCAAGACTTTTGGGCCCCAAAAGCCCACTTTATGCCAGCTTTGTAGTCACCTGGTGCATCCTTCAGTACCGACACCCCCATACCCTGAACACTTCAAAATGCCTCAATTGGCAATATTTAGAGGGGATGAGGATGCCCAAGAGCACGTGAAAAGATTCTTGAGCCAATGCTTTGGCATTCAGGACAATGATGCTTTGCTTCTAAGAACATTTATAACCATGTTCGTAGGCCCTACCTTGGATTGGTTTACCCAGTTGCCAAAGCATAGCATCAGCAACCTGGACCAACTAGTGGACACATTCCTTGAACATTTTGCCTTCAACACCAAGAAGAAGGCATCGTTAAGTGACCTAGCTAGCCTCATATAGTATGAGGAGGAGACCATGGTAGCCTATGGAAATCGATGGAGAATGCTGCTTTCAAAGCTTCCTTACCTCCCTCCCATGGCCGATCTGACCCAAATGTTCTCGAAAAGTTGCCTAAGATCGATCTCCATGCTATTGCATCTACAGCAATATGCCACTCTCGAGGAAGCTCTGGTGCAAGCCAGAATCATTGAGGAGATCAAGATACAGGATGGCGAGATTGCCAAGCCACGAAAGAAAGAGTGGCCCAAAAATGCCAAAACTGGGTCCATGCAACCAAAACCCGCTATGGTCAATCAAGTTGCCATAAACGTACCAAAGCCTGCACAGACGACACAACCCCCAAAGGCTAATTATTAGGTAGTTCCTCTTGACAGATATGAGAAGGAAAATCATAGGCAAGAGCAAAATCAGCAGCATCACCCTAGGCGACAATTCACACCCTTCACAGAGTCTAAAGACTCCTTGTTTGACCGCTTGTCCATGACAAACTTGATAAACCTGCCAAAAATTCGACCCGTAGACCCCAACGCACCAAAACCCAAGGGCTATAGGGAAGACTTGTACTATAGATTTCACCGACAGAAAGGACATGACCTTTACGCATGTTGGAAGTTCAAAAGCTTAGTGCAAGACCTAATAGACAACAAAATGCTAGTGATGGATAATCCCGTAGCACCAAACAACCAATAGATGGAGGTCTTCAAAGACCCCCTACCTACCCATGATGCGTAGGCAAAGACTCTACAAGTCAATGAGGTGACACAAAACTACCCCATGTAGGGGTATGTAGGGATGATAAGCATAGTGACATGGAACAAGAGATATCCAAGCATAGCTGCCCCCGCTATAGCTATAGGAGAGGTTCCATCAACGTCACAACCTCAACAACACCCTACGCAACCTCCCCTGCCTAGACCAGTGGCCATGATTCAGACTAAACTTACCCAAAGTTTAAGGACCACGTCGGCTAGGCTCTCCATCTATGAGCTCATCCAACAATCACTGCCCCATTGGGAGGCTCTAATGGAGATACTTAAAGCCATCGAGCTATAGCCCCATGAAGCAAAATCTTTCAACAACTTTGTGGGACATGTAAAATGATGTACAAAACCAATCATCACCTTTAGAGAAGATGAACTGAAATTAGTGACTGGTGATATGGCGGATCCACCCCTGCACGTCATTGCATGGGTCAACGGGATCCCATTTAAGAGGGTGTTGGTGGACACTGGATCATCCAACAATATAATCACAATAGTGGCATTGAAACACCTCAAGTTGCCAGCATCTCACATTGTGGCCTCCACCTATACCCTTCAAGCATTCAATGACGTGATATGCTCGATGGTTGGCACAATTGTCCTACCCATCCAAGTGGGACAAAAGACTATTCCTACGTTGTGCCACATCCTGGAGGGTGATATGGCCTATAACATCTTGTTGGGGTGGCCTTGGATCAGGGATATGAAGTGTGTCCCTTCGATAGCCCATCAATGCCTAAAGTACACATACGAAGGGCAAGTGCATGTAGTCCCGATAGACTTAGAGCCCTTCAAGTATTGCAATGCGATGTAGCTGATGCCACAATCGACCCTCCCATCGACACATTTGGACTTTCAGTTGAATCCATCCAAATAGGGTCCAATTTTGCATACATCCCCATTATTAAGTCCCTCAAATCCCTAGTCGGGTCCATCTTCATCGTCTGGTCCTTCACCAATGACACCACCTATGGTGGCCACACCGAAGGACAATGGGAAGAAACCCCTGGAAGAGGCACCACCATTGGTCTCAACCATATCTACCGAAGAGGTGCCTAGCCGAATGGAAGTCGAGACGCCTAGTTCACCCGAAATGGAGTGGACTCAGGAAGAACTCCCATTCCCTCCCCCTCAACCGCCAATGATCACCATTGAGATGGCCAATACGGGCCTGGGGGAGTATCTAGTGTGGAACATTGTAGCAACACCCACGCTTGAGTCCATGCAGGACATGGGGAGACCTCGCCTCCCCATTGGCACTATTGTCCCTTTGGGCTACCCACCAAACCAGACAAATTTTGTGTATGGGGGCCTTGATAATGGCATGGAACCTTACCTGCAAGAGGAAGAGGATGAAGAGCCCTTTACTGAGAATGTCAACTATTTGTCCAACCCAGAATTCACTTTGAAATATCTTGGCCAATGTAATTGGCATGGATATGGGTTGGGAAGATATGAACAAGGGGTGCATGTTCTTTTCCAACCAAGATATCAAATGCCATACGACAAATCAGGAGTAGGGTTCAACCACCCTCTGCCCCTTGAAATCTTGGTAGAGAACATGCAAGGCCTAGGGCTAGGCAACAAGGATGGGTTGGCACAAGATCCATATGCCAATCCTAACACAACATACACATTGGGGGATTATCTCCCATTGTTAACAACCAACCTTGTGGGCCTCAACAACCCCTTCCCTTTGATCGAGAAAGGGGAAAGTTCAAGAACTTGCCTCCAAAAGGGATATAGACAAGGCCAAGAAGGATCTTCAGAAGACGAGTCAGAGTATGAGGTAGCACCTTGGGACCCTTTCGAGTCCGATAGCAATCACTCGCAAGTGACGCCCATAGATGACTATCAAGAGAAATTCATGGCGATGTTCCCCTTGAATGCTCCAATCGAGCCATTACCACCTCAAGAGAATCAGGTCCTCCTGCAGAGAGCGGAACAACCTCGATGGGACCAAATTAACTTGCTCGAGCAGAACGAGCCTCACATGCCACAAATATTTGTCGAAGCCAATGAAGGCCTATGGATCTCTGATAGCGATTACGAAGATGAGATTGAGATGGCATATCTCAATCATATGCGATAGTAGCAATACCCCATGGACATTGATGACATGTTTGAACAGCTAAACATGGGGCCAAGGCATAGGTGGCATTTGAACCAGGCATAGTTGGACCAAGTGTTGCATCCGCCACTTTAGGCATACAGAGAGCACCTTCCACCCAGAGACCCTATAGAGCCATCAGTACCAAGGGCAGACCCTATCCTTTTATTCGCACATAGGGCCGATCCATTTGTGCCAATACCCACAGAGCTAGATCCAGAGCACAAAGATCACCAAGGATGTTCGAGTCACCACCCGCATGGTAATGGAGACCAAATTCACTTCATCAACATGATCTCCATTGACTTAACCACCCCCATCCACAATCCAGCCGATCCAGCATGACCATTGTATCTAAACCTAGATGCCATAGACTAGGATCATGCTAACTCACCACCATCCCCATCAGAGTACTGGCCTTGTAGTGAGATGCTTCATTTCACCCTAGGACCAACTCAGGATATCTTCCACGCTAAAGAGGAACCCGACGTTCCAAACATAGATCTAAATTCAGCAAATGATATCCACCTGATCCCAACTCCACACCAGTTGGAGGATGGGTCCCACATGTCAGTCGAAGAGATGACTGACATAGACATCGACTCTGATCCAATGAATCTGCAAATCATCAAGCTAGGGGTAATTCTATCCCCCGAAGAGCAAGCTGATTACATTGCCCTTCTCAAATAGAAGAAGGAGGTTTTTGCATGGTCCTACAAAGACATGTTGGGGCTAGACCCACAACTAGTCACGCATAATCTAACGCTTGATCCGAAAGTCAAGCCAGTCAAGCAAAAACTACGTAAGATGCACCCAACAGTAGCCTTAATGGTCAAATATGAGCTACAAAAGTTGTTGGATGCACAGTTTGTCATCTACATGGATTACCCACCATGGTTGTCCAACATGGTACCCATCAAGAAGCCTGATGGGAGGATTCGCATATGCACCAATTTTTGAGATCTAAACAAAGTGAGTCCCAAGGATGATTTCCCCTTGCCTAGCATCGACGCATTGGTAGACGCTATAGCAAGCCACAAAATGCTTTCCCTCATGGATGGTTTCTCGGGATACAACCAGATTCGTATCAATCCCGATGATCAACTCAAAACGACGTTCACAATGCCTTGGGGGACATTTTGTTATAAGGTCATGCCCTTTGGCCTTAAAAATGTTGGTGCCACCTACCAACGTGCTATGACATACATCTTCCATGATCACATGCATAAAAATTTGGAAGACTATATGGATGATTTGTTGGCCAAATCTCTTTTGCACCTAGATCATCTCGATGACCTAAGCAAGATCCTTGATCGCCTCATTGAACACAAAGTTAGGCTAAACCCCAAGAAGTGTGTATTTGGCATCACATCTGGAAAAATATTGGGTTTCATAGTCTCAAAATGAGGCATCGAGGTAGATCCAAATAAAGTCAAGGCAATCCTTGAAATGCTTCCCCCAACCACCATCAAGCAGCTCAAAAGCTTGTAGGGTAAGGTCACGTCAATCAAGCACTTCATAGCGCAGCTATCTGACAAGTGTTGACCCATGAATAAATTATTGCATAAGGGGGTAGCATTTCACTGGGATGACGAGTGCTAGTCAGCCTTTGATGACATTAAACAATACTTGGCTTCGCCGCCAATATTGGCACCACCTAGACCAGGAGTGTCATTCTATTTATACATCTCAGCTATTGAGGTGGCACTGGGCGCCATGCTAGCCCAAAAAAATGAACTACATAAAGAATAGGCTACTTACTATCTTAGCCGCACCCTGGTCAGTTATGAACTTAACTATGCATACATCGAGAAGCTATGCTTAGTAGTGGTATTTGCCACCAAAAAGCTATGCCATTACATGTTGAGAAATATGACGTATGTTGTGTCTAAGGAGAATCCATTGCGGTACATGATGATTCGTACTTATCATAGTAGCCGCACGGCAAAATGGATCATGTTGTTGATGGAGTTTGACATCGAATTCATTGGATAAAAGTCCATCAAAGGTCAAGTCATCACCGATCAACTAGCAGAGGCTCCTCTCGAAGACGATCAACCTATGACCGTAGAGCTACCCGATGATGGGGTCTTCCATGTCTCAGAATCGCTAGATTTTGATGAGCCTGAGTCACAGGCCGACATAACCCTATTCTTTGATGGTTCTAAATGTGAGCAAGGGGGTGGCACGAGAATCATATTTTTCACACCTCAAGGGGCTCCAATGCCTCTATCATTTAAAATTGATTTCCTATGCACCAATAACAATGCCGAATATGAAGCCTTGCTCATAGGTCTTCAGATAGCCATCACCATGAACATCAAATGCTTGAACATATTTGGTGATTCACTATTAATTGTCAACCAAGTGAAAGGGGTATTCCAATGCAAATGCCCAATTCTATAGGCCTACAAATCCCTTGTGGATAAATTCTTGGAAAAGATTGAATGGTACGACATCGAGGCACTCCCTCGATCATTGAATCATTTTGTGGACACTATGGCCTCCTTGGGGTCACTAATCCCGCAAGACCCTTTTGGTGAGATGACAACCATTCAAGTCAAAACATTATCACAATCCATGATGGAGCATGCAAGCTCTGACCTAACGCCAGGAATCCACCTGATCTAGATTGAACCATCTCAAGATAGGTTCTCTTGAATCCATGATAGCCTGAATCATGCCAACTGGGGGTCCTTGTTCTCCCCTACCCCCCTTAATAGCAACACAATGCTATTCTTACAAGTTCTTTCCCGCTCACATTTTGCTAGGGAGGAACTTCAAGAGGGATTGGCCGTTCATACCATCGAGGTTTTTGATCAACAGGATTGGTACACACCCATAAGAGACTACCTCAAGTTAGGTAGCCTCCCACTTGGATTGTCGCACGCCATGAAAAGATCATTCAAATAGAAAGTGACAAAACATGTCTTGCTAGGAGACATTTTGTACTGTCAAAGCTACGAAGGAATCCTCCTCCGTTGCTTGGACCAGCAGGAGTCCACTTGGGCGATCACCCAAGCGCATGATGGTACATGCGGTGGCCACTTCAGTGGTATGGCCATCACAAAGTGCATCCTTCACATGGGCTATTATTGGCCATATTTAGAGTGAGATTGTTGCGCGTATGTGAGGAAGTGCATGAAGTGTCAACACCATGCTAACTTGACACACGTACCTTCTCAGGCCTTGCAGCCGATCCAATCGGCTTGGCCATTTTCGTAGTGGGGCTTAGATCTAATTGGAAAAATCTCCCCTGCATCATCAGGCCATCACACATTCATCATAATGGCCACATAGTACTTCACCAAGTGGGTGGAAGCAATTCCGCTTACCTCTATGACTGGACCCCGCATTGCGGAGTTTATTTTACATAACATCATATGTCATTTTGGTATTCCATCCAAGATCATATCGGATAATGGGACATCATTTAAGAACAAATACGTGCGTGCTTTGACAACAAAGTACAAAATTCAACATAGTTTTTCGACACCTTATTATCCATAGGCAAATGGGCAAGCAGAGGCATCAAACAAAATGCTAGTTGCCATCCTTAAAAATATGGTCATAGATAGTCATAAGGATTGGCACATTCAAATCCCACTTGCTCTTTGGGCTTATCGCACTAGCATTCGGACGCCCACTGGGGCAACTCCATTTTTGTTGGTGTATGGCTCCGAGGAAGTCATGCCTCTCGAGTTGGAAATACCCTCCCTACGCATATCAATGCAAGAGTTCATCGATGATGACACTACGTAGCAGGCCTAGTTAGACCAACTTACATTGCTTGACGAACGATGCGTCAATGCTCTCGAGCATTTACGTATCTACCAAGAGCGACTTAAGAAAGCATACAACATGAAAGTTCACCCGAGGGACTTTTAGGTTGGTGACCTGGTCTTAAAAGAGAACCAACAAAATTCTAACTTGCCTGCCCCATTTAAGGGACAAGTTCATGGAAAATTGGTTAGGTCCTTATGTCATCGATAGTAAAATAGGACCTGGAACATACCGACTTGCCTCTCTTGAAGGAATCAAGGAACTAGAACCCTTGAACATCAATCATTTGAGGCCATTCCACATTTAAAAGAGCCATGGCCCACCCCAAAAAGCTCCAAGGATGCCAACTATCGCTTGGTCAACCCCAAAATGCCCCAAAGAAAACCGGACCAAAAGCCCCAAAGGTGCCCATAATCCCTTTGGTCAAACCAAATGCTCCAAGGATTCCCATAATCGCTTGGTCAACCCTAAAATGCCCCAAAGGTGCCCATAATCCCTTTGGTCAAACCAAATGCTCCATAGGTATCCATAATACCTTGGTCAAACCAAAAGCTCCAAGGGTTCTCACAATCGCTTGGTCAACCCAAAAGCCCCAAGGATTCCCGTAATCGCTTGGTCAACCCTAAAATGCCCCAAAGGTATCCATAAACCCTTTGGTCAAACCAAAAGCTCCAAGGATTCCCACAATCGCTTGGTCAACCTAAAAATGCCCCAAAGGCATCTATAAACCCTTTGGTCAAACCAAAAGCTCCAAGGGTTCCCACAATCGCTTGGTCAAAAACAAATATTCAAAAACAAACAAAAACAAAAGATAATAAAAAATAACAAAAAAAATTGCATCTCACTTCCATGCATACCCTTAAAAATCAAAACACAAAAAAATAAGTTGCATTAGGCATCACAAACATACATTGCATATTTGTTGGTCATACATGTCACAAGCACCATAGACTGTAATTGCTCGGCAATTCCATCATTTTCCACATTCAGTCCATTTTGTAAAAACATCCATCCAAAATAACGCCCTTCGCATTTTTGCCATATTATAATCAGTTGTCCGCTAATGTCGTTAGGGTTTTTCATCATTCAACTGTCTTTAGATTTCTAGTCAAAAGCTGTACAAAGTCAGACAGATTTTACAAAGGTAGAGTTTTACTTGGATCACGCCTTGTTACATCACATCCCAACACAAGCTTAAAACACATAAAAATTCCCAAGTTGTGTAGACAAAAGATGAAACCTACAAAGTGGTCTAAGGTACCTTAAGCGAAAAGGTTATCCTTCTCATCCCCCTATGCGAATGGTTCAAGAATGCTGAGAATTGACAAAAGGACAAGCTCTTCCCCATCCAATTCCCCATAATAAATAGTGGTTTTCACCACTATCAAAAATCCCCAATCACCTTTGGTCCCCAAATTCATAAGGATTCATACTACACGCCCCTAAGAAGGATGGGTAGTCATCCCCAAGGCCCAAAAGGATCAATGCCATTCACAAATCCCACAAGTCCACTATCAAAAATTCCAAACACCTTTGATCCCCAAAGTCGTAAGGATTCATACTACACGCCCCTGACAAGGATGGGTAGTCATCCCCAAGGCCTAAAAGATCAATGCCATTCCAAAGAAAAATCCCAACCACCTTTGGTCCCCAAAGTCATAAGGATTCGTACTACATGTCCCTGAACAGGATGGGTAGTCATCCCCAAGGCCAAAAGGATCAATGCCATTCACAAGCCAAAAACCCACGAGCTCAACTTTGAAATCAAAATACAAAATCAAACTCCTCAAAAGGCAAAAATAATAGTGGTTATCACCACTACTTAAACCCCTTGCTCAAAAAAAAAAAGAGAAAAATAAATAGTGATTTTCATCACTATGTATGAGAGCAAGTATCCCAACAAGTTGAGCAACCGAAAGATGCCTGAGCTTGAATCCCTGGAATTCTCAGCATTTGAAAAACCATTTAGGTGATCCTCATTACGGGTTTGGTGGACAACCTACCTGGCAATGGTGGTATCCTAAATGCATGATGATATGTCTATCACATTAGCTTTGCGTGTGTGTAGACCAATGTTTGCATGTGGATGAGCTAGCTTATGGTATCCTAGATTACCCCATGGATTAATCTTACTAAATACAACAAAGGAGTTAGTGGAGCTAATTGGGTGATCCTCAGTACAGGTTTGGTTGACATCCTATCTGGAACTGGTGGTATCCTGATGAATACCACATAAACGAACTCAATCGCACACACAGGGATGTGAAATAACTTGGTCAAACTTAAGTCTGATTCGTACCTTGGTCGAAAGTCTTGTCAGAATAATGTACAGTCTTGATTAGTTAGTTAAAACATCTGAGTCTCAGAAACACTGTAACTACATTCTAAAAATAACTAGTACATTCCATTACTCACATCACCATCAAAAAATACAAAAACAAAAATATTACATGAAAAGTCATCCCACAAAGCAATCACATAGTACAAAAAGCCAATAAATCCTATACATTCTATGGTGCCACTACCAAAGTTATCAACAAACTATTTCATCCATCCCATATGCATAAATCCATATAGTCAGAAACATCTACATTCATGAGCCCAAAACCTAGTCCTCGTCCCACCAGCCTCCTCCTCACAGCTCCAAAATGCCAGAAAAACAATTGCAAATGAGCCCAAAACCTAGTTTTGGCCCTTAAATAGGCTCTTAGGCCTATAATCGTTCCACCCCGGGATGAGCAATCTAGTTAGCACTTGTCCCACCTTGGAATTATTACAAAACTGGTATTCATCCCACCCTGGGATGATTACAGAGAAAGAAAATCAAAACAACCAAAAATCCATCCAAAATGCACCAAAAATAGCAATAAAATTGCCGAACAAAGGCGCCTTTGTGCCTGAAATTCTTGGCATCCAAAACTGATGTTGGGGCCACAAATTATCACTATCCTACTCCCTAATAAGGCTACCATATCCAGACCACTCCACGGGAGGACGGATTTTTGACAATTTCAACCCCAATAGGCGTCACAAAAAGGGTTAAAACCCACCAAAAATAGGTCCAATTTTTGGGAAACTGCATAAGCATTCAATGCAAAACAACTGAAGGCACCCTTAAAAAAGTCATCTTGGGTCAAGCGACTCATCAATTTTCTCATGTCGGTCATTCCCTCATCGATTCGTCGCTTGAGGGGGTAGTCACACTTAGTCACCAATCAACAAATACACACCCAATCAAGGAAATGGCATGCATTCAAAGAATCATTGACAAAGACAATCACGCTCTTGCTTGGGGCAGAAAACAAGCAATAATCACAAGCTGATCAAACACTTGGCATTCTAGAATCATGAACTCAAGGTTCCCATAGACAAAAGGTTATGCCCTTTGCCTATTCATGACTGAACAATGTCCAAGATCAAGTAACACCTCACCAAAAAAGGTTAACACTTGAATTAAGCTCCTTAGCTCGTCAGAAGCAAGGATTCAAGAATGTGTGCCCTTTCCATACTTGGGGCATCAAAATTTGGTTAGGTTATTGAGAAACCCTAATCATTAAGTTCTTTGGTTATCTATTTTTTCTCAGCACTGCGCCACGCACAGTGCATCCCAAAAAGGGGCATCTATAGACACCAAAACAACACCAATCTAATTATGTGACGATAAAGCACTGACCGAATTGGCATACATAGCCCCTAGGGCAGCCCCCAGAGGTTAAACAGTGGTCCTAACCACTCCTAAAGTAGTTTTGGAAGGTCAAAGGTCAATTTGGCACCTTTCAAGCACCCTACTCCTTACTCGTTCCACCCTGGGGAGAATAGAATGCTATTCGCCCCACCCTGGGACGATTAGTAGCAATCGCTCCAGGGTGGGGCGAATAGTAGGTTTGATGGGAAAAAGGTCAAACCTTGATAAATTGCAGCTCAGATCCGCCACTCAACTCCACCTTCAATGCATGGGAGTGCGAGTGAGCATTTTTGAGCTCAAAGAGGCAGTCATAGAGGCAATCATGGAGCCCTTAATCAGGGAGGAATATCCTCTCCCCTAACAAGGCATGATGGCCAAGTGGTGCCCCTGCATGCACATTCAAAGCAGACATTCAGGTCTATAAAATGGTGAGTCTTCTCACCCCAAAATGGAGGATAGAGCAGGAGCATTTGGAGCAACGGAGTGCTACCGAATTACATCCTCACCCCTCACTTGTGCTTCTTACATCCTTGATCTCTCTTTTGGAAGGGAGGTTATTGGGTGAACATTGGAAGCGCAATCCAGACCCAAAACCTGAACATTTGGCCACAATACCCCACCCAATTTGCTGACACAACCCCCTAGGAGGTTTTGGACCCATCCCAAGTGGATTGGTGTCGAAACCAAGCCCCAAATGGCGGGCGTCCTGCCCTCGGGTGCCCCCCGCACTGCTGCAGTCCTAATCGCCCCACCCTAGAGTGATTAGAAATCTATAGTATATTTCTTCACTATTTCTTTTGCATCTTATTTTATGTCATTCATATATTCTGCCATTCAAATTTCATGCCATTATGATGAGTTTTGACTATGTTTTCATTGTTTTTCGCTTTCACTAACATATAGGGAGCATCTTCGGATACAGGGCGATCGGGGCCGAATCTACAAAATCCGACCTTCTGGGTCGTCTCAAAATGCCCTATTTTGCCTAACCCCAACTTTGTAGGTGTTTTTGAGGCCTCTGGATGGGACATTTAGGAGGTTTCTTTCTGATATTTTATGACAGTCCTAATCGTCCCACCCCGGAGCGATTAGAAATCTATAGTAGATTTATCAACTGTTCCTTTTACAGTGTGTTCATGATGGTGTTTGCATGCTTCTATCCAAATTTCATCTTATTCTGACATGTTTTGATTACCGTTTTAATTATTTCATGCATGCATTAACCGGAGGCCTTGGGGATTACATGTTTCCCTCCATCCATAGGTGCTATTAATCATTTGCTATTTCTCTGAGCGCAGGATCTCGACACCGGAGGGGCAGCAAGGAACTATAGACGCATTCACGCAAGTGGCGGCGATGTTTGGCCCGCCCATTTCAAATGTGGGCACGCGAAAGATCCCAAAGGGAAGCGTACCATCCGTGGTGTAACAAAACTATATCTAACGCTCCTAGCCCCTAAAAAGGAAGGAGACGTATTGTAACTTGATATCAAAGCAAAATTAATAAAAATAAGGGCTGCACTTTACATTTTATTTATATCTCGTTTCAGTTCGTTTGTTTTCCCTTTTCATGCACTTTAGTTCTTTGTTCATTCGTAGGACTTAGCGTTTCGTATGCTTTTGTTTTGCATCGCACCCGGTACACCAGTGCTTCTATATCCTCAGTGCGTTCAGGAGTCAACTTTTGTAATGGAGATCTCATGGTGCATTTATAGACTATTTATTGAATCTTGTAGCATAAGTTTTACAATCAGTCAAAACCTATTACAAAGATAGATTAGAAAAATATTCTAGAAGTTGAGGTGGTTGGCATAGATCTCATATTGTATTTGAATTTGAATTCTTATGGAATATACTTCATCAATTTATAATTGTTTCTACAAGTGGCTTGAATCATTACAAAAAACTTGTTAGAGTAGTCACTTTCATGCTTGGGTGGAACTTAGCTTGTTATTTGGGAAGCACTAAGGTAGTTGTAGGGCCTTCTCATGGCTACTTTGGCTTTGTGTAATGGGTAGATCTAATTTTGTTCACCTTGCATAAAGTCATGCTTGAAGGTGGTAGTGCTGACATCATAATTGAGGAATGTCCAATTTTTGAGTGTTTCACTTACTTACCTTGTGCTTATGTCATTGTTGAAGTAATCATGGATTTGAGCAACCTAGTTTTATGCATCATACGTTTGGCTTCAATTATCATGATGATCCTGATTTCATGCAATCATAATTTTTGGCATTATCACTAGGAGGGGCCTAGTTTTATGTAGTGGTCACCTTGAATTTTGAATCTCGTCCAATCCTAATTTTGTGCATTGAGCTTGTGCGATCTAATGCTTTGACATGGTTGTGTTGACATCACTTTCCCAAGGTACCTAGTCTTGTACATCCTAGATTTGAGCACTTTGCTTTACACCTTCTCAGGAAGAATAAGCTTTGTGCTAATATTGTTGCTGACATAATCCCAATTTTGAGCATTCTAATTCTATGCTACCTTGAAGCTTTTAGAAAAACTTAGCCAATATTTTGCAAAAATAAGCCCAGTGATTTCAAATCTAAATGGGGTTAGGAATATTTAATTTCTTGGGAGAAAGTTATTTCCCTTTTCTAGCAAATATTAGAAAGTAACTAATCACTTTCTAATATTTGATAGATGCCACTTATCACATATCTCAAAGATTAGATTGTGATAAAATTAGAAAGTAACTAAAGCACTTTCTAATATTTGATATATTGTGATAAGATTATATTGTGATAAGATTTAGGGTTGTAGTAGAAAATATTCTCTTTAAATAGGGGTGTTTTCTACTACATATGATCATATCTTATCATATCTTGTCATATTGAATTGTGTTGTAGTTTATGTTGATGCATATTGTTGCATAACATTGAAGCATTCTTGTACTATTGAATCATTGAGTAATATAGTGAGCTTCATAGTGGATGTTTCCCTTCTTCATTTGAATTAGGATTTTACCACTCAATATTTGTGTTGTGGGTTTACCTCTTTTATGTGTGATTGATCTTTGTCTTCCTTGATTTTATTTCCAGGTAAATAGTTCTACATTATAAATATTTGATATATATATATATATATATATATATATATATATATATATATTTGTAGGGTAGCCATAGAGTTTACCTTTTTAGCACCTTATTCTATGTGCCAGAGACTACAAGAAACTGCTACCTTATTGGTTGATTGCCTTAGCTGCAAAATCTATAATTAAATTTTTATTTACTTGTTGATTATTTACACAAAATGTGACATGATCACCCACACCTATTAGAGGTGACTTCTTGTAGTCTATCCTAGAAATTTGTAATATCCATACCATATGATTTCAAATTTGAGTCTTTCTCCTTGATAGATTATTTGAAACTCACAAATTTCATCAGGTATTTTTATATATTGGTCTATATTTTCTCTAGTCCAAAGGAATTTTTGGTTTTGGACATGTGTGATAGCCATAGATAATTATATTGAACCCGACCAATAACTAGGCTCTATATTACTGAGCATTGACCTTCCCAATGTTTCGAGTAGATTTTTGAAAAGTATATTCATCATCAACTCATGTTCTATTTGATTTACTCTTCTTCACCCATTTTGTCTTCTCATAAAATCTTATTTCTTCATTTTCCAAGAGTGTTGAAGTTTGTGATATTTTGATCTTAGTGAACACTCACAATTGATTTTTGAATATGATTATTCTTCCAAGAAAATTTTTGTGGGTTTTGATCATCGTACCATGGATTTTGCCATGCTAGGTCTAATTTTAATTCCATCCAATCACTTATTTCCACCTTTACATCCCAAACACATTTCCTTGTAAGATATTATTCGAGTTCTCCATATTATTCAATACATAAGGGATGTAGACCCTGATTAGATATTCTAATGATTTTCTTGATACAAGGAATAATTATGTGACTCTAGTACTGGATCAAGCATCGTTTGATTTGTACTAGGAAATATTTGGACAAACAAATGTCAAACATGGAGAAAAATCCACCACCACTATATTTTGTATGCCCGTTAGATCTAGGCATCCATGTATCATCATTGGAAACATTTTTAGAAGACCAATTGCTTTTATAAATATCTCCTTAAATTGGAACCACTTAGGTTCCATTGGAATAATGCATAATCCTATTACTTTGCATACTTTTAGTAGCATAATTGTGAACTCAACTTTTGGATATACTATACAATTGTGTAGTATGCACCTCTCTAGAGAAAGAGATAGATAAAATGAAGTGGACTGATATTTTTGCATACCTAAGGATGACCTCATTGTTGCTATACTTTATGGGCTATCATTTTTCTTCAATCCTTCAAGAGACAACTTGACTAGGTCTACTCTCTTAGACACTAATAAATATTTTCTAAGATCTCGAGTCAACTTTGTAGAGACCTTCTTTATTACTCTAGGAACTTCTTGTGTTGGGTAAAGAGACTTCAATGAATCTTGAAGACGATTTACTACTTCAACCTTTTTTTTTCAAGTCATAGCAAAAAATACAACCTCTTATATAGTTCAATCCTTTGCTGAGTCAATGGATTTTTCTTTGAATTTGATACCAAAGCATGTGATTGTATTTATTTCTTCCCACTTTATATGGTTGAATTCCAAAAATGCTTAGATTTATATACCACTTATCATTAGCTATTAATGGGAGCCTCTCTATGAGCATGATTGTTCTAACATTGAGGTGAAAGTGACCACATCTTCCATCATTGGATATTTTTGCAGGCACATAATATGTAGGCATCTTCTATCAACCTAGATTTTTCTATGCAATGAAGGGTTGCATATAGTCAGGATTTTTTCTATCTCTTGTATGTTATTGCTTGGATGATATTTTACTTCATATTCTATGGTATTTTCATCCCAATATCTTATCTTAGATTGAGAGTGTCACTCTTCCGTCCTTCTAACATATTCAACCAATTTTTGGATTATATCCTTCAATTATTACTCCATTTGGGGTTGAGCTACCTATATAGTAGGAATGTAAATAGCTATAGATAGATTGGATAGTTGTGACCAATAATATTTATGATATGATGCATAAGACATATTTTGAAAAGGTTTTAGTGGGTATATGATGCTTCTAGGTGGGATTTTTCGTACTATGATGAGCATATTTTTGGCTAGTATGGCTTATTAAAAAACCTATGGGAACCTTCTCTTATTAGACTGTTGAATTAGGATATTTAAGTTAGGATGGAAGGGATGAATATATTAAAGATATGATTGGGCATGGGAGGGTTGAAATTCTTAGAAAATTATCTTCAAAGACTTTTAAACTGAACATTAAAGTCAGATGCTTTCATGAGAGACTCTTCAAATAGATGAAAAATGAGTAAATAACAAGAACGGGTCTCCAGGATCATCAAATTTTAATAATATCTTCATATAATTTAATACAAGTACTTATTCTCTTATATTCTAATGATTTATACCATAATAATACTTTTCCCTTGAAATATGGAACAAGTATTCTCATCATTACATCTTCAAAGACAATATCATACATAGTTGCTAAAGAAGCTACATATTGACAGTGCTCATAAGCTATTTTACCATTTCTATAATAACTAGGAAGGAATTTCAAGACAAATTTTGGTATTTCATGAAGGATTGGGACACTAGGCGAACCGATATCATACCAGGCTCGATAAAACTCTTTGACCATGAGAATGGGACCCAACCTATTCCTAGATAATTATTGGTCTAATTCTAGGGTTAGAGAAATTAAGTAAAAGTGGATAGGATATAGTGTAACAACATTGGATTTTATTAAGTAATATGCCTTTAGAAATCAATTTACATGATACTAAATATATTAGCCATTATCAACTACAATTATAGGTTCATTCAGATTTTGACATTCACTTTAATCATTCCAAGTACTTGAATAATTAGCAATATGATAGGTGATACAAACAACATAATTTGCGTAAAAAAAACAAACTAAGTGCTGAGTGTAACAAAAATGACTTAAAGTGAAGAATAAAATTACTTTAATAATTTCAAGGACTTCAATCGTTAGTGATCCAATAGGTGATCCAAATAGTAAAATTTATTTTTACAAAATACACTAACAATTAAGTGTAACAAAATTGACTTAAAGCAAAGTGTACATAAGAAAATTGCAATTGTACAGTAATGGAGGCCAAATAACTATCACTTCATTGATCAACAATAATATTACAAAGCAATACTAGGCAAGGACTACAAAGCTGACCTTTGTAATGGAGGTCTCATGGCTTATTTATAGGTTGTGTATTGAATCTTGTAGGGTAATTTTACAATCAGTAAAAAACTATCACAAAGACAAATTGGCAAAGATATTCTAGAAGTTGAGGTACTTGACTTAGATCTCATCCTACATTTGAATTTAAATTTTTGTGGAATATACTTCATCGATTTGCAACCACTTTTCAAGTGGCTTGAATCATTATAATAGACTCATCAAAAATATTCATTTTCATGCTTGGGTGGCACTTGGCTTATCAACTGGGAAGTACTAAGGTGATTTTAGGGCCTTCTCATGGCTACTCTAGCTTCATGAAATGGGAAGCTCTAGTTTTGTACACCTTGCACAAATTCAATCTTGAGTGTGGTGGTGCAAATGTCATAACCAAAGAATGTCCAATTTTGGAATGCGTTTCTCACTTTCTTGTGCTTATGTCATTGTTGAAATATTTGTGGCTTTGAGTAGCCTAATTTTATGCATTTAACCTTTGGTTTCAACTGTCATTATGATCCTAGTTTATGCAATCATAGTTTCATGTAATGAACTTTGCACATTATTAAAACTACATAACATCATGCTAGTGTTATTGCTAGGAGGGGCTTAATTTTATGTAGTGGTCACCTTGAAATTTGACTTGTGTAATCTTGATTTTGTGCATTGAGACTATGTGATCCCATGCTATGACATGACTATGTTGATTTCACTACCCCAAGGAACCTGCTATTGTACATCATGACTTTGAGCACTTGGCTTTACATGTTCTTGGATGAAATAAGCTTTGTGTTGATATTACCACTGACATAATTTGGGTTTTGAGAATTCTAGTTCTATGCAAACTTGAATATTTTGGAAAAACTTATCCAATATTTTGCAAAAAGGATCCTAGTGCTTTAAAATCAAAATAATCTCATGAATTTTATCTACATGTACCATATTGTAAAAATAGCACAATCCAACTTAATAAGCATAAAGTAAAACTATTGACTCATCCTAATAGAACAAAATAGAATCATGCATTAATTATCAATACGTCATTCAAACAACAAGGTAAGGTCCTACCAAGATGGGTCATTACATACTCCCCCCTAAGACTAAACACAATCCCTTGTGTTTTTTGAAACAACATATTTTATTCAGACAAAAATGGTAATTGTTTTCTCATCACATCAACATCTTACCAAGTAGCACAATTAAAAAAAAAATAGTCCCATTTGAGCTTACATGATCTAAATTATGATTTATTAGGTTTTTAAATCAAAACCCTAATATTTTTATAGGTCACACCTCAATAGTCATGGGATCTTCCATACATTCCAAACATGATAGGGATCAACAACATATTTTTGAAGTAGGGATATGTAGAAGGTGTCATGGATTTTTGATAGGTTGAGTGGTAAGACAAGTTGATAGGTTACTAGACTAATCTTATAAATTATGAAAAATGGCCCAATAAAGGATCTATCTTGGTTGAATTTATGGAAATTTCATTAGGTTGCACCCTTAAGAAGACTCTGTCTCTGAAAATGAATTTTCTTAGTGACCTTTTTAAATCTGCATAGCTCTTTTGGTTATTGGATACTTCCTTGAGCCTTTGCCAAATCACCTTGAGCTATTCCTCCATCTACTTGAAAATGTCTAATATGATCACTACCCAATATTATAGATTATCACAAGATAGAGGTGTTCTACACCTTCTTCCATACAATAGATTGAATGGATTCATTCCCAAGGATGCATAGTATCCATTGTTACATGAAAACTCTACCAGATGTAAATAGTCTTCCCACTTAGAATTTTGATCAATACAATACATGCGGATCATGTGTTCGAGAAATTGGTTAATCCTATTTTTTTGTCCATATATTTTTAGATGGTAAGCAAAATTGATATTCAAATTGGTGCCCAAGGCACAATTAAGATCTTACCAAAATTCTAATGTAAATTTTGAGTCTCTTTATGAGATAATTACTTCAAGGGAACTATGCAACTAGATTATTTCCTTGGCAAACTTATTTACCGCTACTAGTACATCATCCTTAATATTATATAGTATGAAGTGTGTAACCTTTGTCAACTTATCCACCACCACAAGTATTGCATCATGTTGGTACCTAGTTTTAGGTAAACCCACAATAAAATCCATTGATATGAACTGCCACTTTTGAGTGGGTATATCACATAAATATAGTTTTCTTACTGGATGTTAAATATCTACCTTTACTTTATGATATTCCAAACATCTAGAAATGAAATTTTTGACATCATGTTCCATTCTAGGCCAATAAGAGGTCTTTTTCATATTCTCTCTCATCTTGGCATCTCCCAAATGAGCAAAATATGGAGAACAATGTGCCTCTTGCATAATAATTCTCCTTAATTCTCTAATATTTTCTATAAAAACCCTATCTTTGAAACATAAAAGCTCATTTTTTATGTTAAAATACCCACTTTCTTTAGGATTTACCTCAACTTTAGTCCAGTTTTTGATACAATATAGGTCTTGTAATTGCATTTTATTTTGCTTTTTTAATCATTTCAACATGACTTTGGGTTAAAGTTGTTATATGCCTCCTCCTACTCAAGGCATGAGCCATCTTATTTTTCTTTTCTTTGATATATTATATACCAAAGCCATACTTAACTAATAACTCTATTCACCTTCTTTACCTTGCATTCAACATCGGTTGGGTAAACATGTACCTTAGGCTTTGGTGATCTATCCTTAGCTGAAAAGGTTTTTCCAACAAGTAATGCCTCTAGAACTTAAGAGCATGGACAACTACTAATAGCTCCAAGTCATGCATAGCATAATTTAGTTCGTGTTTCTTAAGTTTTCTAGATTCATAGGCTATTGTAGCTTCATTTTGGAATAAATATTCTCCCAACTCTTCTAAAGAAGTATTTGTGCATACTGTAAAATTTCGAATAGGATCCAGTATTTTGAGAACCAATGCTATAGTAAGCTTATTCTTAAGATTTTAAAAGACAACCTCACACTTCTATGTCCATTTGAACTCTTTTCCTTTTCTTTGGAGTCTAGTAATAGAGTATGCAATTCCTAAGAAGTTTTCCACAAATCACCTATAGTAACCTATCATTCCCATGAAAATTTGAATTTCATATACATTAGTAGGTGCAAGCCAGCTTAGTATGGATTCAATTTTATTTAGATCAACAATAATCACTTATGTAGATATAATATGCCCTAAATACTATACTTGTGAAACATAGAAGTCACACTTTGACAACTTCCCATATAATTAATTTTTCATCAAAACTTCTAAAACCAATCTCAAATGTTGGTCATGTTCTTATTTAGTGCGAGATTAAATCAATATATCATCTAAAAATATCAACATAAAATAGTCAAAATATTTTCTAAACACACCATTCATCAGGTTCATAAAGGTCGATGCTGTATTTTTCAATCCAAATGGTAGAACCATAAATTCATAGTGTCAATATCTTGTTTTGAAAGACATTTTGTGAGTGTCTTCCTCACAAATTCTCAAGTGATGGTACTTGATATTAGGTCAATATTTGATAAAATGGTGGCATCTTTTAATTTATCAAAAATATCACCAATTATTGGTAAGGGATACTTGTTCTTAATGGTCACCTTATTCAACATACTATAATCAATACATAGTATTAAAGAACCATCCTTCTTCTTTAAAAATAACATTGGAGCACCCTAGGGTGACACACTAGGTTCAATCAAACCTTTCTCCAAGTCTTGGAGTTACACCTTTAACTCCTGCAAATCAATAGTGGTCATTCAATAGAGTTTCATAGAAATATATTCATTTCCAACCATTAATTCAATAATGAAATAAAATTCACATCAAGATGGATGGCTTGGAAGATATTTGGGAAACACGGTCTTAAATTCATGCAATGTTGAATGTTTCTTAAATAGTTCCAAATCTCCATTACTTCCTTTCCATTTATTTTTCCACAAAAAACATTCTACCTCTTTTAATAGGCTTCTTAAGTTGTAAAGTTGATAGTATATGGGGTTAGAAAGACCCTTGCTTGATTTGAACCCTTAAGTCTTTTCTTATATTTATCAGTATAATCCATCCATATTTCTTAGAAATTGATTAGGGCACCATGGGATCTCAACCAATCCATCCCTATAATTATATCAAAGGTATGTAGTAGTGTTACATATAAGTGTCAAATAATTGATCCATTGGGTAAAGAAATATCAATGTTGGACAAACACTGACTTACTGAATAGGTTTGCCTAGACCCATACTCAACTTTCCACCCTTGTGCCAACAATATAGATTTTTTTGGCATATCCCCAACAATACTAGTAGAAATAAGCTATATATGTATCCATAATCAATTAAAATATTTACATTTCTTTTAAAAAATTTACCATATAACAACATAGGAATTTCCTGGCCATCCAAGTTTTGATTTCCTATTGCTACATAAATTTGATAGGGTTGCTCTTCTACTCTGCCACTTTTATCTTCCCATTGAGGACACTTATTTAAAAAATGAGGACCTCTGCAAATGAAACAACCTATCTTATATGCATGATATTTCTCTTGTATTTTATCCCTTGTATCCTCCTATTGTGTTGGATCATTCTATTTTTGAGGATGGGGTCTCAGATTATATTTTCTCTGAATTTTTTTGTAATTATCCTTGTTGTCATTGTTCCTACTTCTAAAAGTTGGTCTCTCTCTTGGGGTTTCTTTTCTTTTCTTCTTTTGTTCATTATACCATCTTGCAAATCCAATGGTTTTCCTCTCTCCAAGTTCTCGTCAATCTTCTTCTATCAAATCTACATTATTTGTGAAGGTCTTTTTATTGTGCTAATTTATCTCATATAGAGACAAATAATATGTCTTTTGTAGAGTTTTGGGATTAAACAAATTAATTACTATTTGAATTTTAGAATATACTCCTAAACTAAAATTTTACACTTTTAGATGTTCCTTAATCTCATATTCAGTGTCATGACCCACCTTGGCAAGACTTGCTATTTAAGATGGACTATGTATTGATGAATGATGTTTAATACTTAGATTTAATGCTTTTTATGGATATATGCTTCTATTTATATGTTCATTTTATATATTTAAGGACATAGTATTTTTTATTCTCTACATGGTTGTAATATTAGATACTCTCATGGGTGGACAAAAGAATTGGACACAAGTAATGAGAGACCATTTTAAAATGGAAATAATGTAAGATGACTTGTTCATCAATAGATCAGGGTAACATGAATGAATCCCTTCATATGTGTGCATTGCATTTGTTTGTACTCATGTTTGCACCATCAGACCATGAAGTTGCTTTCAATTAGTCTTATTAAAAGTAGGGTGATTATAGCTCAACCTATTTTTAAAAGGGCCACCCTCTTAAGGAAAAAATAATGATGTTAAGAATTAAATGAATGTTTGGAAGAAGCTTTCTATTTTTGGTTTATGTTGGTTTTGGTTTTAAAAACCTCTTAGTGGTTAGATTAATCAAATGAAATACTTAATCTAATGTTGGTTGTTTTATAGAAGGAAGTTTTAAAAACAAGTTTATTTATAGATCACTTTTAATAAGTGAATTAGATTTTGGAATCTTTGTTGTTATGCTAGCTTGCTGGTTGTTCTTTGTAACTTCTTGTGGTACATGGAGGAGGAATTATTTGTATAACTTCTCTTTTATTAGAGCACAATGTGGTTTGCCTTAAAGCTTTTATTAATTCCTTCATGGGTGACTAGACACCCATGGACATGTCCAAAACTTTCTAAGATGCATTCATAATGCTTGAAGAGTTACATACAAGGGTGGGATTCCTTGGATTGGGAGAGAGTGGGGAGGCATTGGATTTAAAAGAGAGAGGTTTCTTTTGGAAGTGAGAGGCAGAAAAAACTAGGACAAACCCAACCAAGAAGAAGAATTATGCCTGAGTGAATTGTAGCTTTAGTGTAGAGGTAATCTTCTCCATGGTTTGTGGTTTGGATGCTTTTAGTGTTATTCTTCCACTATTTTTGGTTCCAACCTTTTTTTGGTCTACACTAGAGGATGTATGCTTTTCCTATGTTCCTTCCTTCATGGTTACTTGCTTTAGCTTATTCTAGAGGATGTTGTATGGTGATTTGGAGTTGCTTGATGTCTCATGTGCATAGGCATTGCATTGAAATATGTAGGAATTGTATTGCTTGTTTTATGTCTCCTATGTGTAGGTGTTGTGTTGAAAAACATAGGTGTTGCATTGTTTTTTTTATGTCTCTTATGCATTGACACTGCATTGAAATACATAGGTGCTACATTGCTTGTTTTATGTCACCTATGTATGGGCACTAAGTTGAAATACATAGGTGCTACATGATGAGGACCATAAATGCCTTATTTTTGCACTATGTTTGACATATATAAAATTGCCATATTACAAAGCATAAAATATTTAATTGCCAAATAGTTCTTCAAATATGTTTTTTTTTTTTTTTTGAATTTACATGGTGGAATCGGTAGCCGCAACTAATCCGGGAAGGCTATCCACATTTTATGGCCACCACAGTATTTTGCGTTGTTTGCCTTAGAAGCTGCCACACAGATCTTCGCACAGTACACCCCTATAACCACCATGCCACAATCATTTTAAACCTTTTACGCCGCTAAAAGCACCAGGAAAGGGACAAGCATTCAGTCCTACGAGGCCCGAGATTTGAACCTTGGACCTCCGCTCCCCTTATGGGGTTTGTATGAAAAAATTGGTCTACACCTTGGACCTGTTCTTCAAATATGTTATTTATTAAGTTTTTGCATGATTTTATGTTAGGAATACTATACCCCTATTTTGATAGTTTTCTGCATTTTGTGACTATTTTTGACATGATTTTGTCGATGAAAATTGCATAGAAAAATAAATCAAATAAGCATGTTCAGATATTTAGATAAATTTAGCATATTTGAAGTGTCATCCTATTTCAAAACCAAAGTTATCAAGTGATCTGACATCCAAATAACCTCTGCTACAAAATAGTGCAGTGACAAGTTTTGTGCAACATATAAAAACAAGTTGTTACATTAAAGGAGCACCTTGAAGTTGTCAAGCAAAGCATGGGAAAATGCATGGATTATATTCATGAGGACCAAAGAAGACCTCTGAACCACTTGGATGCATTTCCACATGGTCTAAACAAACAACAAGGCATAACAAATCAAGGATAATTGTTCAACACTGTTTCAATTTGGTTATTTAGTGAATAAAAGGTGTAATTGAAGTAGCATAATGATGTGTGTTAAGGTGTATTCCTTCATAATGGTATTTGAATTATTTTACTACATTCCAATTGATTTAAATTGTAAAATTACACCAAAATCTTAGAATTGTGCAGGAAATCTAGAAAATGCAGGACACAGTCATACAAATTCCAACCAATTGTCAATGAATGGCATGGCTTGGAATTTGTCAGAATTGGCGTGCAAAACTTATTGGATTTGACTTCTGAGGGATAGGAGAGATGTCCTATCTAGTTAAACCTACTTTGTCAGCCATTTTGATAGCTTCTAAGCATAAATTATGTTACACAACCAGATATTTTGAAGAAGCTCCAGAATGAGGGGGAAAGTAGTCAGTTTTAACCAAAAAAAGTATTTAGCACCCAGAACGATAGGGAAAGGATATTTTAAACTATAGATAGATGTAAAATACCATTTATAACCTCCTCCAACTCACTCCCACCACTGGAAATGCATCCCAAGGACCAATGAATGTTGTTGCAACATATATTATCTTAATTTAAACTAGGTCATTTTTAGAACTGATTGGCAAATCATTGTAAAACAACAACACAACTAATTTTAACATGAGGTATATGTAAGAGGACATTATAAATAACAAATATACCTCATTGGTTGAGATAATAGATATTAGAGAGTGGGTAGTAGCAAAAAATATGATTCGACATAGTGCATTTTTTTCCTGTAACAATTTAACATGTTTTGATAGAAATAAAGTGCATTTTTTAGTCATTTTTTGTTTATGAGTGAGTGTGAATTCTAAGTAGTTAGAAAAACTTCTTTAAATTATTCTGGATTAGGAAGCAAGGGCCTACTTTTAGGCCTGGAAGGAGGACTATTATGATAGGATTTTTTTGATAACTTTGTTGTAGCAGAATTAGCAGGACACTTGTCTTGTTTAATGTACTAATCCCATATTTCAAATTAGTGTGATGTCTTCATATTTTTAGTTATGTTTTTATGCAACTAATGTGTGTGTTAGCTGACCAAGTAGCATATACATTTGTTTCCTTTGTTTTCCTATTTCTGTGATTGGATAATTAGCATAAAATTGTAGCTTTTCCGTCTTCCTCTGTTTTCCCCCATTTTAGAAACTTTTGTTAAGTTTTTAGCAGCTTTCATTTTATTGTCAATCACTGTAACAAATCCTGACAACCTCTTGTAGAAAGACACTGACAGGTATTTTAGCATGAGTATTTATTTTTAGTAATATTTCAATTCTGTCATTTTAAATTCTGTAAGAGTAGATTAGGTTTCAATTCAAAAACTTTTACATTCCTACAATTTCATTTTTGCAAATGTAACTAGTTTTCCATTCCAAGTCCTAGAAATAGTTTTAAATTCTTGTAAGTTAATTTAGTTTCCATTCTACATACTATGTTTAGTGTGACACAAAAAAGGCTAAACAAACATCTATTTCACAAAAAATTCTTGTCATCTAAACGCTTGAATTATAATATACCCAAGCCTTCTATCATAGCTAGCCTTGGACACCACCTCGAATTTGACAAATCATAAGATTAAATGATGACAATAATGAAACTCATAATTTTTGGTATCGTTTTTAGGGAATATAGTGTTGTTAGAAGATAAAAGTAGTCAAATAATTATTATTGTGCTAAGTTGTGAACTTCAAAGTAAAATCTGAATGTAATAACTGGTATAAATAAATAATTGTTAATAGTTGCATTTCAGAAACATTTAGAAAATAAGCAAGAAACCACAAGAAGAAAAATTTCACAATAAGAGGTTGAAACTATGTCAAATTTGTCTGGATTTATGATTTCCAAAAATGTTATAATTTTCAAAGAATCACAATCATCTATTTCAAGAATTATAGGATCTTTTGAGAAATTATTACAAGGAGGAAAAATCAATGGTTCAATACCATTTTTTCTTGAAAAATTCATACAATCAGGATAGTTTGACATGATTTATAATATTTTTTAGGAGCCTATAATGGTAGGCTCACAAAATAATCTAGGGAGATCCAGTAATGTGCTCCACCCTAGTGCAACTAGTACACCTACTAAAACTTTTCAAAATCCCATTCAATTAAATCCTAATCAAAATGCTCCCATGAAGGTAATTTCACCTTCAGTGTTACCAACTTTCAAGGGAGTTACATCTAAATATCCTGATATGTTTTTGTTTGAGTTTAAGATTGTATGTCAAGTTCATGATTACACTAATGACAATCAAAAGCTCAAATTTTTTCCTTCCACTCTTAAAGAATCAGCCCTAAAATAGTTTATCACCTTAGCACCTGATTCAATTAGAACCTAGAATGAGATAGAAAATATATTTTTAGAGAGATACCAATAATATTGTCAAGTCAAGAATCAAAATGATGAATTGCATAGAATGAAACAAGAGGAAAATGAAATTTTATAAGACTATCTAGACAAATTTTATTTTTTCATAAGAGATGTGGAAGTGTTGAACCTAAATTTTGCAAAGTCATATTCTTAAGGGGCTACAAGATAAAACTAGAGATGTATTGGATATTTTGGGAAAAGGAGATGCAAATGCACTTGAATTTTAGGAAATTGTTAAACTTTGTAAAAAATATTCTCATTCAATGCATAGAAAACACAAAATTGGTAATAACATAAATGATTTGAAATAATGCATGAAAGAGTTTGCTAATATGAAAGTTGATATTTTTGTACACCTTGATAAAATATTAGATGAAAAGAATGAATTTGTTGAATCTTTAGCCATCTATTTTTCAAAATGTAGAAAGAAGCACTCTCTTCATGAATGTCCTTTGAAAAAAACTTTTATATTTACTACATGTAGCATTTGTGAAAAAGGACACCCCACAAATCAATCCCATTTATTATCAGAACTCAAAAGTGTCTTTTAAAAATAGTCTTAACCTATGAAGAAACTCAATTTTGTAGGATAAAGAGAAGGAGATAACTTTCTTATATTTCCATATCATAATGCTTCTCAATTTCCTGTACACTAGAGAAATAATACTTGGTATATACCATGGTCTACTTCAAGTCCACTTCAACAACATTCAAGTCAACCACCATGGGCATATTCCCAAGAGTGGTCTCAATATGGATGGATGAAACAACCATGGAATCGACAACATCCACCATGGTTGCAACCAAAACTATAGGTACATCAATGGGTACAACAACAAAAAATGTACAAAGGGCAACAACAATATCAAAAACAACAACCAATTTTTTTGCCTACTCATACCCATAATTTTTGTCATGGACAACCACAACAACAAGAAAAACAACCTTTATTTTTAGCTCAACCTATGGCCAATTCAAATAATGTTAAATAGGTAACCCTTATACCAATGGATGAATTAGAAAATATAGCCATAATAAATGTTAATGACAATGATAAAACTTACTTGTTTTCAAGAAAACTACTTCTTGAATCTATTCCACTTATCAGTGTAGAAATGGGAGCTAAAAATAAATCTACACTAAAACATCAAAAATAAAAATAAAATCTCTCTCAAAATGTTTTTAATGGAGAAAGAATCATATCTTGAATAGTTTGAAATATCAAAAATGACATTGTGAAGCAAAAATACGACACTAAAACAAATGAAAGTAAAATAAACCAATGAAGAAGAATGTAAACACCTAAAACATGTCATGTCGAGGGTGACTACTCATATGGGCATGCTACAAGATCATATGGAAGATCTTGGACAGACTCCAAGATAGAGCAATGGTTTTAACCACTCAATTTGGGCTCCTTTGTCTAATCGGTATAAACCATAGCCTAGACCTACAGTTTATAGCTAAACCATGGCTGAGACCTACGGTTTGTAGTCTAGACCATAGCTATGACCTGCGGTCTTAACTAAAGTTCAATTGGCCTTCAATCTGAGCCAAATCGGTTGGAACAACCATTGGATCTAGAAGAAGGCAGTTAATGGATAGAATATTCAAAAGGCTTCCATTCCAACATTCCTAACCACATCTTCTTGATCTTGGCTTCTCCAAGATGCCACCCCAAGTCCTAGGGAATCCTATAAATACCCCCTCCAAATGGGGAGAAGATATAGATGATTTGTTTTGTGAAGCCTTAATGAATTATAGAGCGAGTGTGAATTGATCAAGTGAGTAGTGAAGCCCTATCGGATTGGATATTGAATTTGTACATTCGAAGGCTAATTTGTTATTCATCCAATGATAAATTTGCCATGGAAGTCCTATGAGCCTAGGAAGATCAAGAAAATCAAATCTGGGCAAACAAAGGCCCATCATAGTGATTAAACCACCAAACCTATCAAAAGGACACCAAAGGCAACCCTTGAACATCAATTGGACAAGGAGGTCAAGCCCACTACCCTTGGAATTGAGGGTAAGTCTATCAGAGTGCTAACCACGGTTGTCAACCATAGTTTATAGTACAGACCACTCACCAAAGCTGTAGTTTGTAGTAGAGGTATAGCCACCTTCCTATTTTCATTTTTGTTTGGCTAATTAGGTTAGATTAGTTGTTTTCATGCTTTAATGGTAGTTTAATAGATTTTTGATTGTACAACTATGTTAGATTTACATATTCATATTTATGCTACAATTAGTATATTAATGGTTCTTTATGCACCTTCATTCCTTGTTTTACACATTTAATCCATGCATAGTATATCTGGTACTTTCCTTTACGTTATTATATGAATCTTGATTTGATTTGCATAGCTTAGAAACACTTTTCATGTTTTCTTGATTATACATGTTCAATGATGTCATTATGCAATTTACCTAAAAGGGCCTCATTATGAGAGACTACCTATGTTTTTGATATTATTGTGTTGTTTCTTGACAACAGGGAACAGTTTCAAAGGAGAGAAAACTATCAAGTTCCTTCCCCATCGTGAAGAAGAAGACACCTCCATCCTAGAGTAGTTTGTGTCATCCAGAAAGGCATTTGGAAATCACACCTACCATTAAGAGGGAAACAATTGTGCACTCCTATTGTAATATTGTATCAAAATGAATATCCCTAAGAGGGATGTACTTGTAATTGGATTTTGACTTTGAATACAATGGAATAAAACATTTTTCTTCTTGTTTTATTTGTTGTCAATTTCATTTTCTTGTATGCATGCTATATTTTTATCATTTATCGTAATAGGATATGCCATCGAGTGTGACCCTTTCTATTGGTTACAAAAGGTGATCACAGTATAACCCCACATTTATAGGATATGACTGTGCTTTATTGGGTTTTTTACTTGTAGGTACAGATCATAGCTATCAGCTACAGTCCAACAACTAAACCATAGGTACAAGGCACATTTTACAGTCAGAATTACAGATCAGACCTACGGTCTACTACTAACAACACAGACAGAAAAATTTAGAATATCAAACAGTGTAGGACTTGAGGTAGGTCCTATATTAAGGCCTCTATCACTTTTTTGTTCTCTGTATTTTTACAATAAGGTTAATTCAAATGCAAATTAGGAAATGACCTAATAAAATGGTAAATCAACTATCCTAGTTTGCTTTCGTACTTTACTTTCAATAGAAAGGCACTTCTGGGAATAGCGGACCTCTGATTGCAGTTTTCCTTAGGCTACAACATGCTTGATAGAGATGTGTTGATGGTTTGCATGCATGAGGTCCAATTAGTGGTCATTTAGCATTGTAACATGCATAGTCTTAAATAGATTCTAGAGTAGCTTGCATTTTCTAAATTTGAAATATATTTCATTTGCATATCATTTAGAAAATGAGCATGTGTGCTATATGATGCATTTATTTTATGTACATTAAAAGGAAACACACACACCATGAAGCACTTAAATGCTAGTGAGTCGGGCTTGACATCCAACCACTATTAGGGTTCAATGATGGTGGGTGTAACTTCCATCCGTTGGACCAAATCCTATGAACCCTTGATATATAGACCAATACCGAATCCAAGAACCTTTCATACCCTGGACAATTTGCATGTATTCTCTTTGAAGGGTATAACACTAATTGGGGCAAAACGGGTGAGGATATGGGAGGACCTGTGCTCCTTGTCCGAGTGTGGGCTTCATTACCACATACGGCAGATTTACGTGACTTGGAGTTCATAGCCAAGTTTTCGAGCTATGAGCATACAAGTGAAATTCATTAAATTGAGAATAAATCCAAAAAGTCTTGCAAAACACGATAAGAGTTTCTACACTGATACAACAAATCATTGAAACACATCAAACAGTTTAGGGCTCAAATTTTAAAATGTAAAGGAGATAATCACATTGTTTACTTTGTATGCTTATTTATTGCTTAATTCATCAAGATAAGGCCTTTCTTGAGGCCACAAATTTTTAGTAAGAGAGGAAGCCTATCAAGTATTGTTTAGTCGGTTCATCATGATGACTAGGCATGATAGAGCTCAATCACAAACTAATGAGTTAGAGAGTTCATGGAGGGGCTCTGAACGCTCCCAATTTTCTCCTAAGGATATTTCAAACCTCGTGAAACTCATTTCTAGACATCACCCTCATTGTGCACCTAAGGATCCTATATTTCTAGCATGACATTCTAAGAGTCATCGTGAGTTCCCTTCATCATGTAGGGGGTTCACCCATACAGATCATGGGGTTTCTTCACATATGGTGAGAACCCAAGTCACTAGGTCTCCACCTAGGGAGATAGAGAGTCATGGATCATACTCCATGAGTCATTACTATAGGTAATTTGAGTCTCATGTAGCCCATGAGAGGTAACTACTCCAAGACCAATTGGAGGAGGTGCACCATCAGCATAAACGCCTAGAGCGTGAGTCCGTAGAGAGAAATAGATTGCATAAACAAAGGTTGGATGAGATCCAATGGTGTGAAGAGAGGATTTACCAATAGAAAGCACATGAAAAACAAACATGTGAGGTAATCCCCAAAAAGAAGCTCATACCTAGAATGCTTAGGTAACAAGTCAACGTGACGCATCCAGTGCATCGTCAAGAGTTTCCACTTAAGAAAATATATAGCCATGCTTATAGACATATAGACATTCCTAGGGTTATCAAAAAGCAACCAAAAGAGTCATCGAGTGATACCATGTGTAAGCATGAGGTCGAGAGTAGTTAAGTTCGATAGGTGAGTAGTGTCAATGCTTAAAATTCATCATAATCCTTAGGGCATATACAATCTATTCCACCATATAAGGAACTTGTGATTACTTTTCATAAACAAGAAGTCAAACCTGTCCCTATCTGAGAATCTGATCTTCCATTGCATATCATAGCGAGGAGGCAACATATTGTGTATAAGCGAGTGTTTGTGGATACAATATCATCGATTAATATTATTACCACCTCAGCATTCAAGCATCCCAAAATTCCATCGTCTCACATCAAGGAAATAAATTTCATATTGCAATCCTGTAATGATGTGGAATCACCTACAGTAGGCACAATAATAATTCCCATAGAGGTATGACATAAGATTATCCCTATATTGTGCTATGTTTTAGAGGGATCAAGACAATATAATTTGCTACTTGGTAGATCATGGATAAGAGCCATGGAGTGTGTACCATCAATAGTGCATCAATGCATTAAGTACACTCATGGAGATGAAGTTCATGTAGTTGAAGCGGACCCAAATACCTTCAAATATTATAAACCTGAATATCATCCGTAGGAACCTGGTTAGGCACCTATGCATATACAAGCCCAATTAGACGAGCCTATCCAAAGTGTGGACGTAGCTTCACAGATGGTGTTGGAATTTCCATCCCCACTGCTATCACTCATGGAATCACCTACAACCCCTACACTTTCGACATCGCTTAGCAGGGAAGGATTAATGAATGCCCTTACGGAGTTTCTCATAGTCACTTCAGAGGTATCATTAGAGGATCTTCACACTCCTATCAAGGAGGAGGAACCTAGCATGGTCATGGATGCACCCGAGTGTATCACACCCTCTTCATCCATCATGACACTAGATAGTTCTTACGAGGACTATGATGGATACAAAGAACTTATAGATTCTAGAATTATGATGTTGCTCACCATAGATTCCACTGAGGATTTATATTATATTTTGATCGAGTCTCCATCTACGGATCCTATCCCAGAGACATCATATGAGTATGAGGAAGGTTCAGTTATCACGACTAAAATAGAACAACCTCAGTATGTTGAAGAAGTACCCACGATGCATGCAGTTGTGGATTTTTCTCACGAGTTTGTGGGGATGGTTGACATTAGGCCATATTATCAAGTGATTATTAATCATATAAATCAGGATATAGGGTAATCCAGTGGCATTTCCACATTGCCAGGGCCAAACTTTTGAGATTAGTCACTCTTGACTCATTTCTCAAGGCACCATCTCGAGAGCACAAACAAGTAGGTTCCTCACATCAGATTGGGGGTACTGAAAGTGACATAGTTCAACACAATGAATGGAAACAAGAACTTGAGCTGAGTCATATGCATGAGCATGTGGGCAGCACTGACGAAGTGTGTTATCAAGAAGTTTCCACATCAATTCAAGTGAAGGAAGTAGGTGATTTGCAATTACCTAATGGATCCATAGCATCCACTTTTCTATTTCCTTCAAATGACAAAGGTATTTTAAATCAATCATTGGAAATACATATGAATTCTTTGTCAGTATTGCGATCCATTTTAAGACATCTGGAATGGATGGAGCATTGAATGGATGAGTAGGATAAAGCATTGAATTTTATCAAGAGTCAGATTGAAAATATAGAATTATAAAAGCAACCCTTGCCTAAAGCGAATCACTTCCTGTGCAAATACATGAAAAGCCTCGGTGAAAGCAAAAGCCCATGTAGACAACTCAACCATTGGATTCTCAAAGCAAACCAATGCGAGGAAAGATCCTAAAATAGTCATAGCATAGTGGGACTCCATTACAAGAGTCTATGTTTGATATCTTTCAAAAGCTATAGGAGGTTAAGGTCATAACCTTACCTAATTTCATCCCTTTAAAACTAAATAAAGTTAAACTTGTGGGTTATAGGGAGCATCACTACTATCTCTACCATCGAATAAAGGGTCATGGTATTCGATATTGTCATGAATTTAAGAGTGTGGTGCAAAATTTGATAGATAAGGGGGTTATCATGTAGATGGTTACCTTAGAGTGCCCCAATATGATGAAGTGGAGGTCACATCAACTCATGAATGACCTCAAAGTCACCAGTCACCTCGTAGGCCCAATAGGTCAGTGCAACGAGTAGTTTCATTTTAGATGACTACTTTAACTTTGTTCCAAAAGTTACACGAGGCACAAGCATTCACACTACTCGAAGATAAGCATAAGGCATCTGAGACTGGGTCACCTAATAAAGTTCCATTTTGTGTGTATCATCAAGTGCATGGACATGACATTTGGAGTTTCCAGTCATTTAAGAGGGTCATCGAAGATCTAGTCGAATGAGATGAGATCCATGAGGATGGCTCTCTCATTCATCCATGCTGAAGCATAGGCACACCGGTGAGGTCCGATCTTCACCTAGGGGACTCGAGTTATATCACTCTTCCTAAATAGGCTGATTACTTCTCAGTAAATAGCATGCATTCTAGGGGTCTCCAAGGTATCATACCTTTCCTTCTAGCCATGCCACATTCGATAAGGAAAAATGAGGAAGCTAGAGGTGTTGCACCTCCATCCCCATTTTTGAATGGCACACTCACTAGGGGTATATAGGGCAACATGCCCTTACCCAAAAGGCTCCAAGGGTTTCTAAAAACTGCTTGGTCAAGTCAGTCAAAAGGCTCCAAAGGCATCTGTAAGCCCTTTTGTCAACCTCAAAAGCTTTTAGGGTTTGGTCAAAACCACTCAATCATCTCAAAAGGATCTAAGGGTCCCTGAAATCGCTTGGTTGTGTCAGTTAGAAGACTCGAGGATTTTCATATAATCACTCGGTCATCCTAAAAAGCTCCAAAGGCATCTATTAGCTCTTTGTTAAAATGAGAAAGGTACCAAGATTTTATGAAAAACTACTTGGTCAACCCCAAAGGTTCTAAGGATTCTCAAAATCGCTTGGTCATCCCAAAATGCCCCAAAGGTACCTATAATCCCTTTGGTCAATCCCAAAGGCTCCAAAGATTCTAAAATATTTTGGTCAATCTAAAGGCTCCAGAGGCATGTACTCACCGTTTGGTCAATTATGAGGCTCAAAACACATAAAAATTATAAAATCAATATAATCTAAAAAAAATTGGTAAAGCATAAAATCCAAACATATTTGCATTTGCATTTGAATTTTACATTTTCATTTTGCATTTACACATGCATTCGCTCCATTACTACATTGCATATAGGCATTCGTCATCCGTTGCATTTCGTAATAGGAGGCATTATGTTTGTTAGTCTTACAAATGACGTCATGTTTGTGTTTAAATCATGCATCTATGCATTTATCATAATCCATCATTCATATGAGCAATTGTATTTTTCAACACAACCTATAATGTTGCTATGGAGATATACTTGTATTTTTTAGTCAATCAGTCATACCTAATGGTCTTATCAAGAGTTGGTAGAAAGCTTGCTTTGCTTTTGTAGCTAAGGTTCAGTTAGTATAGCCCTTAGCATATCAGAAACCTATCACTAATCAACAAATTTAAACAATACTAACAAGGACTATGGGAATATGAAAGCCGTGAAGTAGGACCGGGTATCCTGAAGCAAAGATATTTATTCTTTCTTATCCCTCTATGTGGATGGTATGGGAAATATTGGAAGTTGACAAAAGGATAGGTTAGTTCCCTATTCATAATACCTTGCTTATGATAAAATGAGCATATCCCATAGAGATATCCCACATCAATCCTCATGATTGATATCCTAGATTGATATCATAGATCAACTCCCCAGAGTGATATCCCATATTGATGTCATAAGATCAATATTCTCAATCGATATACCAGAAACAATTTTTCCAAGTAAATTCCCCCAAAAGAAATTTTATAAAGAATATTATCAAATGTAAATGCTGAAAAGTGAATATCGAATGAAGATCAGAAAAAAATATTAAATCAAAGTTCAAAGTGAATTTCAAAAGTGAAGATCAAATGAAGATCATAAATTAAAAGTTTGAGTGAATATCAAATGAAGATCCAAAATCTAGTTCGAAGAGAGATCAAATGGATCCAAAGATAGTTTAGAAAGAAGATGAAATCGACTCCCTTGCTTCACTACATATGAGCAAGTATCCCAAAAATTGAAGGATAGAAAGGAATGAGTCTGAATCCCTGGAATTGTTAGCACTATTGTACCTTATGCATGATGATATGTCTGACGCATTAACATCTCGCTTATAAACAAGACCAATATTTGAATGTGGAAGAGCTAGCTTCAGGTGTCCTGCATTTCCTAGTGGCTTGGTCCAACTAAAATCTAAATATGAGATTGGATAAGATATTTTTGGAACCTACATCTTAGCAATGGGCTGAAATAATCCCATATGACATCGGGGAACACTCATGTCTTATCTTAAAATAATCATTTGTACACATAGGGATAATGAACAGTTAGGGTCTATCCTAGCAAAAGCATTTTATATCAGAAGTCTAGTGTGGTTAGTAAGCAAATTTTGATAAGTCTATTAGGGTGTTTGAGTCTCATGGAAAACCTCAAAATTTTCTCCCATAGCAACAAAGTGTCAAAAATTACAACCATATAAATCATCAAATTGGAAATTATCGAATCCATGATACATTATTATATAAAGCACAATCAACATATAGGATATATATTGGATGGATATTAGAAATAATATTTAGACGGCCACTGACTATATTGTGCCAATTTTTCAAATTTGTAAAAGAAAAATGAATGACATATCATATCATTCGCACAATAAACATCGCATACCATTGCATTTCATATATGGGTGATTAATTTATTAAATTCTTATCTTAAGGATTTTCAATTATATTCATGATTTTTATACATTATATGGTGTCATCCATTATATTGATAAATATATTTGCATTCATTCCTTATGTTTTAAGTGATTAAAGCATATAGGTTCATTTACATTAGATCAACATCGTGTAAATAAATCATTATATACATTAATGCATGAAAAGAAAGCAATATCAAATATGCATTAAGAAAATAACACTGCATCCACATGCATCTATCCATCACAAAAAGCACATCTAAGCATCTAGATCATTGCATATCATCATCATAAATTAAATAGCTAGCTAGTGCATGTCATCCATACATCATGTCATATAGCATCAACATAACATAAGCATTGCATCCATGTGAATCACATAAACATAAAATTAAAAATAAATGAGTACACAATAATGAGCCATAAAATAATGATCATATGATATAAATGTGTGTCTCAGAGTACATAGGGAGTACAAAAATGCCCGTAGGCTACAAATGTGTAGGTCCTTGACCTTACACCAAAAATGAGATATATCAAAAATATATCCTACAATAGTAGAGCTCTAGCTTTGATCTACTCCCCCTATACCAGATCTCTCACCACCTCCCTCAGTACTATGCTTAGGAGCTTGATCTTCCTGCTACCTTGTTGTCTGCTGTGGATCCTATTGAGCGCCCTGAGTACTGCCTAGCCCGAAGAGGCCTAGCACTCACCCAACTACCACCTATGCAATGGGTACCTTTGTGCACCGAGACCTATGGTTGGATGCCATAGTAGACTGCCCTTCCTCCCTAGTCCTGGTATGACTATTGCCACCATGTGTACTAGAGGACTTGTGTGTCCTCTCACTTTGATGGGTACGATGGCTAGAGCTATCAATAGACTATCCTATAGTCCAAGATCTAGTTCACTATGACTATAGAGCATATGGATCCTTAGGAACATTTGCACCTAGCATATGAATGTACCCAACTAACTGGTCTACCCGAGCAACCTTGGATGCGTGTCTGTCATTGGCACTCATCAACAAACCCTGTAGGCATTGAATCTCTGCCATAAGATCTCGACCACCTAGTAATATTGCTACTAGTGCTACTGGAGGCCCCATAATAACCTGAGAGGATGAGGTATCCCCCAATGTGCCCTAAGCAGATCTTGCTTTGCCACTACCACATCCATTTGTGCTAGTGCCAAGTCTCGAGCATGGGTGATATTACCAACCTATCTCTGTTGTGGTATCCCATGCTATCAGGATAGCAATATACTACTCTGGATATGTTAGGCGATGATCTCTATCAGTAAACTGTGCCTATAGAGTAGCGATAGTAGTGTCCCTCTCCCTCTGCTATGTCTAGAATAACCCAAGCTAACTCTATAAGTCAACCACCTGTGCTACGAGTAGTCCATCTATATTTTTAGGAGGTACCTCACCCTCCTCTAGAGCCTCCTTGTCAGGGTCAACCTCAGGAGCCTCCCTAGTAGCAACCTCTACATCCCAACCACTCTTGGTTTGATGGTGCACCTTGCACTCGTCAGGATCGACCTCTACTCCAGCCTAATCTATAGCTCATCCCAAAGGCCATATCCTATACCAATAGAAAATAGACCACCATTCGTCATACTATAGAGTGGTCGTAGCTTGGTCAAAGTCATTGAGAGCATCCCCTAGAATCAAAGGCTAAATCCATGATAGATCCCTTTCCAAAGCTAGGTGCCTATAAGAGAACAAGATCTCTGAGATGTCCTACACCATGCCAAAATTCCATAGGATGTGAGAGAAAAACTGATACTCTCTGATCTTGACCTTCTATCCGAGTAACCATCTATCTCGGTGAGACTGTCGAAGCCACTTTTTGGCCTCAAGATAGTCAGGATACTCCATGGAGGGCTGCCAATCGATATCATCTAGATTGAGTCCTACAAATAATGTGATGTAATTTTGGATATTGCTAGCATGGATCTTACTATGGAAGCCCTCATCTTCCCAAGGCTAGTAGGAAGTATAACATTGACGATCATCATCAATATCTATGATGTGTATGGGTAGCTCCCTAGGAAATTCTATCTTGATATGCTACCAACCCTAAATCTATAGAAGTAAACTATAGTTGATCCCCCGGTGACTCAAGTCAGTGATCTGATATAGCTCTCGATACAACTGAGCCAGTATAGTGCTCTCCCAAGCTAGAAGAAGTGGCTATCGGATAGAGCTCTGGACAACTCTACACATAGTAGCTAAGAGGTTCCAAGAAATCCTCATGCTCAAGGAGTTTGGAAGCACATATTGCACCACCAAGTGCATTAAAATGACCTTACGCATGAAGAAGGCATTCTTCACCTACCAATAGCCAATGTGGATCCCTCTGTGGTCAATGGCATGCTGAGCCTCCTCACTCTAAGTGCCAAAGATAGCATTGAATATGGAATCCTTGGCACCATAATTCGAGGAGACGATGGCCTTTCCATAAATGGGGATCCTAAATATTCTATATACATTCTCTATGGTAACTATCATTTCATCTTTAGGCAGGTGAAACATGTTGGTCCGCACATTCCAACATCGGGCCAACGTAGTCAAATAGGATTGATCTACCCTGATAGTGGGTAGATCCAGTACGTAGCCAAAGTTGACAACTTCAAACCACTCTCACTCACCATCAGTGATCTCTCCATGGAGAGTCTTCAAAATGTTAGGCTCTCACACTCTAGAGGTCAATCTCTAAAATAAATAACATGATATAAGGAAAAGGCTAACTAAAACAAGCAAAAGCATTTAAAAATGACCTAAAAATCATCAAAAATAGTAAAAATTTGATAAAATTACAAAAACATGTCATCATGCAGGCCTACAAATCAAAATTGTCAATCAGACAGGTCAAAAATGCATTAAATGACATTAATTACCTCTAAAAACTTAGAAAAATTAAAAAAATTATAATTTTTTCCTAAAGTTGGCGAACCGTGGGTCAACCCTACGGTTCGCATGCGATCAAAAATTAACCATTGGGATTTTGAATGCTAATTGCAGCTAGCAGCTACAGTCCTCAATTGACCAATTGGGAACCATAGCTGGTACCTGTGGTCTTCGATTTAGATCCGATCGGGTGCGATACTACGACAAAAAATGCAAAAAAATTGAAATCGAAGCTATCCTAGCCTAAGATGAGATTCATTACTAGCATTTTAGTGAAATTGATATAGCAATTACTTAATTGGGTTTATTTTTAACTATTAATGGATGCGAGGTCTTGATTTTTGAGTTACCTTACCCCTGCCTCGTCCACCACGGCTAGAATACACTTGCCCGTGCCTGACCATCGTCTTGTTAGTAGGTATGCGGGTAAAGTGTGGTAGGTTGCAGGTCAGTTCTATCATATATCACTATCAGAGCTCTAGTTTGTAAGTCGCTATCAAGGAATAATGAGAGAAATTTAAAAATTGAGCTTTTTATAAGCTTCTTATATTTCGTACGGACCGCAGGCCCTAACTGCGGTTCTAAAATTTGTGAATGGGAATCGCAGACCCTAGCCATGATTTGCAACTGGTAGGTAATTTAGGAAAATCCCACCATGGGAAGGGCTAAAATAATAAATTAATACCTCCCATTTGATCAAAACTCAATAAAAACAAACTAATTTGGAAATTTTGTGATAATCAAGCAATGGGATCCAATTAAAAATTAAAAATCTAGCTAAGATTATAAAGTACATTCAACCGAGGTCATCGCTATGAAAATCCTTTCATGGAGAGATGCACCTCCCAACCAAATAAATAAGATCAATGCATAATTCAAAACATTCAAAAAAATCAAATAAATTAAAACACCAAATGCGCCTCGTATTCAGTAATTTACCCTATACACTTGGCGGTTGCAACGACTTGCGCTCCATGCAATTTGACAAGATGAGTAAATTACCATAAGGACATTCGGGGCAAAAATTGTCATTGTTGATTTGAGATGCTTATTTTCAATCCCTAAGAAGGCCTTCACAGCCAGACTGCTCCACGAGAACGAGGTGTTGCATGTCATTTCTTCTATGACATCTTTTTCAGTAAATCATCGATAGTTTGATTCAACACAAATATGATTGGATTTGTATCATTTTGATTCCCTATATTTTCTTTATTAGTAATTGTGATTAATTCAATACTCAATAATGAATACCAAGTTCAAAGAACTCTCACAATGTACCAGGATGCATTACATATATTCAATTCATGACTCATAAAATATTCATACATAATATACTCAAGTGAATGAGAAGATTGTAATACTTTATAATAGAAAATAATGTATTGTGATTCACGTTACAAGATCCCTCGTATATTTATCCTACAAATAGCCTTTACAAGGAGGCTCTTGAAATTTCAACTTCAACAAACATTTCATCTTTTCAATCTCACGAGAGATATAACTCTTCATATTTCTCATAGGATAAATATAGTTATTGACTCCATAATAATGTCAAAAATCTAATTATTACTAAATGACGAATATTTACAAGACACTAGACTCCAACTACAAAGTATTTGCAAAATATTTACAAAGTGATTGCAATGTATTTGCAAGATACCAAATAATTTAATAAACTCTAACATTTTTGTGATCCTTTCCTTCAACCAAAATGTTAGTGAAAATCCATGATCTAGAATTATTGTTCACATTAATATAATTTTTTAACTTTGAACCTATAAAACCTACACATGCTCAAGATATGGATTACCATTTTGCTTGGGGGATAAGGCTACAACTAAGCATCATACTAAACATTTATAAAATCATAATTGATTGGCCATATTATATTTTCACATTGCCAACACTATAGTTTACAAAAATAACTTAATCCTCTTCATTATGCATATATTGGTCACCTTCATAACTTTTGTCACCTCATTTAAATCACCTATTAGGTAGGAATCATATGTTACAATATTTCATTTATCTTATGTGACTTGATCTTATTTCATGGTTAGATGTGACATGCTAACTTGAGTAGCTTGTAATCCTCTATCTACCAATGAAGGAGACTATTATTGTTGTATCCCTCATGCTTTGTGCACTCTTTTAAATGTAGTGCCATATTCTCATAGGGTTCAATATCTATTATTATTTATTTTTCTTTTTATATTTAGAAAAATCAACTCCTCTAGGGATGTAAGGTCCTTGCTTATTAATCAATGTTGTAAATTGATTTTATCTTATAATGCAATATTTTTTCCAATCATGATCAAGCTTCACCATGATCAACTGCTTGTACCCTACCAATATGTTATAGGTTCCTTTTGAAATATGAATAAAATTAATTCTTTTATGAAGGTTTATTTTACAATAATGACCTATTGTCCAATTAGTACATATTTTATTTATCTCTTGTTGATCTACATCCATCAATTTAAAATTTAAGGGTAACAAGATTGGTGCACCTAGTTTCTTTCAAAATCCTTTTGGGATTTTGTTTATAATACAACCACTGTCAAGTATCATGACTATCTATGTATGATTGAGTATATCCATGTTCAACAATATAAGTTGTTTCTTGACATCAATCATAAGTAAAGTGGTGGAGAACAGATCTTACATAGGACAGAAAACCAAAGACACAAGAGCCCAAAATTTGTTATTCAATACTTAGGAAGAATTTTACAAGAATATACAGCCAAACTACCATTTTCCAACCCCCTATCATTACAATCCATGGGTTTTTATCAAGGTCCCCATCCTCTATGCTTTCAAACTTCCCACGATCTACAATTTCCACCTGGAACCATTCTGGAAAGTTGCATTGATGAGACTCTAGGTGAGGTGCGTGACTGGCTGCCATACCCAACATAATCTTCTTCTCGATCTACTGCTTGCTGTTAGTTGCCATAAACATGTCTCCAGATATCCTACGTAAGTGGCCAACATGCCCGTTGGAATATTCATTTGAATCTGCTGCTTCACTGCCGCTAACTTGCCGCGCACGAAGTGACGTCTTTAAGAAAGCTGGGAGTTCGTGTTTTCCTGTTTGGTCGCGATATCGCGACATGTCGTGATATCGTGACCATTTCCTTTCTCCGTCTCTCTCCTGCTCCCGTTGCGATATTGCGACATGTCATGATATTGTGACATTTCCTCCTTCAAGCCTTCTCTCTCTGTTTTGGACGCGATATCGCGACCTGTCGCGATATCACGCCATTTTTTTTGTTGGCCTCCGTTCTCCTGCTTTGGTCGTGAAATCGTGACATGTCGTAATTTTGTGACCTTTTGTCTTCCGCGCCTTGCCTTCCTTGTTTTGGTCATGAAATCATGACATGTCACGATTTCATGAACTTTTGTTTTCCGTGCCTTGCCTTCCCTGCTTCGGTCGTGAAATCGTGACATGTCACGATTTCGTGACCTTGTGTCTTCCACGCCTTTGCTTCCCTGCGGTGGCCGTGATTTCACGACATGTCATGAAATTGTGACATGTCACGATTTCATGACATTGTGTCTCCCAGCCTTGCTTTCCTTGCCTTGGGTCACAATTTTGTGACCCTATGTCTTCCGGCCTTGCTTTCCTCGCCTTGGGTCATGATTTCGCGTCATGTTGCAAAATCACGACATTCTGTCCGCTGCTCCCCTATCTTCTGTTTTGGTCGTGATATCGTGACACATATTTTCATTTACAACACTTAGAAAAAAAATAACTTTGCAACACTTAGAAAAAAAATAACAACAAAAAGTTTGGTTGATGCTCGATTGCTTTGCTGCCCTCGGATGCTCCTACATCAGACACCCGGGGTGGATTGAGAAGTGATCCTCACTTCGATCTTTGAGAGGAAGACCCAGGTGGTCAACCTCTATTTTTGACAACCAAGTTGCATCTTCTACAGGTCTGCACTTCCACTTGATCAAATACTCAAAATATTATTTGTTCCTTGTGCTTCTGCCTTCACGAGTATCTAATATTTCCTCGATCTCGTCTTTGGTTGGGTTAGATGCTGGAATGCTCCACAATTTTGTGCTTGGTGCTTCTATACTATCTCCTTCATTGTATTGCACTAAATATGATATGTTAAAAACAGGTGAAATGTCAAGCCCACTTGGCAATTCCACTTCATATGCATTGCCTGAATCCCGTTTTTCCAGTATTTTGCATGGCCCAAACTTCTTCATCTTCAACTTGTTATAAGTTTTGGCTAGAAATATTTCTTTTCTGAGATGGACCATGACTTCATCTCCCACTTTGAACTCTTTGAACCACCGCTTTTGGTCTGCTCTTGCTTTATACTGAGTATTCATTTTTGTAATTTGTTTCTTTACTTCTTCATGCAGGCTTTTCATCTGTTTCACGAATTCCTCAGCCTCTGCACTGCACTTTTCTCCTTTATCTAATTTCCTCAGCTCAAAAACGTTTCTTGGACTGTTTCCATATATTATTTGGAATGGAGATTTGTTTGTACTTTTATTGACAGAATTGTTGTATGCAAATTTTTCCTGCGACAAAACCAAATCCCATCCTTTGGGTTTATCTGCTATTAATCATCTTAATAAATTACCCAGACTTCTATTTACCACCTCTATCTATCCATTGGTCTGTGGGTGGTATGCAGAACTAAACTTCAGATCTGTCTTTAGCTTCTTCCATAATGTTCTCCAGAAATACCCAACAAAATTTGTATCTCTGTCAGAAACTATGCTTTTTGGTAGACCGTGAAGTCGTACCACTTCCTTGAAAAATAACCTTGCAATGTGAACTGCATCACTTGTTTTCTGGCAGGGAATAAAATGTGCCATCTTGGAGAATCTGTCAACCACTACAAATACAAAGTCATTTCCCCTCTATGTTCTCAACAACCCAAGAATAAAATCCATGCTGATGTCCTCCCATGGCCTCTCAGGTACAGGTAACGGCTGGTATAATCCTGTGTTCTGCCTCACGCATTTTGCCATCTGGCATATTCTGCAACTTTGCACAAACCTTTTCACATCTTGCTGAAGTTGCGGCCAGTAGTAATTTTCATTCACCAGGGCAATGGTCTTATCCCGAAAAAAATTTCTAGCCAGTCCCCCGCTGTGCTTTTCCTTGATTAAGTTCTCCCGCATGGAACTCCTTGGAATGCATAATTTACTTCCCTTGAACAACATTCCATCTTGGATTAGAAAATCCAACCATTTTGTCCTGTCCACAGTAACAGGTGCTAAGCAAGCCGTCCAGGCTTCTGCAAAATCAAGATCTTCAGGATAAAGACCCTTCAGTTCTTCAAATCCTACTACTTCCACTGTCATTTTAATCAGCATATTTTGCCTTCTACTTAAGGCATCTGTAACTCTGTTTGATTTTTCTCTTCTATGCTTTAACACAAAGGTATAGCTTTGGAGAAACTCAACCCACTTCATGTGCCTCTGATTCAGTTTTGTTTGGCTGTTGATGTACTGCAATGCCTAATGATCCGTAAATAGAACAAACTCTTTTGGAAACAAATAATGCCTCCACTTCTTTAGAGCCTGAACTATAGCATAAAATTCTTGGTCATAAATTGAATACTTTTTCTGAGCATCATTGAGCTTTTCACTAAAATAAGCAATAGGTCTGCCTTCTTGGCTCAGTACAGCCCCTATTGCACTGCCACTGGCATCACAGTCTACCTGAAATACCTTGTTAAAGTCTGGAAGTGCCAAAATAGGCTGTTCTGTGACCTTTTTCTTTAATGCATCAAAGCTCCTTTCAACCCCTAAGGTCCACTTGAATTCTTTCTTGTCCCCTCTCATTGTTTCTATGAGGGGTGCACAAATGCTGCTAAAGTTTCTTATGAACTTTCTGTAAAAGCTGGCTAGACCATGAAATGATCTTACCTCTATTGTGCTTCTTGGGGTAGGCCATTCGATGATAGATCTCACCTTCTCTGGGTCCATTTTTAGACCTTCTACTAAGATTACAAATTCCAGGTATACTAACTCTTTCTTGACAAAATTACACTTTTTAAGATTTATTAATAACTGCTCCTCCCGCAGCTTTTCAAAAACCCTCCTGATGTGCATCAGGTGTTCCTCTAGGGTTCTACTGAATATTAATATATCATCTAAATAAACAATGACAAATTTTCCTAAAAAATCTTTCAGTACCTCATTCATCAGCCGCATGAAGGTACTTGGTGCATTGGATAGTCCAAATGGCATGACCAGCCATTCATATAAACCTTCTCTGGTCTTGAAGGCTGTCTTCCACTCATCTCCTTCCCTGACATGGATCTGGTGGTAACCACTCTTGAGGTCAATTTTGGTGAAGTACTTGGCTCCACTCAAACAATCCATTATGTCATCCATTCTTGGCAATGGAAACCTGTATTTTATTGTGATCTTGTTGATGGCTCGGGAGTCTGTACACATCCTCCACTCTCCATATTTCTTTGGCGCTAGCACTGCAGGTACTGAGCATGGAATTAAGCTTTCCTAAATTAGTCCCTTCTCCAACAATTCCTGGACCTTCCTGTTTAGTTCTTCAGTTTCTACAAGCGTCATTCTATGTGCAACTTTATTGGGCAAGCTTGATCCTGGCACCAAATCAATATGGTGACTGATCTTCCTTACTGGGGGTAAACCCTCAAGCACATTATCAAATATGATATTTGGAAATTCCTGCAACAGATCTTGGACTTCTGCTGGGGCATATTTGCATTATGTATCCCTAACTCTAGGAATTAATGCATAACATATATGTTCATGCTTTAAATCATCTAAAAATTTTCTTTTGTCAACCAAGAAAATTCTTGCACTGCCACATACCTTTTCTTCCACCTCCTTCAAGGGTTTCAGCTTATGACGCATTCCATTCTTGGTCACGAAATAGGTGTTGGCACGGCCATCATGAACCGCACACCTGTCAAACTGCCATGGCCTTCCCAATAGCAAATGACACGCATCCATGGGCAGAATGTCACATAGAACCTCATCACAATAATTCCCAATACTAAATTTTACCAAGCACTGTTCATTGACCAAAACCTTATGGTATTTTTGCAACCACGCGATTCGATATGGATGCGGGTGTTTCTTTCTCTCCAGTTGTAGCTTTGTAACCATTCCCTCTGAAACTAGGTTATATGTGCTACCGTTGTCAATGATAATGTTGCAAATCTTACCCGTGCACTTACACCTTGTGCGAAATAAGATTTTCCTCTGATCTGTAGCTCCCTATTCATTCAGTAGGACTCTCCTTGCAATCATTACTTCTCCTCTCTCAGCTTCTTCAGAATGCTCAGATCTAGCATCTTCATTAGTGACTACTACTCTAGCATTTCCTTTCGGCCTTCGATTATTTCTTTCTCATTGTTGTGGGCACTCATATTGGTGATGCCCCTCTTCCCCACACTGGAAGCAAGTCCCTCAAAATCTTCCTCTTCCCTGGCCACGTCCAGTTCTACATTTTCCCCCTCGGTAACCATTATTCTGATTACGGGGGCGGTTTGTATTTTCTCTCCTTTGTTCTTGATTGCTGCTACCTTCTCCATTTTTTTGAGAATCTTCATTTCTTCTTCCACTGTTCCTTCTGCTGGTTCTTCCGCCATGACCTCTTCCTCTTTGCTTGTTTTCAAACCTCCTATTGAGCTTTTCTTCAACCTTCAAGGCAAATTGGTAAGCGTCCTCTATGGTGGTCATCCGGACTAGACTTAATTCTTCCTGAATACTTACTCGTAACCCATTAATGTAACGGGATACCTTCTCCTTGTTGGCCTCTGAGTGGCCTGTTCTAATCATTATTTTGTGAAATTCTTCTATGTATTCTTTTACAGACTTGCTTGATTGCCTCAATCCTTGCATTTTCTTTAGCAGGTCTAACTCATAGTCACCAGGGATGAACTGCCTCTTTAGCTTTTCTACCATCCATTCCCACTTTGTTATTCTCTCTTTTCCTCTTTTATTTTGCTCTAGTTGCACTCCCTTCCACCAAATGCTGGCATGACTTTTTAGTTTGGTCTTTGCGAATCTGACCCTATCAAGATCCTCAACCTCCTCATACTCAAAGTACTCTTCCAGGTCGTTTACCCAGTCGATCAATTCCTCTGGATCAAGGTTCCTGGAATATGTGGAAACCTCCATCTTCGGCCTCTTCCCAATCTGGGATATGGCTTTGTATAGTCTGGCCTGAGTAGGATCTACTGCTTCTTCTTCTTCCTTAGGTTGGTCTTCTTCTTCATCATCTTCCTCTTCACTACCTTCATCTCTTCTTGGCTCCAATATTTTGCGCATTTCTTCTTGCAGGGCTTGCATTTGCCGCTGCAAAGCTTGAACATCTTTCGCTGCTACCATGCCTCTCCCACCAACAGGATTTCTCCTTGGAGGCATTCTGCTCACCCAATTCCAAGCCCTTCCACAGATCTTGGTGTAACTTCCTCTCCTTCGGTGATCTATTACACACTCAGGAACTACTGGCTCTGATACCACTTGGTGGAGAACAGATCTTACATAGGATAGAAAACCAGAGACATAAGAACCCAAAATTTGTTATTCAATACTTAGGAAGAATTTTACAAGAATATACAGCCAAACTGTCGTTTGCCCACCCCCTCTCATTACAATCCATGGGTTTTTATCAAGGTCCCCATCCTATGTGCTTTCAAACTTCCCATTATCTACAATTGCCACCTGAAACCATTCTGGAAAGTTGCATTGATGAGACTCTGGGTGAGGTGCGCGACTGGCTACCATACCCAATAGAATCTTCTTCTCAATCTGTTGCTTGCTGTTAGTTGCCATAAACGTGTCTCCAGATATCCTGCGTGAGTGGCCAACATGCCGTTGGAATCCTCCTTTGAATCTGCTGCTTCACTGTCGCTAACTTGCCGCACAAGAAGGGACGCCTTTAAGAAAGTTGGGAGTGCGTGTTTTCCTGTTTGGTCGCGATATCGTGACCATTTCATTTCTGTGCCGTCTCTCTCCTACTCCCATCACGATATCACGACATTTCCTCCTTCAAGCCTTCTCTCTCCGTTTTGGCCACGATATCGCGACCTATCGCGATATCGTGTCATTTTTTTCTGTCAGCCTCCGTTCTCCTGCTTTGGTCACAAAATCGTGACATGTCATGATTTCATGACCTTTTGTCTTCCGTGCCTTGCCTTCCCTATTTTGGTCGTAAAATCGTGACATGTCACGATTTTGTGACCTTTTGTTTTCAGCACCTTGCCTTCTCTGCTTCGATCGCGAAATCGTGACATGTCACGATTTCGTGACCTGTGTCTTCCGCGCCTTTGCTTCCTTGTGATGGCTGCGATTTCATGACATGTCACGAAATCAGGACATGTCACGATTTCACGACCTTGTGTCTCCTAGCCTTGCTTTCCCCGCCTTGGGTCACGATTTTGCGACATGTCACGAAATTGTGACATGTCACGATTTCGCGACCCTATGTCTTTCGGCCTTGCTTTCCTCGCCTTGGGTTGCAATTTCGTGACATGTCGTGAAATCACAACATTCTGTCCGCTGCTCCCCTATCTTCTATTTTGGTCGCGATATCACGACACATTTTGTGTCACAATATCGTGACACATATTTTCCTTTGCAACACTTAGAAAAAAAATAACTTTGCAACACTTAGAAAAAAATAACAACAAAAAGTTTGGTTGATGCTCGATTGCTTTGCTTCCCTCGGATGCTCCTGCATCATAAAGTCTAGTTGATAAATTGATCCTTTAATCCTAATCAAGGTAGTGAAAGTTCTCTATTCCCTTCATTCCTATCCAAGTTGGTTATCAACATCAATCATTAGCAAAGTTAGGTTCATAAACTAATCCTTATGATATTGCACATAAAGTCTAATAATTGTATGTATGTTTCATAAATCATTTTGATAGGTATTCTTGAGTCATAAATTCCTAGCCAAGATTTGTGATGTTGACAGTTACCTCATTTGACTTATTTAGTGGTTTGTCTTCCTTGATTTATCTATTTTCTTATAATTTCTTCTTCAACCTTTGCTCAAGATTATTCCCACATTTTCCATTCCTCAAAATTTTGATGGTATTTAGCATTTTTCTTGTCTAGGACCAAGTCATCATAATAAATTGCTTTGTCCCCACTTTATTTTCCTCAATATCTAGCAAATTGAAAATTTGACTATCCTTGGATTCTTTAGGAAATTATATTCCACATAATTTTCTAATCGGGACTATCAAAATAATATTTACTTGTGGTAATTGTGCAATTATGCATGAAATATTCCTAGTCTTGACATTTTTTATATTATATAGTTGACATTCCTATCATGTCAAATTGAATGTCATAGTTTGCATTACTTACACTTTCCTAGTTATCATTTCCTCTATCATATATTATTCCTTAACATTTGTTTGAGTATACATTGCTTGTAGAATTGCCTATTTTATTTTTAAGTACTCTACTTATCCTCAACTTCCTTCTATATTATCAAAGTCTAGTATTTTTTACTTTTCAAATTGAAGTTTTTTGACAAAATTTTTTAATGTACCTTACATATGTTATAATGTATGTATTTTGAGTAGTCAGTATTGGTGTCTCCTTGTATCTAACACTTCAATCACAAAATTCCATCCTCATATTTGTCTTTCATAATATCAATTTTTAGTAGTTCAATGGACTCATTTTTCTTCTCCTTACCTTCATTAGTATTATAGATACTCTACGCTTTACTTTGACTACCTCCAAAATTCATCATTTTTAAATCACTTTTTAGATTAAAAGCTTGAACAAAAGCCTTATTGTATGAATTTGGGGCTACATCCATCATATTATTCCTTTCGTTGATGATTGTAATACTTGATATCCTCATCCTTATTTTATATTGAAATATATATTTTATATGAATGATTATGAATCATCGTGCACACGTTTCAATTCTTCTTGATGTATTGTTTATGGTCGTTCCAAGAATTAAATGAATACTATAATGTAGGTTTGAATCTATTGTTACACCTCTAACAATTGTTGGAAATAGTTACATCTAGACTACTTCATCTATTATTATATTTTATTTTCATATCATTAAGTATCAATATAACAATTTTATTTGTTATTTCTTCCCTTAATAGTTGTTTCAGTATCCATTTATTGTTGCACTACCTTTGCTTTTTGATGTAATCTGATTCTCCTTAGATTTTTTTATATTATCAAAATTTTAAATTGAAAATTTTTAAAATCAAATGTCAATATACCTCACATATGTTACAATGTGTACTTTGAGTAGTTAGTATCAATGTATCCTTGCATCTAATACTTTGAATATCAAATATCATACTCAAACTCACATTTAAATATATTATCTTGTAGTGCTTCAATGGATGTATTTTTCATGTCCTCACCTTCATATCTATTAGAGCTACTCTTAGATTTGCTCTAGTTATCTCCCATAACAATTGTTTTCAACTCACTTTCTAAATTTAAGGCTCAACCAAAAGCATCCTTCTATGAATTTGGTGCTAGAATCATCATCTTCTTCCAAAGCTTCAAAATAATTTTGACCATAAATCATCTTTTGTAGATTTTATCAATAGGTTGCTTTTCCATCTGGACACTATGTTTCTTAAATTTATTATTGTAATACTTTATGTCCTCATATTTATTTTTTCTTGAAATGTATATTCTACCAATGAATTATGAATCATCTTGCAAAATTTTGAATTCTATTTTGATATTTTATTTCATATATTTCCATGAATTAAATAAAAACCATAAGATAGGTTTAATTATATTATTACACCTCTAAGCATAGTTGGAAATAATTGAATCCAAAATACTTCATTTATTTCTCTAGTTGATTTCCATATCATTTTGTAAGTATCACTATAACAATGAGATCCTCCTTCTTGTCTCTATGAAATTTGAAGCATTCTCCTTGTTTGTTCATTTTTTGACATGAACAAATGTGTTGGTATTATGTTTTATCTAGATTTTATTGGTGGAAACTTATTTGCCAACTCTATTTGTTTACTAATGACCCTTCTATGAATAGTTGAGCCAAGCGTAGATATTTTCCAAGATTTGCATTGAAGCTTCATAGATTCCGTTGTGACTAAATAAAAATTGACTCTAGTTAGTAATTAAAACTCCATACACTTGCCAACATAGTCCTCTCTAATTATATTTATATCAAATTATCATATAGTGCACCTTCAAAAATTTCTTATTGCACTTGTGTTTATATTAAAGTCACTTTATTTCCTTGTTAACATTACTAGTCACAATTTATTTATATGCAAAGCAATGATTGTAAAAATTAATAGATTTTAACATGAATATGCAATATATCGAATGTGTGCCATAATTTAACCAATAATTTTTAAGATAAAAATGATATTGACATGCTCATCATAATCATCACAAATATGACAATCCAATACCATACTATGCTTAAAAAATAAGGGATGCATATATAAAAAAGGGAGAAGTGGATGACACTAACAATATAACCATCAGTTACATATTTATTTCAAATTATGGATGGACAAATAGATGGAAAAAATATGAAGCAAAATGTAACCACTACAAAAAATGCTTAGCAACAACAAAGGACCTTCTGCATATCGTAGTCTGCCTCATAGGATTCAAACTGCTATAATCATCACCCCTCTTCTCCTTCCATAAAATTTGTATTTAAAAATATATTTTTTCAAGAAGGGTGGTAGTAACAATTAGAAAAACTATTTTCTTAGATATTTCTTTTATTTGTAAAACATCTCTTCGCAGAGATTGATCTCTGTTATTCCATTCAAAATGAATGAACTTTGTTATTCATCTTAAAATATTAATTTATGTTTATAGTTTTCAATCAAGGTTATGCGTAAGGTATTGGCCCTAAAATGTATTTATAATAATGGGGTGAATTAGTTCTTAAATCTAGGTGAATAGTGTCCAAAATCATGTAGAAGAAATGGTGAATTACCTTTTTGTCCTACCAAAAAATATAAAAATGGGATGAATTAGTTTCAAAATATTGCTACCACTCATTTGTCATCTATTCTTATGATAACACTTAGCCTCTATATAAGTCTTAGTATAAAATAATTTTATAGCAATATTTACCAGATCGATCATTTTAGGTTGCCAATATCAAGCATAATTTGAGGGTTTCTACACGTTACCCTTACTAGATCTCTACTTGGTTTTTCTCATGTATTACACTTCAATAATTTTAGAGCTAATTTTTGAGGTTTGTTGAGGGTTTTTTGAGGATTTTACCAAGCATAGATATTTTTGAGCTATGTGGTTTAAAACAAATTGAAAACAGAGCTCTAGATCAAAAGTTACACCTTCTAGAAGGTCCTTGCTTCAAAATTAAAAAAAAAAAAAAAAAAAAAAAACTTGATAATCCTTTTCATAATGGCTCCTAAGCATTGTCAATCAATAGAAAAGTAGATGCTATTTATCGATAGAGATGTTGATTGACAACATCAGCACTATCAATTGATATCCAATATCGATCGATAGTAGATGTTGTCGATCAAAAATAGAGTTGATGCTATTGATCGATAGAGATGTTGATCGACATCATCAAATTTATTGTTGATAAATAACATCTACTTTGTTATTGACCAGTAGTAGATGTTGTTGATTAATAGTAGAGTAGAGATGATATTTAAAGGGATGAATTTATAGATCAATACATCGAAGGAAATTAACAGTACTAATTTGGTAAAGCATACTATGATTTTGTGAAGCAAGTAAAAGTTTTGTATGCTAAAGCAATAGAAGATGACATCAAATGGATGTCATGGTTGAATAAATTATTTGATTTATTGGTTAGATTATGGGATAGAGTATGGATTGGAATTTTCAATATTTTTAGACTGTTAAACTATTTATTGCATTTCTTGCGGTTGCATTTATGCTTTAGGAAGGAAAATAACAATGCAAATCTAGTAAATTAGTCTATGATAACTTAAATTTTTGAAAATATTACTCTACTAAGATGTAGTGTATAGACAAAGAGTGGAATTTTGGTATTGTGAATGTTATATTAATTCTTCAATGAATTGATTTTATCTTCCTCTCTATGAGCATGGAATGTTAGTTTTCTAGTTTATATATATGGAAAAATAACTTTGTAGAAAATTCACTTTAAAAATATTTTTACAAACATGTCCAGAAAGGATGTTGAATATTTGTATTTACAAAGAAAATTGAAGATCCAAAAAAGAATATCAAGAATTCAAACCTTTTAAGAATAAAGATGTAGATATCTAGCCATAACATCTTAGTTGATACAATTGAATATATTTGTAAACTCTCAAGCTCTAAAGGAGATACTTGTGATTTGTTAAAAGCGGGGGTCTCAAGTACAACCCCTTTTTCTCCAGCAACAAAAAAAATCAATCCTTTAATAGTAAAACTAAGAATAATCCCTCTATTACTCCTATTTTTAAGAAGGTTGTTGGTAATTACCAAGTAGGTTAAGTGGAAGTTCCTATTGTAGGTTATGATAATGATAAATTTGATATAATTTAATTTGAAATTAAAAATAGAGATAGTAGTAATTTATTTGCTTATTGCATGCTTAGAAGTAATGAATGTAATCAATACAAATATAGGCTATATAGGCATGGAATACATAATATTTTTTGTATCTATATAAAAACACTTGAATAGGTTAAGTGAAATATATTTTTTACCTTACCCTAGGCATTTAACAAAGGCTATAATTTATCAGTATAAAAATTGCTATGAATATATACCAATGGTTTGTTCTATCTTTGAAAATAACAAATCCTACACTATTTTGAATTGTAATGAATCATACCTCAATGATGTCTTGCCCTTTATTTAAGTTTCTTAAATATAGCTAGGTTGACCTCTTAAAGTATTGATCCTATTAGGAGTAATATTTTAGCTAATTTTTTCATGTTCTTGCTATTTTCATAGTTATTAATGAGTGCTTGACATGTAAAACTCCTATTGTACCTATATTATTTTATATTTTTGATGAAAGTTATCTAAAAACACAATCACATCTTAATGTGGTGATCCTAATTGATATTATTTTTTGTATGCCTATGTGTTTATTGCTACTCTTATTAGTTTATTTCTATATTTAGAAATATTTTCCTACTCAGGTTTTCTGATAAATGGTTTGATAGTTTTATTGATACTACACCCTCTTGTATAGCAAGACACTTAATTGAAGTTGATTTTTCTATTAAATTAAAAACTAGGTTTGTGATTAATTCTTGGATGAAGGTTTACAAGTAAATACAACCATAATCCAGTCCTCACATCACTATCCTTCTCAATTCTTAATCACATGTTCACATCCTCTCTAGATTTGAGGGCAAGGGATATGCAAAAGGAATAAAAATTTAAATCCCTAAAAATATAGTTTTCTCCTATCACTTCCCAAACATAAATCTGTACTAGAGTTCTTATGCGCTAGTGAGGAAGGGATCCTGCAAAAATATCACAAGAATGGGTTCCTTCAAGAATCCCATCCTAACTATATGGGGCACAAGTGATATGATATGTTATTCACATTGATATTAATTTTGAATTAGATAATCTTCCCCCTATTCCAAACCATTTTGAATAAGCCAATGTCAAGAATTTTAATCCTACTATAGATATTAATATAGGTACCCTAAAGTAACCATGTATAGTCTAATTGTGTTTTCCACATTGATATTAATTCTAAATTAGATAATATTCCCCCTATTACAAACCATTTTGAAGAAGGCAATGTCATGAATTTTAAGCCTACTATAGATATTAATATAGGTACCCTTAAGTAACCTTGTATATTCTAAATTGGGGCTAACTTATCTAATTAAGATCAATTCATCTTTATTACCTTGTTTAAGGAGTATAATGATGTATTTGCTTGATAATATTCTAACATGATTGAAATGGATGAGGATTTGGTTATCCATAACATTGTTGCCTATGTTGATGTCTCTCTGATCCAATAAAAGCAAAGAAGGTTATCACCTCTCATTTAAGACCTCTATAAAATTCAATTTCAAAAGTTGTTAGATGCAAATTTTATAAGACCTATTATCTATTCAATATGGATATCTAACATTTTGTCTATGAAAAAGAAAGAAAAGAGTGTTATTCATATTTGCTGTGATTTTAGAAACATCAACCTAGATTGCATTAAGTAGAATTTTCATTTTCCCTCCAATGATGCTAATGTTGATTCTACCATAGAATATGATTTTTTGTCACTTATGGTTGATAATTTACCAAATTTATATTTCCCTTGAGGATCAAACTAAAACAACTTTTACTATACCCTGGGGCACATTTTTTTATGTTGTCATGCCTTTTGGATTGAAAAATGTTTGTGATACTTATCAATAATCCATGATAACCATATTTCATAATTTGATGTAAAATATTATTGAATCTAATATGGATGGCCTCTTGGGTAAGTCTAATAAATGATATGACCATCCAGCTGACCTTATTGTTATATTTGAATGATTACCTCACTATAATGTTAGAATTAATCCCAAGAAGTGCATGTTTTGTGTTACTAGTGGCAAGATACTAGAATTTATGGTGTCTCATATAGACATAGATGTTGACCATGAAAATATAATGATATTGATGCTATACCTCCCTCTCTAAATATTAAATATATTAAATCTTTCTTTGGGAAGCTCAAATCCATTAGGTGGTTTATCCTTGAGCTAGATTTTCAAGGTTATCGATGGAATCACTTGATTAAGAAAGAAATTGAATAAAAAATAGGACAAAATGTGTAACAAGACCTTTCTTAAATTCAATAAATTTATTTTTAAACCCCCTAAATCTTCACCCAACCAACCCAAGTAAGTTTTTTATTTTATACACCTCAACCACAAAGGTTTCATTGGGAGTGGTCCTTAATAATATGATAAAAAAAGGAGTAAATTATGTATTACATTAGTCAAAAAATACTTCTAGAATAAAATTGGTACACTCCCAAGGAGAGGGAATGTATAGCCATCTATTTTGCATGTTAAAAAATAAGACATTATATATAAAATTAGAAAATTTATGTGGTTATTAACACTGATCCCCTAAGATACTTGCTACAAAAGCCTTACATCCCTAGTGATACTTGATATGATAAATGAATAATTCTAATATAATAATTTAATATTTATATCACCATATAAAAAGATATAAAAGCTCAAGTAATTGTTTATCAATTTCTGAGAGCACCTAACTCGATACTACAATCCTTAAGGAGGCATTACATGATGAGCGTATAATGGTCATATCTTTTGCTCCTCATGATTTTGTCATATTTCCTTCCTTAATTACCTCTATCCTTATTTAGTAATAGGTTCCTTATGAACTTACTAAACAAGAAGAGGCTCTCTTGGAGTCTCATAAGTCTACTAAAAAATGTAATGAAATGAAGGATAAATCTAAGTTTAACACACCTACTTCCTAAGAGTTTGACAAATATCTTCACCTAGATACATGGACCCTTCACTTTGATGGAAAAAATAATGAGTTTTGGGTAGGATCTGGTATCTTTATCAAGTCTCTAAATAGCCCAGTTGCTCCTATGGATTTTTATCTATATTATTTTGGTATTACTAACAATGTTTCAAAGTATGAGACTTTAATTTTTGGACTCTTTACCACCTAGTAGATAAATTTTAAACACATTAGAGTGTTAGGAGACTCCAAAATTATGGTCCATCATTTATCTTGTGAGTATGCTATCAAAGCTCCTCATTTGATACCTTATCATCACATGGTTACAAATATAATCAATGGTTTTGAGTCCTTGTTTTATCTAGACTACTTTACCACTCAAAAAGGTTATTTAGATTAGTAATCAAGGGGGATGCAATAGTTTGATTTTTTTTTCATGTGTTTATTTTTATATATTTTCTTCTCTTCCCATGTTAACTACAAATAATTACTTGGAAAATTGAAGTTACAAGTAAACTAAAGGAAAAGGGATATTCAAGAATCATGAAAGGGGATGAAACTGAACTAGTAGACGAACCAAAAAAAACAAAATGGTTGAAAAAATATGACATGGACCTTGGATTTATTTGTATTTGTGTTTCTCTAGATATTAGCTTTCTCATTGTGACCTTCCATATTCCAAAAGAAGCATGGGATAAGCTAAGAAATCTATTTGTTCGATCAGATGCTATCCAAAAGCACTTGCTAGAAAATGACATTATGGGTTTGGATCCTAATTACTATGGGGATATCAATGAATAATTGACCAAATTCAACCATTTAAGAAGTGAAATAAAAGAATGAGTCGAGAAGAAATATCAGTAGATGGATTTATGTGTTCTATCTAAACTTGGGGTAGATTTTTCAGTGTTTATATCAACTTTTCATTATACTATAAGAGCATTAGGTACACATATCAAATGCCTTCCTTCAGTGAATTTTCTAACGAGTTAAGCAAGGAACAAGATAAAATTGTACAAATGGAAATCATGAAAGTATCTAAGTATCATGCCTTAGTTGCCCAACACGACACAAAAGAGAAATTAAATGGAAGGAAAGAGTTGAACAAACTTAAAGGCCCTAAAAAGGAGAACTCTTAATCACCTCCTTACTCTACTACTCCAAAACCTAGTTCATGAAATTCTACTTATAAAAATTGAAAACCTAAGAAGGAGAAATTTAAATTGTGGCTTTTGCAAAGGAAACCACAATGAGTCTAAGCATCTTAAAAAGGAGATACACCAATTAAAACAACTTCATGCTAAGAACAACATCAATAAATCTAATTCAAGTACAAAGGACTCAACAAAGAAGAAAGAAAAGGGTAAAGGCAAAGCCCTAATGGTAGTTATAGTTCACATTCTAGAACTTGGGTATTTTACTCAGGTGCATCACATCATATGGCCTTATCTTCCAAGAACTTTTCTTCCATGGATCCTTGTGATTTTTCACAAATTCTTTTGGGAAACAAAACCAGTGTTGATGTAACTAGGAAATGGATATTAAAATTGGTAAAGGAATATTTGAAGATGTTCTACATGTTCCCTCATTAAAAAAATCTACTATCCATATTTTATATTTCACATAGTGGTACATGGAAGATAATTGAATTCGGACCTAAGACAGTGGCAGTCAAAGAGCTAAATAGTGATACTATAGTGGCTCACAATATTTGTGATAGAAAGGAAAGGTTGTATAAGTTAAATTACTTTGCTCCTGACTCACCTTCTTTGGTATTTTTGGCTCACTCAAGCCAAGTGAAAAAATTGTGGCATGAGTGGTATGGACACTTGAACTACTACTACCTTCAACAACTTAGCTTAAAGGATATGGTAATTGAATTACCCCTTGTACACTTTATGGATGGAGTTTGAAAATGGTGTATCCATGGAAAACATCCCAAAGAGATATTTGAGAAGGAAAATGCATGGAGGGCTACTCACATCCTACAGTTAATTCATAATGATATGTAAGGACCATTTCCTTATTATTTGATATGTCTAGATATGACTTAGTATTTATTGATGACTTCTCTTGGTACACTTGTATTTACTTCCTTTGCAAGAAGACATACTAATTATTTTTAAACTTTAAAAGCTTCAAATCCTTAGTCAAGAAATAGATAAAAAAATACATACCAATTATTTGGACTGACAATGGCAAGAAATATGTCAACACATGATTTATAGAGCTTTGTACCTCAAAGGGTATTTATATTTAGCATTCAGTTGTAGACACATCCAAGTAAAACGGTGTAGAAAATAGGAAGAATTAGATACTCAAGGAGATGAACAACTACATGATATAGTCTAGATCCCTTGTTACATAGTTTTAGGTTGAGGCTATGAATTGTGCAAACCACATTAAAAACTAGATGCCATATACAACAGTGGAAGATATCACCCCTTTTAAGGCCTTCTTTGGATGGAAACCCAAAGTCACTAATTTTTGAGTATTTGGATCTCTTGCTTAGGTCCACATTCCTTATAAAAAATGAAAATCCATTCAATCACAAAGTAGGCCTTGCATTTTTGTCAGATATACAAATGGTATAAAGGGATACCAATTTCTTCATCCCACCAATCATGAGCTTATGATTGTGATAAGTGTTCGCATGAAGGATTCCATTCATGATACTTATTTGGATGCTTCCTCATCTACATCTACATCAAAAATACAATGGATTTAGTATTTTTATAAGATTTAGATTATATTCTAGATAGTTCAGATTTAAATTCAGAGACTTCATCCAATAGTGAATTAGAGGGTTCTAAACCCTCCACTTTGAGTGAAATAGAGGATGAGGTTTCTTCTAATGCTCCTACTATACCTAACACAACATCATTATGGCCCCGCTAGACTCTTGAGTCAGTTGGTAGTTTAATTAGAGATCCTTCTAACACATGGTGGACTAGATCCAAGATACTTGAGTATCCATGTGCCTTCCTAGCTATAAACTCTAACCCATAAATATTTGGAGAGGCATCAAGCATTCCCAAGTGGGATGTATCTATCGAGGATGATTATGATTTCTTACTTAGGAATAATACTTGGGATGTAGTTGAACTTCCTAAGGGAACTCAACTTGTTCGATGCAAGTGGGTGTATCAGACTAAGTTTGCAGTAGATTGATCAGTGGAAAAATACAAGGTATGCATAGTTGCCAAAGGTTTTTCCCAAGTACATGATATCAAATATTTATAAACCTTTGATCATATGACAAAGATGACATCTATTCACTTGGTTCTTGCTATTAATACTTATCAGAGATAGGAAGTTCATCAAATGTACGTAAAGAGTGTATTTCTTCATAGGGATATTCATGAGGATATTTACATGGAGCAACCACATGGCTTCATTCAAAATTATTCCTTAGTCTATCAACTTTGAAAATCCATCTATGGCCTCAAGCAGGCCCCATGGGCTTGGTATGCCAAGATGGATGTCTATATTCTCTTCCTTAAATTTTCACAGTGCCATTCTAATCTATACATCTACATATCACATTCAAGTGATGATATTCTACTCCTTGTACTTTATGTTGCTGATTTGCTTATCATTGGGAGTTGCACATCATCCATTTAGGAAATTAAGTCTACTATTAAAGATATTTTTTCCATGGCATATTTGGGGTTGTTGCACTAATTTCTTGACATTAATATCACATAGTCTTCGATAGAGATATTCATTGCACATACCAAATATGCTAGGGATCTACTCTAGTTTGACATGGCTGATTTCAAGCCATATCTGACTCCTTTTCTGTTGGAGATAAAGCTTGAGCTTGATTGATCTACACCACTAGAAGATGTGACATTGTACCATCTTCTTATTGGGAGTCTTATCTATCTGACACATACTAGATATGATATAGAATATTTAGTTTACATTATTTCTTGCTTTATGTAGGAACCACATAACCTTCATTGGAGGTCTACCAAATGAGTACTACACTACATACAAGTGACACTACAATTCAACATCTAGTATTAAGCAGGCATTAAGATCAATCTTGTGGAATACACTAATTTAGTTTGGGCAAGCGATTCTTTGGATTACAAGTATACTTACGATTACAACTTTCACTTGGATTCTAGTCCAGTATGGTGGTTGAGTAAGAAGCAACATGCTATTTATTTATCATCTACTAAGGCTAAATATTCAAAAGCTATAAATATAGTGATATAGACCATCTAGTTCAAAGATATTCTCATAGATTTTGGCATTTTATTCCATAGGACATCAATCATTTTTGGTGACAACCAGAGTATGATTACCATTTCATAGAATCTTGTCCACTACTAGTGGACCAAGCACATTGAGATTCATATGCACTACATAAGAGATTTTATTCAAGAGTGCATCATTGATTTTTAGTATTTTTTAATTTTAAAACATATCACTCACATCTTCACCAAATACTTCACCAAGAGCAAGTACACTTAACTACAAGATCTTCTTAGGGTTAGGCACATTAACATTTTCTAGGGGGTCTCCTACTTCTTCTATTTTAGGGGGGTATCCCACCTCCTTATCTTTCTTAATGGTATTCTCTTTTAAGGGAGTTTTCCTTTCTTTTTAATATTGAGTTGATCATTACATTGTATTGAGTTCATTATGGTGCATCCACAAATACTCACAAAATACTACCTACCTAAGCTATGGTTATGAGGGCTGTTGGTGCATATTTTATACTTTTCCACACTTGTGCTTAGTATTTTCACCTTTACATTAGCTTGCTTAGCTTGCTCTGGTTCTTTCAAGTCCTTCTAGGCTCCAATATAACATCTCTAGCTCCTTCTAGGCCTAGAGATACCTCTTGAGATTGCTATTTTGTCTTCTAGTGAAAAGCTTGTGAGTCCCACAATGATTATTATTTATACATCTTAAGGAATCACTTCCTATATAAGTTATTCCTCCCTAATCATATTTGGTATGTGGAGTGTGACTTAATATATGAGATATTTTTTTTATTAGGATAAAATGAGATTTTGTAAGGGCTCAAACCCTTTTACAACACAAATTTAGCCCATTAATTACACAACTACCAAGGGAAAATAGCTAGAGATCCCCTAGATGCAAGACAAACAATATCCATCCTAGACCCTAATTAGCCACAGTCCTCCATCGTGAAATTTTCTAAGTTCTCATGGATCACACCAGGGGGGATCCATCTCGTATCCTCTTCTTTAATGGCACCAAAATCTTCCAAGTAGTATTCTATTTTATTACCTTATCTATAGACATCAACAAATTAAAATTCTTCAAAATGCTTTAAAATATCTATAATATCTTGCACAATGTAATCAATTTACCAATTAGCTTCTCCCTCATTTTACAAAATATTGATAACATTCACGGAGTCTCCTTCATTGTTAGTTAATATATGAGATATTGCTTTGTGCATTCTTGTGTTGGTTTTATTATTGTTAATTTAGATATTGTGATAGTTCTTGGTTTTTAGATCTTGGAGAGTGAAGTACTTGAATTCTAACTTTGGTTATTTAAGTACTTCTACAAATAATGCACTTGAATGGATACTATAGTGAGTAATCCTCATTATACTAGGGGTATGATGAATTTCCATTTCAAAACTTCCCCCTCCCTTAGGACGCATTGTAACTTGTACCTATACCATTTATGTTCACTTATTTGGATCTTATCCCACCATAGTGGTAAGAATACCTTTTTGACCAATGCGCTTGACCAGATACTATAGTGTATGATAATAGAAAGTTGTATTAGGGGCATGATTAATTTTTATTCAATGTGATTTTCCTACCTTGGGTGTACTATAATGTGTATCTATTCCATTTTTTGCTTCTTTATTTCTTCTTCCCTATCATGATGGACATGCATTATTTAATACATGTCCATTATTAGTGGTATGGCATGAGTTGACCTTGGTTACATATACTTACATGCATTCATGATGTTGGTTAGCTTCCCATGAGCAACCCTGTACTAGTGGGTGAATATGATTAAATTTCATAGTATTCATATATGCATATCTAATAGTCTATTTAGTATTAGGAGATACTTAAATCTATGCATTATGTAGGTTGGATTATCTTGGTCAAATCTACTTTAGCGACGAGTGTGTTTGTTGGTACTTGCTACTTACTGAGTTTACATGTGGTTTGCCTACTATATTGACATGTATGGATGTAATATAAGGTCATGCATGGTTAATATTGGAGGGAATAATTTGATGCTAATCCTGTCTTTGAATGCTATCCAAATCATTTATGCTCTAAAAAAATATAAATCATGAAGTGTGTCATTGAATGCTACTCAAATTATATGTGCCCTCTCAAAACATGAAATACATGTCAGTAAATGCTACTAAAGTTATGCATGCAACTAGAAATCTAGAAGTGTCATATTGTATGAAGGAGTACAAGTAGTATTGATGGGGATACCACCCTATGAAGTTAGCCATATGAAACAAGGGCAATGACAAATTTTTAAGTCACAGAAAATAAAATCATAGATATTTTTCAAGTAGGGTTTGAAATATGGAATGAGTAATGGAGGGCTAGGTCATAGTGATGTGTGGCATTCTATATTGGCATAGAATTTTTAAGCTAAGTTTCATTTATCCCTCTATTATCTTAGAAGTTATACATGCAAATTATTATAGGTTCATTTAAAAATAATATAATAACTATAGGATCTAATGGTAAATTTAAGTAGATATCGATTTATAGTTTCCTTCCCATAGAATGATTTACAACTAAATTCTGAGAATAATACCTAGTAGTAGAAGTTAGGAACGACCTCACAAAAAAATAATCCTTGCTACTCAAATATAAGGTAATCATTGCTAAATTTAATGGGGATTGGCTAGGGGCTTCAACTATGAGAAAATAGATTGATAGGAGATAGAAGTCTGCAAGAGTGAGTCTATCCTTTCTTCCCATCCATTTTTTGTTCTAGGGAAGAAATAGATAGAATAACAAAAGGGGTCCTTGGTTTATGGGAAGAGCAAGAGTCTTTCTTGCCAATTGATATGAAGGCTTTGCACCTAAAACATAAATCTATCCCTAGTACCATTATGGGTTAGGAAGAATGGATTGCTTGTTAAATTTTAGAAAATTGGTACCTTAAAGGAAATAGGCAACACTCTGGGAGAATTTATTGATATTTCAAAAACTACAAATATGGGGTCTTGGCTATTTATGCCTATATATTGGTTGTGATTGATATCAATAAAATTTTATTAAATTAATCACTCTTAACTATAGGGGTAAGTTGTGAACCCAAACCATGGATTATGAAAACATATATTTCAATATTTTATGAGGTGGAGCATATTGAGAGATCATTCCCTATGAAGAATCTAGTAGACACATATATAGAAAACAGTAAGAGAAAATTACAAATGGATATGGATGAGGATGGTATTCAACTTCCAAAATATAGGTCCAAATAAATGAAAATAATAAAAAGTGGAGATCAATAAGAAAGGATATTAGAATAAATCACAATTCTTTTAAGGCTTTAGCCTATGAAGAAAAAATAGACAAAAGCTTAGTAGACATGGTACAATAGGATCAAAATATTAATATGGAATCGTCTACTTAATATGATCCTGACTTAGGGGTGAAATTTTTTGATAAACCTAAGGAATGTTCCTCGTCATATTTCTAATATTATATTGAATTACCATGTACCATTTAAGAGAATGAATGTGGTAAAGAAAACAAAATGTAAATGCTAATACCTCTACCATGAACAAGAAAATACCATAAAATGAGTAGTATAAGTCAAAATATTCCTTAGTAAAGCCAACAAAGTATAAATATAATGAAAAGGCAAGTTGTAAAATAATATTAAGGAATAGAAAAATAAAACTTAATCCCAATACTTGTAAGGGGAAAATGGAAAACATTTAATTTATCAAGGAGGATCTGAAGAACACAAGATTATACTGAGAGGGGGTGAACAATATAAGACCAACTTTTACTTTTATTTACCAAACAATATTATCCAATATTATCAATGGTAATATCAACAATAGTAATCAAATAAATCCATAAATCATCATACACAATAGAGACACCAATTTAACGTGGTTCACCCAATGTGGGCTACTCCACGGTAAAAATATTTCCACTAAATTTTTCTTAAAAAATATCTTGGGAATTACTTCACTATTACAATTTATATGGACCTCTGTCCAAAGAAGACACCAATCCCCTATTTATCTAATTTGTGGATCACTCGCCATAGAACTATTTTCCCTTTTCTTTGGTTCGTGGAAATTGATCCAGGAGAACTCTTTCTACTCATCTGGTTCGTGGATGTCTCCATAGAAGAACTATATCTTCCTATATGGTTAATGGATCACAATCCATAGGATAACTCTTTCCCCTTGCTTTGGTTCATGGATATCTATCCACAGGAGAACTCTTTCCCCTCTAATTTGGTTCGTGGATTTCTATCCACAAGAGAACTCTTTCCCCTCTACTCTAGTTTTTGATCTTCTAAAATACTTTTTCCCCCACTGTTCTAGCTTGTGGATCTCTCTATCCACTAAATACCTCTGTCCTCACTACCCTAGATAATGGATCTCTATCTACTAAAGAACTCTATCCTCACTACCCTGGCTAATGGATCTCTATCCACTGAAGACCTTTGTCCTCACTACCTTGGCTAATGGATATCTATCTACTGGATATTTTTGCCCTCTGCTCTATCACCTCCAAAGCTTGCTCTCAACTTTATCTCAGATCTACACCAAACTCTGTCCTAAGTGTAGTAGAAATCTTCTCACAAATATCTATCTCAAATCTGTCCCTAAGCCTTAACACAAAGCTTGATAAAATCACCAATAAAATATGCTTATATCTAACCCAATAATTAACACAAAGTTAAAAAAAATCAACAAATTAATTCTTCTCAAATATACCTCTAAGCCTTCTCAAAGACTTTCTAAAATCTACCTTCAAGTCCTCTCAAGGACTTGCTCAAATCTACCTTCAAGTCCTCTCAATAACTTCCTCAAATTTTCTCTCAATAGTTCACAAAGACTTTCTCAAATCGACCTTCAATTCATCTCAAGAACTTGCACAATTCTACTCTCAAGCCTTAACAAAGAATTGGTCAAATTTACCTTCAAGTCTCCACTAAGACTTGCCAAAATCTGCCTTCAAGTATTCACCAAGACTTACTCAAATTTACCTTCAAGTATTCTTGCTCAAATCTACTCTAGCACATGCTCAAACCTGCTCTAACACATGCCCAAAACATCTCACAAGATATGCTCAATCAATCTCAAATATTACACACAATGCTATCAAATGCTTTGTCTAATATTAAAAGTAATTCCTTTAAATTGAAGTAGTTTAGAAATATTCTATTCAAAATTCATTTAACCTCTAGAACACATAGAGAATGATGTACTCTATCACAAAATCAATATGTTCTACTCAATCATTAAATTTATCACTTTCACAAATCTCATTTATAATGTTTGCACATTCACTTTCATTATCATTCAAAACCAATGCTCAATAACTTTCACTCAATCATTCAATAAATGAAACACAACTTGCTCATAAACCCTAAACAAGTATTTTCATACTTATTCAAACAAAGAGAACAATGTGGGTATCAAACCCTAACTCAAATAATCTTCAATATCTATCTCAAATGTTCTCTAAACATTCACCGATGAAGCATATAAAAACTCACTTCAAATATTTCCAATAATGCTCAACATTTAATCCAACAACACTTCAAACAAAGGATGATGTGCCCATACCTTTTTGCTTCGATGGAGATATATATTCAAAATATGTCTTATTCACAATATCTTTTGCAACTATAAAAGGTTAGCACAACACTTCTTTATGAGTTAGCAAACCTTAAATATGTGTGCCCAATTAAATTCCAAACCACTCTCTTGTTTTCTCAAATTATTGCATCAACTCATATAATCAAACCCTTCAAAATATTTTAGCAAAACATACAAACAATAAAAATACCTCGTACATCTTTTAAATCCCTCTTAACACATTCAAAATAAAATCAACAAGGATACTTATTACTCCAATAATTCACTTTTAAATTAATTCACTATAACTTCCTTCAAAACTTAAATGCATGGAATAAAAATAAATTATTCCCTTATATCTCCCACTTATCATAAATGCATTTCCAAAAGAAATATAACCACCATTCAAAATAATATTCCAAAGCACTTAACAACTTCACTAAAGCCAAATTATTTCAAACCCTTTTTATGGCAAAAATAAAAATTAATTTTCAAACCTTATACCTCCCAAGTTAGGTGCATACCTTAGGCATCAATTTATTTAACTAAAAATTAATCCTTGAATGCTGCCACCTGCGAGAATAAAACCTCCACTCATCTATTGTCCGCGCATTAGTCGTGGCCTAATTGTCACATGAGCTAAGTGCTCACTTGAAATCATCTAATGCTCCCATTGTTCTTAATTCATTTCACTGGCACCAAACTCATGTAAAACAAAAAACCATCTCTCTTTGCTGCCATCGAGAATTGAATGTGAGACCTATCATCCACAAAGACTTAATGCTGCCAGACCTTCCACTAGGCCAACCACGTGGTTGGTGATAGAGGCATGCACCCTTGCCTCTTTATTTTTCATGTTTTCCTTTATGCCTTTAAAATTAAAAACCTTCGACCTTATTTGCTCACGAAATTCGCATCAATCGATTAATTCAAACACTTGCACATGCATTTTAGAAACTTGCTTTTAGCCTTTAAAACTTTATAGTATAAATACCATTTTTCCTCCTTACTCAAATGTCGGTTGAAATTAAACATTTAAATTTTATTCTTGGTGCCAAACCCACTTAATATTATAAAATTATTATAATATAAATATTATAATTATTTTATAATTAACCTTAGGCTTTGTCTTAACAACTTTAATATTATAATAATAAATATTATAATATTATTTCCTTTGGGCCTAGGTATTTCCTTCCTTCGGGGTATTTAGATAATATTTTGACCAACCATGTGAAGCTTTAAACCAAATCTCTTGGGCTTAAAATATAAATATTTTAACCCTCTTTTTGTCAATTCCCTTGCATTGATATGAAGTTACTTTTGACATCAATGACAACATAACTACTCAAATTTTCCAAAAATCTCCCCCTTTTTCATTGATGGAAATCCTTTTCCTTAACCATTCCTTTTTCCTTTTTTTTTTAAAATTTTGCTCCCCCTGACAAACTACTCCCCCTAACTCAAATATCTCCCCTTTGACATCAATGGAAAAGGGACTCCTTTGGAGCTAAATATAAGACTCTTAGCTCAGCCCCCTCCCTACCTCCTCTCCTTGAGGTGATTAATTTTGGGGTGGGAGTATCTATACTTTCAACATACACTACTCTTTTTCTTTGTCCACCTTGTTTCTCAATTGATTCTTCTGATTCTTTTGAGTATCCTTGTTCTTGCTTGTCCCTAGAAATTTTGTTCTACACCACTTGTCCAAATGCCCAACATTATTGCACTTGTAACACTTAATTTTGTGGTTCCTAGAAGGTGCAAATTTCTTTAAGTTCCTCCTGGTGAAGCCATACCCATTCCTATCATGAAACCTGCAATGAATTGCTTTATGACCAAAATAATTACAAGAGTAGCAATACCCTTGAAAGAGATGCCCATATTTGAAGTTTCTCTTAGTGAAACCATATTCCTTATTTTCATGTGTCATGCACTCCATAGCCTTGTGACCAAGCCTATTACATGATAAGCAACATCCTTTGAAAAAATCTTGCCTTGGACCCACTGGTCTTTTAGTTCTTTCTTCCCTACGATGTTTCATGTTCTTTATCTATGCATTGTTTCCTTTCTTGGTGAACCTTCTATTTCAAATTATCATCATAAGTCTCACTTTATCCTTCACTCTCTTCTTATAAATATTCTTCTTATTTGAAGATTGATATTGACTCCTCTCCTTGTTCTCTTTGTCCTTCTTCAAAACGAAGTCATGTCTTGTTTGATGAAGATATTTGTGCATTGATAATCTTATCCAAAGTATTTGAACCTTTCCCAAACCTGTATAGCTTGTGTTTATACTATTTAACTTCCTTCCATAATGAAACTACCTCATGCTCTAATCTTTCACATTACAATACTTTTGCATCTAACTTTTATTTAAATATCCTTGTCTTAACTATTGAGTTTGTCAGATCTTGTATAAGCTTTCCCTTATCTTCATCACATTCTTGAAATTGAATCTTGATTTTTGAATTTTACTTTCTAAACTTTCTTAATTCCTTAAGATAAAAAAAAGCTCAGCTTCTAGATCAACTACTCCTTCCTCTTCATTTTCTAATTCTTCCTCTACTTCTTTGTCTTCAAGAGCATCTTCATACTTTTCAGATTTATATTCAATAGAAGCATTTCCTTCTTCCTCTATTTCCAAGAAGAGAATTTCTTCTTCTTAATTATCTAAGGATCTTCCATCACTATCACTTGAAATCTTGCCTGTCTTATCTGCATAGAAGATCTTTTTATACCTTTTGAAAAACTTCTTTCCATGCTTGCTTTGTCCATCCCTGCTCTTTTTTTGATACCTATATTTTCTTGCTTCCCTATTCTTATGATCTTTTTTCTCTTCACTGCTACTGCTTTTGACTTCTATACAATTATATGCATAATGACCATATTTACCACAATTTAAACACTTTACTATTTTCATACCTTTGTGCTTTCTTGAATTCTTCTTGTTCCTTTTACCATAGTTAGCTTCGTCATCACTAGTTGACTCATCACTTGAAATGGGTTTCTTATCATTTGCTTTCTTTACTACTTTGAAATCTACCTCTTTATTCGGGATAGGATCCTTTACTAATCTCATCTCATATGCTGTGAGTGTTCCCTGTAACTCATCCATATTTAGATTTTCAAGATATCTTATTTTTTCTATGGCTAAAATCTTTCCATCATACCTCATAGGAAGTGACCTTAGAACCTTTTGACAAACATAGTATTCTTCAACTTTAAACTCAAGTCCTCGCATGGAGTTAACAACCTCATCCATAAAAATTAAGTATGTAGCAATGTCTTCCTCATCCTTCATCTTCAAGTCTTCAAATTTTTTCTTGTGATTTTGCAACTTTACCATCTTGACCTTTTTATCTCCCTCATATGCATTCTTCAACTTTTTCCAAATCTCTTTTGTTGATGTGCAATGCATAAATTTTACAAATTTTGCTTCACGTAATCCACCCAAGATTACATTCATTACCTTTGCATTATACAGGTGTAAGCTTACCATATTTATCTATAGGAGAACTAGCTAGTGGTGTGTACCCATCCTCAACTGCTTGCCATGTCTCATTTCATTGTACCATTAGGTAAGTCTTCATTCTTACACTCCAAAACATATAATTATTCCCATTGAACAATGGTGCCTTATTTTCTGAAGCTCCACTCTTAGATGCCATATGTGTTGTTGTATACTCTTTCTTCAAGCTGGTAAACTCTTTTGAAGGAACCTGCTCTTATACCAATTGAAGAACACAATATTATACTAATATGGGAGGTGAACAGTATAAGACCAACTTTTACTTTTTTTCCCAAACAATATTATCCAATATTATCAATAAAAATATCAAAAAAAGTAATGGTGAACAATATAAGACCAACTTTTACTTTTTTTACCAAACAATATTATCCAATATTATCAATAAAAATATCAAAAAAAGTAATCAAAGCAATCCATAAATAATCACACACAATAGAGACACCAATTTAATGTGGTTCACCCAATGTGGGCTACTCCATGGAGAAAATATTTCCACTAAAATTTTCTTAACAAATCTCTTGTGAATCACTTCCCTATTACAATGTTTATGGAACTTTGTCCAAAGGAGACACCAATACCCTATTGCTCTGATTTGTGGATTACTCTCCATAGGATAACTCTTTCCCCTTTTATTTGGTTCATGAAACTTGATCCAGGAGAAATATTTCTCATCAACTAGTTCGTGGATCTCTCTCTATAGAAGAAATCTATCTTCCCAACTAGTTTACGGATCACACTCCATAGGATAACTCTTTCCCCTTGATCTGATTCATGGATCTCTATCCACAACAAAAATATTTCCTCTCTACTTTGGTTTTTAAATTTCTATCTATAGGAGAACTCTTTTTCCTATTCTCTGGTTGATGATCTTCTAGAAGACTTCTACTCCCACTTCTCTGGCTTGTGGATCTCTCTATCCATTGAAGACCTATGTCCTCACTGCCCTAGCTAATGGATCTTTATCCACTGAAGATCTCTATCCTCACTACCATGGCTAATGGATATCTATCCACTAAAGACCTATGTCCTTAATTCCTTGGCTAATGGATCTCTATCCACTAGAGACTATTGTCCTTGCTCTATCACCTCCAAATCTTGATTTCAAATCTATCTCATATCTACACCAAAATCTATCCCAAGTGTAGTATAAATTTTCTCATATCTCAAATATGTCCCCAAGCCTTAACACAAAGCTTGATCAAATCACCAATCAACTCTACTTAGATATGCCCCAAGTCCTAACACAAAGCTTGAACAAATAAAAAAATTAACTCTTCTCAAATATACCTCCAAGACTTCTTAAAGACTTGCTCAAATCTACCTTCAAGTCCTCTCAAGGACTTGCTCAAATCTACCTTCAAGTCCTCTCAAGAACTTGCTCAATTCTCATCTCAAGCCTTCACAAATACTTTCTCAAATCTATCTTCAAGTCCTCTCAAGAACTTGCTCAATTTTGCTCTTAAGCCTTTATAAATACTTGCTCAAATCTGCCTTCATGTCTTCACCAAGACTTTCTCAAATATGCCTTCAAGTCTTCATCAAGACTTGCTCAAATTTGCCTTTAAGTCTTGACCAAGACTTGCTCAAATCTATCTTCAAGTCTTCACCAACACTTACTCAAATATGCTCTAGAACATGCTCAAACCTTCTCTAACACATGCTAAAAACAACTCACAAGATATGCTCAATCAATCTCAAATCTTGCACACAATGCTATCAAATGCTTTGTCTAATATTCAAAGTAATTCCTTTAACTTGAAGTAGTTTAGTCATATTCTATTTAAAATTTGTTTAACCTTTGGAACATATATAGAATGATGTACTCTATAAAAAACTTAATATGTTCTACTCAATCATTAAGTCTATTTCTTTCACAAATATGATTTCTAATATTTGCACATTCACTTTCAATATCACTCAAAACCAATGCTCAAGAAGTTTCACTCAATCATTCAATCAATGAAACACAACTTACTCATAAACCCTAAACAAGTGTTTTCATACTTCTTCAAACAAAGAGCACAATATTGGTCTCAAACCCTAACTCAAATAATCTTCAATCTCTATCTCAAATGTTCTCTAAATATTCACCAATGAAGCATATAAAAACTCACTTAAAATATTTTGAACAATGCTCAACATTCAATATAACAACACTTCAAACAAAGGATGATGTGCCCATACCTTTTTGCTTTGATGGAGATATATATTCAAAATATGTCTTACTCACAATATCTTTTGCAACTATAAAAGGTTAGGACAACACTTCTTTATGAGTTAGCAAACCTTCAATATGTGTACCCAATTAAGTTCCAAACCACTCTCTTGGTTTCTCAAATTATTGCATCAAATCATATAATCAAACCCTTTAAAATATTCTAGCAAAACATACAAACAATCAAAATACCTCATACGCCTTTTAACTCCCTCTTAACGCATTCAAAACAAAATCATCAAGGATACTTATTACTCCAATAATTCACTTTCAAACTAATTCACTATAACTTCCTTAAAAACTTAAATGCATGGAATAAAAAGGAATTATTCCCTTATATCTACCACTTATCATTAATGCATTTCCAAAAGAATTAATTTTCAAACCTTATACCTCCTATGTTAGGTGCATACCTTAGGCATCAATTTATTTAATAAAAATTAATCCTTACGCACTGCCAACCATGGGAATCAAACCCCCTCTCATCTGCCACCTGCGCCTTAGTCACGACCTAACCGCTACATGAGCTAAGCACTCGAAATATTTAATGCACCCATTTTCCTTTATTCCTTTTGTTGGTGCCAAACTCGTGTAAAATTAAAAAAACTTTCCTCTCTGCTACCACCAGAAATTGAACACAAGACCTACATTCCTCCAAGACTTAATGCTGCCAAACCTGCCACTAGGCCAACCAACGTGGTTGGTGATAGAGGTATGCACCCTTGCATCTTTATTTTTTATGTTTTCCTTTATGCCTTTAAAATTAAAAACCTTCAACCTTATTTTCTCATGAAATTCACATCAATTGATTAATTCAAACACTCGCACATGCATTCGAGAGACTTGCTTTTAGCCTTCAAAACTTTATGGTATAAATACCATTTTTCCTCCTTGCTCGGACGTCGGTGGAAATTAAACATTTAAATTTTATTCTTGGTGCCAAACCCACTTAGGGTTATAAAATTATTATAATATATATATATATATTATAATATTATTTCCTTTGGGCCTAGGTATTTCCTTCCTTCACCTTAGGCTTTCTCTTGATTGTTTTAATATTATAATAATAAATATTATAATATTATTTCCTTTGGGCCTAGGTATTTCCTTTCTTCACCTTAGGCTTTCTCTTGACAAATTTAATATTATAATAATAAATATTATAATATTATTTCCTTTGGGCCTAGGTATTTTCTTCCTTCGGGGTATTTAGACAATATTTTGACCAACCATGTGAAGCTTTAAACCAAATCTCTTGAGTTTAAAATATAAATATTTTAACCCTCTTTTTATCAATTCCCTTGCACTGAGATGAACTGACTTTTGACATCAATGACAACATAACTACTCAAAATTTCCCACAGGATCTAGGGAAGTAAGAACAAACATACAAAAATGAACACAATCTAAGTTGGTTGAACTACTCTTTACCAAAAAATAAAATGATATTGTAATTTGTAGAAGAGGCCAACAACCCCTAATGAGATATGATTACCATATCATGAATATAAGGGATACCAATGTACCCTCAAAATAGAGGTGTATCAGGGACCTCTATTTCATTAAAAACTCTGATATTCTTTGTATCTAGAAAAATTAAAATAACAAAATAAGAAGTTTTCAAAACTATTAAATTACTACAGGAAAGATGTGAATGAGATATTGTGGATTAAAAAGGAGTGACAAAGGGAATTCTAAAATATTAGAATCTAGTTACAACCTCCTAAGAAAGTATTCATAAAATTATGCATTGTATAGCCTCATTAGTCACATGTTACTTTGTAGATATTCATTTCATCCTTATCATCGTCTATGGACATATAACTTAGTCAATTAGATTAGAAGTATAAAGCATAATTGAAGCCTTCATGAGAATAAAAGACCAAAAAAAATGATTCATGATCATAGGATATGCTAATGCCATAACCAAGTTGAATGTAAAATTTGGAGAAATTAGGAAAATAACCCAAACTATGAGAGATTTTTTATTCAAAATATAAATCTATGATATTTTAAATTTTAAGTGGGTAACTATACATAAAGCAACAATAGGACATGCCAAAAATTGATAGTAGAAAAATTAGATGGATGCATGTTCTCATATCATTGGCTAGATGTAGGCACTTGTGCTAAAATTAATACCTTCATAAGAATTGGTTTAGATCATTGGCCAATAAGAGTAAAGATGGTGGTAAGTGAATTAAAAATATCATATTTTAAATATGAGTAGATGTGAGAAGACCATCCTCAATTCATTTGTAATATAACACAACTATGAAACTCTTTAAGAAATTATGGGTTATATACACTTCCAAAACAAATTAAATCAATAACATCTAGATTAAAACAATGGAACAAGAACATTTTCAAAAATAAGTTTGATAAGAAAGAATAACTAAAAGATAATATTCCAAAATTCCAAAAAGGTGATCACAATAATTCAAGCTCAGAGGAAATGGAATTATGTTGTGAATATCATAATAATTTAAATAAGGAAGAGAAAATTTAGAGATTAATCGAGACAAACTTGGTTAAAACATGGAGATGAAAATGCAAAGATTTTTTATAGGATGGAAATAGTATAGATATCAATATCCAAAATTAGTAGAATTAAATCAGTAGAATGTGTTCTAGTATCAAAGAAGATGGAAGTTATTAATGATAAATTATTAGAAGTACCTTCATTTATAATAGATGAAGATAATAGCAAATTGATGGAACCTATTACTCTAAAAAAAGTTTCTTTAACTCTTTTCTCTTTTCATAAGGATAAATCCCTAGGTCCAAATGGACTCTCTACACCATTCTATCAATATCACTAGGAAATAGTGAAGGATTATTTATTCGTGGTAGTGGAACAATCTAAGGTAAAATAGTATATGTTAGATAATATTAGATTATTTGGTAAATGCTACTATACACCCATAGTATATTAATGATACAAATATAAATACGTAATAGAATAGGGTGTGAGTCTATAGTTTAGGAGTGTGATTTATATTTCCCTTGTATGTATGTGTCTATGTGTAGGATGTGCATAATTTTCATGTATTCATGTGTGCAAGTGTGTAAATGTAGAAGTGTGCATGAATAAACAAAGAGTCAAGAGTCAAGAATACAAGTGGCAATATGAGAAGCCATAAGATATGAGAGGATTATCTTATGTGTGGAATAGGAAAATATGCATCATCCGAATATGTGAGGAGAGCGATAGATAAAGAGTCAAAGAGTCACCTTACTAACATTATATTATGGAGGTAAAGCTCCATATTGTACAATCAAGAATAATGAATCGAAGAATTCATAGCTTGTATTTAGTTTGGGCAATTCTACTGTAAGTTTTTCTTCATGGTATTTTCTTGAATGACATTGCCCATTTTACTTCATATTATTGTTATTTTATATGAATGATATGTTATTTAATATTGGACATATATACTGAACAATCAAATAATAATTTAATTTATGCTCCTACACATGAGAACCTATGATAATCTAGCTAAAAATTCAACAACAGTATCTAAGCTTACCACCATACTTCATTCAAATTTTTGGAGTTAATTTTTTAATGCTAGCAACAAGCTTGACCTTGGTGTGAATTTTTGAAGTAAAATAGATTTGAAAGATAATAGTGGCAAGATCCATATGATTTCTTGATGAATATAAGAGAAATGCTATAATTTTTTAAAGGAGTATTAAATTTGAAGAAGGATCTTAGAAGCACCTTAGGAGAAGCATTTTTAAGAATGTTTGATCCTGAGAATAACTATAGAAAGAAGGGAGTGTCTTAAAGGAGTTTAAGATATCAATATCAATAATGGCCTAGCCAATATTAGTATCTAAGGAGACATCAATACAAGCATTTTAAATAGTGCCAACTTGGTAGAAGTTGAATGTGAGGGGACATTCAAATTACCCTGATCAAGTTGGATTATATGAAAAAGGAGAACGAAAAAGAGTGGTTAAAACAACCAAGAAAGAGATATATAAGCTCATTTAAGATCTTAGGAAAAATACCTAAGAATAATATCATTTAGATCAAAGAAAGTATTGCATCCAATATTGGAAGCATTGAAGATAATTTTGAGAAATATTATTGTCATAAATTAACATCACAACCAATGCTATTGACCTTAGGGTGAAATCTAAGTATATAAATTTGAAGAAAAATATATGGCTAAGTTAAATAAAATACTTAAGAACAGTTCCAAAGCTTTCAAAAAATACCATTTAATAAGATTGAGCTCCTAAAGATGTCCATTGAATAATGCTAGTTTGAAGCCTTATTTTGCCTACAAAATTAAAGCAAGTTGAATAGCCTATGAAATATCTAAAATCATTTTTTTATTGCACCAAAGAAGTGAATGTTATTTCCTGTAACATTTTGGTGAAGCAGGAAGGATGAAAATGAGTGCTAACATATTTTGGTAGTTGAAATGTCACTTTGGGTAACATACTACATGGAAAATTGAGTAGGAAATCATAATAATATGGACAACACACAATTTTCATTGGTCTCATCAAGTTAGAATTGGAAGAATCAAAGGTAAGCCCTTTGATTAATATTTAGTGCAAACATTATACAATGGGTGAGTGATATTTGAGGCACATTATAAAGAATTATTATATCTGAGTGTACATTAGAAATTAGTGCATTAGAATTAGAAATTATTAAGAAGCAATTTGATACAATAGAATTTAGGAGTTATAAGATGAGTTTTTAATTTGAAATTGGAACTAGCTTCCTAAGTTTTGAAAGTTTATTTTTTAATATTTGATTAGAGTTTGGAGAGAAGGATTTCTACTCAAAATAAGTTGAAATTTGATTTCAAAATTTTAAAATTTTTGAATTGAAAATTAAATACAAATTTGAGTATTTTTGCATTATTTGATTGATTGTATTCTGAAAATTTTGGAGCCATAATGTTTTAAAAAAGGAATTTGAAAGTTTTAAAGATTTCTACTTTATAAAAATATCATGGAAGCAATCATTAAAAATACATTTAATGAAAATAGTGAAGAAATGATGAAAAAGTCAAAATTCTACACACAAAATTGAATAGATGATTATTATGGAAAGAAGGAAATGTCAAATGACTTAGGGATAAGATTTTTTTTATTTCTCAAAAATGTAAAAGATAAAAAGTTCACTACACTTATTAGCTATATTCATGAAAAAAATTTAGATCTTGGTGGAATTCACAAAACACAAATGTATTTTATATTGAAATATGCATTGTAGAATTAACCACCTTTGAATTTTTCTTAAAAAAAATTAGAGAAAAAGATTCTATCTATGAAACATATAATTTGAATGAAGCATATGCTAGCTTTAATAAAGAATATTGAAATCCTAGAATATATTATTTTGATGAGTTGCTATTTTCTTATTCAAAAGTCACACCAATAGCCATACCATAGCTAAAGATGAAGAAAATAAATCCAAACAAGAAGAATAGAGGAAAATAGAAAAGAAATGAGAATAAAAGACACAAAGTAGAAATTGAAGACAAAGAATGTAAATTCAAAGGTCTTAAGTAAATATATTGAAGACTAAATTCTTCAATAACGAAATAATGTAATACACGGGGGTGTTGGAAAATATTACATTATTTGGTACATGCCAATGTACCCCCAAAGTACCTTAACGGTACAAATGTAAATATATAATATATTATGGTGTGAGTATATAGTTTAGGAGTGTGGTTTATATTTTCCCTTTATGTATGTGTCTATATGTAGAATGTGCACAAGTGTCATATATATATGTGTGCAGGTGTGAGGAGTGATAATGTGTACAAGTATCATGTATTAATGTGTGCAAGTGTGTAAATGTAGAACTGTGCAAGAGTAAATAGAGAGTCAAGAGTCAATAATACAAGTGGAAATATGAGAATTTAAAAGACATCAGAGGCTTGTATTATGTTTGGAATAAAAAAATTCATCTCCGAGATATGTGAGGAGAGCAATAGATAAAGAGTTAAAGAGTCACCTTACTAAGGTTATATTATAGAGATAAAACTCCATGTTGTACAATCAAGAAGAATAAATCAAAGAATTCATAGCTTGTATTCAGTTTGAGCAATTCTATTTTATGTTTTTCTTCATGGTATTTTAATGAATGACATTGACCATTTTACTTTATATTATTGTTATTTTATATGAATTTTATGTTATTTAATATTTGCCATATAGATTGAATTCTCAAGTAATAATTCCAAATTTGATCTTGCACATTGGGACCTATGATAATCTGGCTAAAAAGACAACAATACATACCTTATAAAATAAATGCAACATATCTTACCCTAAATCCAAAAAAGAATGATGCAAAATTGTTTGATTCATTTCAGCCTATAAGTCTATGTAAGATGGCATATAATTTAATCTCCAAAGTGATGGAAAATCCGTTAAAACCATTATTAGACAAAAATATTTTATAAGATCAAGGAGGATTTGTGAAAAGGAGAAATTTTGGATGGAATTATGGTAGCTCATGAAGTAATGCATTCAATAACTTTTTAGAAAATATAGCATTGATCTTAAAACTTCATATGAATAAAGCCTAAGATGAGGTTGAATGGGATTTTTTTTTTTGTAGTATTAGAAAATTTTGGATTTGGGAAGAAATGGGTCAGATGGATCTAAGCTTCTGTATCTATAGTATGATATTTAATAATGGTCAATTGGATAGTAATAAAATTATTTAAATCCGAGAGGGGTTTTAGAAAGGGAGATCCTCTATCACCATATCTATTCATTATTATGGAAAATATTTGAAAAGGAACTTGAAAAAGGCATACAAAGATGGGTTAATAAGTGGACTAAGTCTAGTAATAATATTAAAAACATCATCCACCAATAGTTTGTATATGAACAACCCTTTTGGAAGGTTAGGGAAGAATAATACTAGAGCTTTGAATAACTTATTAAAGTAATATGAAAGAGTGTCAAGATAGAAAGTTAATAAGATTTAATTTATAAACACTCCATATAGAATCTATGTAGGGATATCAAGGTTACATAAAATGGAGAAAAAAAATTGACTAGAAATATATCTAAGGATACCCTTATTTAAAAGGAGAATGATGATAGAATTTTAGAATCTAGATATAAGTAAATTTCATAATGAACTATTGATATGGAAAGGTAGATGGTTATAATTAGTAGGAAAAATAAAGCTAATTAAATTAGTCTTACAAACCATTCTAACATATCATATGTCCTAGGTCTAAGGTGTAGACCAATTGGTTTGACCAAATCCCATAAGGGGGGCAAAGGTCCAAGGTTCAAATCTTGGGTCTCACTGAACTGAATGCTTGTCCCTTTCCTGGTGCTTTTAGTGGCATAAAAGGTTTAAAATTATTGTGGCATGGTGGTTATAGGGGCGGACTACGTGAAGATCTATGTGGCAGCTTCTGGGGTGGACGACGCAGAATACTGTGGCATCCATAAAAGCTAGATAGCCTGCTCGAATTCATGGTAGCTACTGATTCCACCATGTAAATTAAAAAAAAACATATTATATGTCCTTATATATTAGACCAAAATCGATAGGAAACATTTAATCTATATTATATGGTTAGGATTACATGATAAAAGAAAATTTAATTTTGGTGAAATTAAGTAAGTTATGTGATGATAAAAGTATGGAAGGTATCGGTTTAAGAGCTCTTATGGATGCAAACATAACTCTAAGAGAAAAAATAATTTGGAGATTGTACAAAGAGAGTAAAAACAATGGGTAATAATTTTTTATTTTGAGTCTAATAATACACACTTTATTTATTACATTATCACTACCAAATGGTTCTACACTATGGAATAATTTTAAAAAATCAATTGATCGAGTGATTAAAGGTCTAAGATGGGTGGTGGAAATTGAAGATAAATTTTCTATTCGAATGGATACTAGGTTTGATAAAAAACCACTCAATCTAGATTAAAATTTAAAACCATGGATGATATTATTTCAAGAAAAATATGGTGAAATGATTTTAAATATTATGGAAAAGGATTAGGAAGGAAGATACAAATGGAAAGAAGATTTTTTACAAGTATACCATACATTGTTGCTAGGACGCAATTGACGAGAAAGATAACAGTAGTGATTATTTTGAGGAGAGTCGAGGATAAGCTGATTTTGTATTCAAATAGATTTAGACAATACATAGTAAGAAATAAATATAATGTAAAGCAACAACAAAATAGTAATACCACAAGAATATGGTTAGATATTTGGGATATCCTAAGAATTCCAAAAGTCAAAATTTTTGTATGGATAGTAGGTCATAGGAAAATTTCATTTTGAGATAACCTAATGAAAAGGGGTTTTCATGGACCCCTAACATTGTATTCTATGTAAAAATGAGAGTATAGACCATCTCTTAGGACACTATTTAATAGTCTGGGAATGATGGCAATGGATTATTATTATTTTTTAAATGCATGACAATGAATGATAGAATTGAAGAATGACTAAATGGCATGAGACTTTTAAAATTGAGGTATTATAGACAATCTAGGATACATCAAAATATATAATACTTTGTACTATATGGTTAGAGAGGAATAGAATATTATTTAAAGGAAAGGAAAGCCATTTAGAGGTAATGAAAAAAATATTTTTTTATCCATAGAGGAGTCTAAACCAACCATATCAATCCACCCAATCCTTAATCATGAAGCAAAGAGCCTTTATAAATGGAATCGAATCATCAAATGAAATTATGATGTTAGGTACATGAGAAACAAAAGAAAGACAAACAATATAAATTGGAAAGCACTAGAAATGGAATTTTATCAAATTGAATTTGTATGGAGCATCTAAAGGAAATCCAAGACCAGTTGGAGGAGGAGGAATAATTAGAAATAATAAGGGTGAAATTTTATCACATTATAATTTGAATAGTGGATTTAATACAAATAATAAATTTGAATCTTGCGCAGATTTGGAAGGGCCAAAATCATGTAGAAAAATGAAATGGAATAGAGTATGGATGGAAGGAATTTCACTAAGAGTAATACAAGGAACATTTGGGAAAAGCAAAGGCTCCATGAAACATACAAGAGATCATTACATGACCTTGCTACAAAGTTTGAAGAAATTAGGTTTAAACATACATTATGGGAAGGGAATAAATGTGTATATAGGATAGCCAATAGATGGGTTTTATTAGAGGATTTTAAAGATAATTTGTCTTTTCCATTGTTAGAGGAAGTAGTAATTTTAGCTAAAGCTAACAAGAAAATATTGCTTATCTAAATCAAATAATGATTAAGAATTAATTTAATGTTTTCCTTAGTAGTTTTAATGTAATAATGTTAATGTTTTTTCATACAAACTATTTATTAAAGTTCTTATGGTTTCAATTATGCTTAAAAAAAAAAACTAATAGTCTAGATTTGGTAAAGCAAACTGTGATAGGTAATTTTTTGGAAATATTACTCTACTAAGATGTAGTGTGTAGATAGTAGAGGTGGATTTTTGGTATTGTGAAGGTTGTTTTAGAAAAATTTCAAGAAGAAGTATGTTGAATCTTGAAATATTTATATTTAAAAATAAAGTTGAAGAAGATCCAAAAAATGAAAATCAAGAATTCTTTTTTTCTTATGAAAAAAATAGGTATCTAGCTATAGCAACTCAATTAAGATGAAAATTACCCAGGTGTTGTAGGTGAGTTGGAGAGGAGAGGGTAATCCTCCAAGGGAGGTCCCAGGTTCAAATCTCCACCCTACCAAAAAGCTGAATTGGGTATCTAAAATCCAATTGATAATGTTGGTGCGGGCAGGGCTGGGTGTGACTCCCCGGTGACTTTGATGGTATAGAACCCCCTCTGTTCATGGTCTCTCAGACCAAGGCGGCCCCTCAAGGAGTTTTTCACTTAAAAATAAAAAAAATTAAGATGAAAATTGAATCTATTTGTAAACTCTCAAGGTCTAAAGGAGAGAGTTGTGATTTGTCAAGGGAGTGGGACTCAAGTACAACCTTTTTTCCTCTAAAAAAAAAAATATCAAGTATATTTTTCTCTACTTTCATATTTTTACTTTATTTTTGCTTTTTTCCACTTTTTATTTCATAGTTTTTGCATTTTGCATAAATGGTAGAATTAAAACTAACAAAAAAATTATCTTAGCTTCATAGTATAGATGTTTTATTTTTTTGCTTCAAATACCACATATTGCTCTATTTTTTTTCCTAGGGAATCATGATTGGTTTTCCCTTGCAGTGTCATGTGTGGTCCTTAAGGAGGAGTATTATGTATTTGTGAAAAGAGCACTAGCAACTAACTTTTTTAGTCCTTGAATGGGACAACAATAAGCGAATTGGTCAAATATTTTTGTTCTTTTCTTAATTATTTGTTTTTAAATTTCCTCCATCTTCTTCTAGAAATTTTCCTTCTATGGATCATTTTCCACATTCTTAGGATACCATGTGTCACTTTTTTTTTCCATTTTAAATTAAAATCCTTTAAATATTTTAAATAAATATTGAAATAAGAGTTTAAACATTTAAAAATTTAAATAAAATGGATAATTTATGAAACACTAATTTTTGATCTCAAAAGGGAAAGTTATTCTTTTCATTCACTATAAATGCTTATTTCATTTTCTCATCATTCATTCACTCCTCATTATTGTTAACATTTATCTCTACTCTTTGCCTTTGTTTCTACTATGATAGATGGCCCCATTTTGCTTTCTTTATCTCTCCCTTTCCTTTTTAGGGACAACCATATCCATTGACCTTTGGTATTCTACCTTTTATAGATGAGGTTGGGATGCTCTACTAGGATTTTTAACTAAAGGTGAATAAATTTTTCTTGAGGAAAAATTTCCAAGGAATGGCATACCCTCTCCATATAGTCCACATGTGATCTCTCCTTTCGATGACATTGCAAGTAAGGTAGAGTAGAAGTGAGTATCTCCTTGTGACTATTTTATGAATAAAATTATTCTTCATGCATTAGGTATTAAGTACTTTATGTTTATTGTAATAGGATTAGCCCTAGGTTTTACTTTAATAGATAATATTAGTGTAGTATAACATTTTAATGCTCCAATTTAATATTTTATTGGACTAGGGTATTTTAATATTTGATTGTGAAATTATTGCTTTACTGTCTTGATTTAAGCATTTTAGTTTATCTTACATTAATTCATGTAATTATATGAGATATCCCTTTTTTATAAAAAAAAAACTATAATATCATCTCCTTGCTTCATATTGAACTTTATCTCATGACCAAAACTTTTTATCTCTATCCATTATTTTTACTTAGTAATATCTTGCCATGTTTCTAGTCTCGTAATATTCATGATATCAAAATGCAATGTTTTCATAATCCTCTTGTTGATTTAATTCTCTTGATTCAAATTTAATCTTAATAAACTATGTAAAAGGTTTTATAATATCCATAGAAACATATATCTAAGCATATATAGTATGATTTTATTCCTTAGTAGTTGATGCCTCCTAGATAAATTCCCTTAAGGTGTTGCCAATATTATTCAAAACATCCTTATTGATAAACTAAAATGGTAGTCCAAAAATTCTAACCCACACTAGAAGCTTTTAATAGTGTTTTTTACACAATAATTCTTAATTCATGGTTCAATATAGGTCTAATATTATATAAACCATGGGCTACTATCTGTTATTTTATACTTAATTTTTGAACTAAAAATATGATGAGAAAAAAAAACATAGGAAGGAAAATCATGGAGTAATTTAACTTCAATCCCTATCTCCTCTTGATCCAATTTTGAATCTACAAAATCCCTAGCTAGCATCCATAAAAATTTCATACTAACACATTTTCTTTAAGAACCATTACATCATACCTAATTTTATCATCCTTAATTATTTCTATTGTAACACATATTCCCTAGATCAAATCTACTATACATTTGATCTTTCTCTTTTCTCCAACTTAGGAATCCAAACTTCTACTTAGTGTATCCTCACTTACAATTAAGGATTTCAAATATGGATTTACTTCCATGCTACCTAGCTTTTCCTCATATGAATCCTTTATTTTTTAAAATTTTCCAATATCTAGAGTAAGAAAATGTGAGACTTGCTTCGTATTTGCAATTGATTCCTATTCACATTATTTGCTTACTCTTTCCCAAATATATAAAAGAAGAAAATGTGAGGCTTAATTTTGGTTTGCAAATGCTCAAAGTTTGCACTCACTTCCAACCTATACTTATTTGCGACCTACATTTTAATAGTGGATGGTTATTACCATAAAATCTAGTATTTTTCATTAACACTACCCTTTATTTACAACCTCAGGATTTAAATTTGGAAAGCTTCCATAAATATTTTTAGGTATTTCTTTGTCTAATAAATAAAATAACAAGGTTTCAATGATATTAACTTTAGGTAGAATGAAATTTTCTTTGGCATATTCAAATTGTATGTTTTAACCATGGATATAAGGCTACAAGTTATAAATATTGCATAGCAATTGGTTCATATATATGATGTCACTTTCAATATTGTAAGTATAGTATTGAATTTGATAAAACTCAAATAGATCTTTAGAAAGGATGTGAGGAAAACTTAAGGATTCTTATTTATAAGTGGGATATGGTTTACAAAGAAAATAATATTGGAGGGTTAGTCTTGCAAAACTATAGACTTACAAGTTTACCATTAGGGGTAATTGTATATTATTCAAATATCAAAGAGTTTGGAAAAGTATTGCTTCAAAAATGCATAAGTTCTATTGATGCAATAAAATTATTAAGGAAGTGAACCCTAGCGAGGGGATCAAATACATGGAACTTCATATCGGATAGTCCGTAATTGACTAAGAAATATGTTATGGCTATTCAATTATGGTTTTATATATTTTTAGTATGATGATTGGTCGTAACCTTATTCTCCAAGCAAAATGACAATCCCTATTTGGAACATGTGTATCTTTTATAGGTTCACAATTCAAAAAATATATTAACATGAGAAACAATTATATATGATGTATTTTTACTAACATTCTAGTTGAAGGATAGGATCACAAGCATATTTTATTTACTCACATTATTTGGTATCTTGCAAATACTTTCTAAATAGTTAGATTCTAGAGTCTTGTAAATTTTTGTCATTAAGTAATCATTAGATGTTTGTCATTATTATGGAATCAACAAATATATTTCTTCTATTATAAATATGAAGAGTCTTATCTCATATGAGTTTGAGAATATGAAGAGTTATTTGAAGTTGAAATGTCAAGAACATCCTTGTAAAGGTTATTTGTAGGAGAAAAATATGAGAAATATGAATTGTAGTACAATTTTTTCTATTTTAAAGTGTTGTAATCTTCTCATTCACTTGTATATTGTGTGTAAAAAATTTAAGTCATGATTTGAATATATGTAATGCATCCTATACATTTTGAAATTTCTTTGTACTTGGTATTTATTATTTAGTATTGAATTAAGCACAGTTGATAACAAAGCAAATCAAATATGGGCTTCAAGTTATAATTCAACAATTTTATTTATCCATTTTTATTAAGAAGGATAAGTTTATTTCAAATCTATAAAAAGGTTGTATATAATCGATCAAATTTGTATATAAGGATATAAAGCAATAAAAAATTCCTACCCCCAAAGATTTTCCTTGGAATAAAATTTGGTCACTTGAGGGCATCTCTCAGGCCTCAATGTTCCTTTAATTACCAACCCAAAGTAGATTTTTAATAGGTTAAAGTTTACAAATAAGAGGATATCATAGACCATTTATGTGTGTTGTATATAAGAATGATATAAAAATATTATATCATTTGCTTCTTTATTATCTATTTGCTAACATCAATTGGGGCTTCCTTTTAAAAAAAAGTAAGAATATATTAGGTGACTTTATTAACATTGAAAAACTTGATGAAATATTCAATTAATTGTTTCAAATCTAAAATAATTATGCATTCTATGGAGTATTGGTCCTACCATCATTTGTTGGATGTGGCTTTAAAGGAATTATAGACTTTTAAAAATAAATCTCACAATCATCCTCAAGATTGAAAAGTCGTTATTATCTCTTTTGTGGAATATTTATATGCATTATTCTTACCACAAAAAGTCTCGAGTGAGGAAAAATAGGTACCAACCCTTTGGGTACATGACTTAAATATACATAAATGGTCATATATGGTGATGGATTTAACTTAAAGGATTTATGTCAATCTATGGTAAAATGGAAATGTATCAAAGTTGAATTTACAAAAATAACTTTGATGGTCCTTGTAAATAAAATTTTAGCAATAGTTCGTGTGGAAGAAAAAATTATCCTTGCTTACATAAAATAATATAATATGTGAATTTAGTTAACAAGTATGAAGAGTCTAGGGAACTTTTACAAGGGTCAAGATTACCATTAAAAAATATTAAAATTCATTTCAATTTAGTAGTATTAAAATAATATTACTCATGTTTTTTTATTATTAAGTAGTGAATTTTTAGAGAAACCCACAACTAAAAATATTCACTCCCATAGGAGACCAAAAATAGATGGAAATCCCAACAGGGATCACCAGCCAATCTGACCATAATAAAGCCTACACACAGGAACAAATGACAGGTTGAGAAAACAACCCGACACCAACCAAAAAGACATCCATAGACAAGACCATCCCTTGAATTCTTAGGGTAGCATCTAGGTATTAGTAGAAGCATTCAATTATGAGGAGACAAACTCCATTAGGTAGCCTTGGAGATGATTCACATCCTCTATGAATTCAACAACAATCTTTAGCATACCCAGAATGGTCTTCTATTTCTCATCAATTTTTTTTATCAAATGTACTAAATTGCAGAGCAATTTTTCCCAAGTAGATTAAAAAGATTCCAATCCTTTAGGCGTAACCTATTGCATCAACTCAGGTTGGGCCCCTAAACTAGAGAGACCTATATTAATTTTTGAATCCACAATAAAAATTTTATTTTTTGACAATCTCCTCTATCGTATTTTTTGTATTTTCCTCGCCCCTATTGACGATATTGAGAGGCCACCTAATTTATTGCTATCCATAGATATTTTGGAAGAGATCATAGGGATCTTAATGTGGACACAGTTTGAGAAGATGGGTCTAAAATTCTTAGGCCAACGTAATTTACCTCCTATAACACCTTTAGATGACACTAATAGATCCCTCATAATCCAGTTAAAGTGAGGTCCCAAAATGCTCGAGTAGAACTCTGAATCATTGGAGATAATATGAGCCAAAAATAGCTCCATTGGTAATGATAAGTCCGAAGCCAACAAAAGGTTGTTCTTGATGAACTTGAAGATTTATGTTATATCCATCCTTCTTTCTAAAGCAACAAATTCCACAATTAGCAGAGCCAGTCCCTCGCTGGTGTAACGATTCAGGCCTTTCCATTTTTGACATCTGACATTGATTTCTTCAAGGACTAGAACATGAATGTAAGGATATTCATTCTTCTCTCTCTCCTCAACTGATTGAGGATTATTACATGGAAGCTTTTACTTACTTCACACGAGGGGTCCAACGTAAAGTAGTTCATGATAATTAAGATCACACAGTTTCACGAAGGCTGAAATTCTTTACCCTTCAATCCATTCTACTCTTTCCATAAAAATTCCCCTTCATCCAAAAAAATAGCACAATTCCATTAATGGGGACCATCTATGTTATGATAGTACCCATCTAGGGGGAGACCTGTAATCCTAGTTATGAGGTCTTTTTCTATATTAAAAATTAGGTTTACAACCCTTACCGATCCCTCATACCATGAATAAGGCAACCACGTGGATAAAAAAATGTAGGGATTACTCATGTTATTAAAAAAAGATATGAAGATTAGATAAAAAATAATATTATTTATAAAGCCCACTGACTTTTGGTAATAACATTTTATAAATGTTAAAATAACTACAAAGAAGGATATATTAGAGGTGATAATTTAACCAATTACGATGTTAATTTTCATCCTTATGAAATTCAAATGTTAAAAAGTAATTAGTGGATGAAGGTTTTATCTTTTGATGAAAATAACATCAAGAAATTGATTGTAAAATCATAAGAGTTCAAAGAAAATAAAAAGTATCTTAAAAAAAAAACACAAATAAATATCTAAAACAAATAAGATATGGTTTATTTTTTATTTTTTATTTAATTGACTATATGGTATTGAAATAAATTTAATATAGATTACATTACAAAATAGTAGTGTTATTATAACTTAACCATTACCAAATAGTGGTGTTATTATAACTTAACCATTACCAAATAGTAGTATTATTAATTATTATAACTAAAATATTATATATCACTTGATAAGATTTAAACCTATTTTTCTAAAAATATATATATTTTTAAATGATACCATTTAAAAACTAAACAAGTTAAAAATAAAAATAATATACTTTAAAAAATATATATTATTTTTAATGAAAATAATTTCATTTAAATTATTTAAAAAAAATTATAAAAACAAAAGTAAAAAAATGTTCAATAAGAAGTATAACTAATTACAACAAGTAAAATAAAATTTATTAACTTTATTCGTGTTTTTCTTTTTATATATTTTTATTGACATAACCACATATCTATCTATCGTGATTTAAAAATAAATTAAAAAAAAAACTCTAAGTTTTATATACATTTTATATTAAATAAGTAAATATTCCCCACAACTGAGTTTAATCTTAAAAATTTTAATTATCCATTTCAAGGTCTATCACTAGGTTAACATCTCTGACGTTATATTTATGTGGGATGTTTTTTTTTTTTAAATGGATTTTGTAGAGACTTTATAATTTTCAATAAAAGTTTATATCGTCGGGTTAACATCTCTTGCCTTATATTTATGTGGATGCGTTTTTCTCTTTAATTAGATTTTTTTTACACTTCATTATTTTGAATAAAAAATTATCATATAATTTTAGTATAATTAAATATAACATTTTTAAAATTATTTCACATAGGTTAGGAATTTTTTTTTAAGCGAAAAATCTTTTGTGGGGTCGTCTTGGTCTGAAAGATCAGGGTTCTACAACATTAAAGTTACCCGGAGTCGTGTCTGGCCCAACATTATCAATTGGATTTTAGGTATCCAATTCAACTTTTTGGTAGGGTGTAGATTCGAACCTGCGGCCTCCCTTGGAAGATTACCTCTCCTGTCCAATTCACCTACAACACTCTGATATACAGGTTAGGATTTTACTAATATTAATTTTTTTAAATTTTTTTTTTAATATTATATTACTTTTAGATTCAAATCATAGAGTAATATTACTTTTAGATTCAAATCATAGAGTATTCCCACAAGTTTATACCATCTAATTGTTGATGACTGAAGCTAAGGGACCAGACCATTGATAACTTGGGATTTCGTATCATCCTCTTCCTCTTGAATTTGACGTGCAGTCAAAAAATTGAGATCTTGCAGCAATTATGTTCTTAAGGTCTAAATCTAATTCTTTAAATTATCAATCCACAAAACCCTAAGGCAAGTTTACATATTTAGAGGCTTCCAAATTCAAAACGTCTCAACACTCCAAAGCCAAATGTATAACCTAGGAAATAAGAAAAGCGCGGGCACGACAGGAGGCAGCGTGCGTTGTGGAGAGAACAGAATCTAGAATATCAGGCGTGCTGTTTGTCCGAAATTGGCTCAATTAGAATTTTTATTTAAATTTCTAAACGGCTCTTCTTGCATGCACCCTGGTTTCTTAGGGTTTTGTTTGCTCATTTTAGCTCGCCTTGTTTTTTTGGATGTTAGAGAAATCTATATAATCTATGCTTCTATGTCTGTTTTGTGCGTTCGGTTTAGAAAATTTAGCTTTTGACCCAGAAGACTTCGTATCCCACATGTACAGCAGCCTACTGAGAAGACTTCGCATCGCTTCTTCAACAACTTTTTTTTGGTTTTTCAAAAAAATCAAAACTCATTCACAGCGCTGGTGGCATCGCTTCTTCAACAACTTTTTTTTTGGTTGTTCAAAAAGATCAAAATTCATTCACAGCTCTGGTGGCATCGCTTCTTCAACAACTATTTTTTGGTTCTTCAAAAATATCAAAATTCATTCACAGCCCTGGTGGTATGGCTTCTTCACCAACTTTATTTGCTTCTTCAAAAAGATCAAAATAAAACTCATTTGGGTTCTGAGGGAATGAGTTTTTGATCCTTTTGAGGAAGCAAATAAAGTTGCTGAAGAACTTGTTGCTTCAGCTGCCTATCCAAGAAGTGGCTCATTTGAGGATGCATTTCTTTGGGACTATAATGAGAGAAAGAGCTGTCTCTGATGCAATTGGATGACCTCAATGGTTCTGTCCACTTACTCCCAGTTCTTATTTCTTTTAATTCACCCTTATGTTTTTACCTTTCTAACAGTACTTCTGATCCATAGAAAAAATTGCATTGGCATATTACAAATATTGGAAATTATGGTTTGTGGAAATGTAGTTGTACACTATTCGGCATAGATGTATTGTTATTCTTTGTAATTTGCAGTCAACCAGAATAGAGAGTGGAATATGAAGCGTGCTTCCTACATTAACGGCCTGAAATTTCACTAAAATTTGAGCAGGCAAGTGATCTCCTTTAGAGCAGTTTTTCCATCAAATCACAGACATTACATTTGTGTAGTTTTCAAGGGTGATGATCACAATTATTATATATCCATCAAAATTTATTTTAGATTTCCGGTTCTCTGTTTGTGTGTCTCTCTCTACACAAATCCTTTGCAGTCTCATTACTTAAGCAAACAGTTACCTATATTATATTCAAATTGTCTGCAGTTAAACAAATAGTTTCTTAAGAAGCAGCTACTAAGATTAGAATCTAAGTGAATATTGAGAAATTAATTACATTGGTAGAGAAGTTTAATTTCTATGGAGTGGTGATTTTTCACTTAAAAAGTATCTCCGAATCACAGACCTTATGTTCAGAAATTTGAACACTTATTATTAATAGATTGGTCGTTAAGCATCTTGTACTGAGGCTACTGCAATGTTGAACTGTATATAGTTTCTACTAAGCCGATGTACTATTTTTAACTTTTTCTACTAAGCCGATGTACTATTTTTAACTTTTTCTACTAAGCCGATGTACTATTTTTAACTTTTCCATGCTTTTACATAAATTATGTAACTGAAAAAATTTGTGGAATTGAGTCCTAAATGTTCACTAAAACAATACAATAGATATTTAAGTATATTAGTCCTTGATATCCTATTTTCCACATGAATTTATGAGAAACCTGTTTTTGTTCATACCACAATAAAATAATTTGATTTGATTTAACTTTCTCCATACCAAGTAATTGGAATATTAGATAAACCATTAAGTTTTTTCCTATTTGAATGAATTAGTATCAAGGGATATGTAACAATAAAATTTAAATATTAGAAAGGGCCACTGAAGATGTATGAGGGCCTTTGTTAACCTTCAATATTTTGGCCATGTGAAGGAGATTATTCTTTAACTGTTTTTTATTTTTTCTTCAAACATTTTATTTATTTTTTAAATTGGTTACACTTTAATGTACATTAGTGTAACAATATGCATCCTTTTCAGCCCTACATTATCATATTTTAAAACTTAGATCAATGTTAAAATTTTATTTGATTTGTAAAACCACTACATTATCGTAATATAAAACTTAGATCAATGTTAAAATTTTACTTGATTTGTAAAACCAATGTGAGTTGTAGTTGCAAAATATAATGTTTTTCTTGTCAATTTTCCTAAAGTCTTAGAAATGTTAATAGTTAATCTATTGCAAATAGGCTAGCCAACATTAACATGATTGAAGTAGTTAAACATTTTTTATTACATTTATGTTGATGTTGTCGTTAGGTCAAACTGAATGTTGCCAAAGCATATTTTTGTCATGTTTTATCAAGGAAGAAGATTAAGTGTTGTTTGAAATTTAGTTGTGAATGAAAATTGGGATGATAAAATTCACACAGAAATGATTGTTGGATTTTAAATCTAATAATTGAGAGCGAACTACAAACATAGATCATCAACATCTCCACATGAACAAAAATAAATTCTTAAACTTCAACGATGGTTTAAGCTAAACTTGTCATGGAATCCAATACATGTCATGAAAGATGCACATAATATTAATATTAGTATTTTTTCTTGGAGAATCCTTGAATAGTCTATTTTTAAAAATCATCTTTTATTATTAATACGAGATTTTATATAAGCCTACCACCTTTAACACACACAAGGAGCATGCTTGAAACAACAACAAAAAAAAATTAACACATAAACACAAACACACAAAAAGTTAAAACAAAGAAAGCATACTCCTTGAGTGTGTCAACAAGAAAAAAATACAATCAAACACACTCACAAAAAAACACGAACCACACAAAACAAACACACAACCAACATAGAAAAACATAATAAAATAAAACACACAAAAAAACAAAAAAAAAAATGACAAAATAAACAACATCAAAAGATGAAACACATAGAAAAACACAAACATAGCGTAACAAAACACTACCATAACAAAAAAAACAAAAAAAAGATAAATACACCTCAAACCAAAAAACACGAAACACATAGAAAAAACCCCAAAAACAACATAACAAAATAAATTCAAAATAGAAACAAACAAAATGAATCAAATACACCACAAATGAAAAAGAAAAAATAAATACAAAAAAAACTAAGCACAAAGGAGCTATAGATAAAAAAAACAAAATACAAAAATACTAAAAAAAAGCAAAGCTTAACAAATTATCAAAAATATCAGAAATTGCTTAGCAAAATAGCTAAAGCTTCTAGCATTGCCATAAAGAGACTCACTATAAACCTTAGGATTATGGTATCCTTTTATTCATATTGGGACTATAGGTTGGTTACTTGGTACCACAACACTACAATTGGAATTTATATGGTATTTTTGAGGTTTCATTTTGTTTGTAGTTTGAATCTGCCCTTTTGTTTTGCACTTGGCTTGATTTTCTACATTATACCTTTTTGTCCTTTATTGTTATTTCTCAGCATCAAGGCAAGCTCTTTTAATGATTTATCATCATGCAATCCTTCCTATTCCCTCTCTTCATGAAACTGTGTCTCCATAATAACTGTTTCTATTTGCTCATCGGTGAAATATAAATTTAGTTTTTTTTTTCTCTTTAAATTGTATCTCGTTGCTAAAACCTTAGATTTTTATATAATTCTACTACCTTAATATAATGAATTTTTACTATTAACAAGTCACTTTTATGAGTGAAGGTTTGAAAATTATATTTATAAAAGATCATACATAAATTTGAAACACAACCTTGTATGATTTTCTCATTCTTAATGATCAGACATGAATTGTCTTAAAATACTAAGCTTAAATTCTTCATATATGATGTATCCTAAGAACACAAAATCCTATGTATGTAACCCAAATATACAAATATTCTATATGCTCAATGCAAATATACATGCCTAGCTAATTGATTAATATCTACTTATAGTATTTGAAACTAGTTGCAAACTTGATAATAAAGAAGATATATGAAGATTATGATCACTTTAGTAAATCTACTAATGATCAATACAAAAATTTAGTGGAAAATTTATTTCATGCCATATGCAATAAAAGTATGAATATTAAACAAAAGAAAATACCCGATGAAATATCATTAAGCAATAAGATCTCATAAAAATATACATAACTGAATTAAAAATAAATTACATTATATTCACAAAGGTTTATAAAGGAATATTAAAATGCATATAAATAAAAACTATTCAAGAATTGTATATACATACACTATTTGTAAATTTCCTTATACTGAGAATTTTAAAACTATTTCTAAGTGTTACATGTGGCAATGGAGACAATTTTTGAGTTTGAATCCTTATACTTAGTTTAGTATAAAAGTTTTTTTTTTTTTGGTAAGTAACAGTATATTTACAACGGGTTTTTTTTGAAGGATCCCAAAACCTTAGTTACATAGGAAGCCGTGGCTACAATTGCGAGTAAAAATCGGGGCTGTGCCCATGGGCAACAGTCCGGGGCCCAGGGCCCTAGTGCCTACAAAAATACAGACAAGCTATGAGACCAGCACTACAAACTTTGGTCTGAGACCACCAAAACATGGAAAAAACCACAAAACAGTAAATGCCAAAAAACGCAAAAACCTGCTCGCCGTCGCTCCGAGAGGCCCTGTGGCCGGGCCCGGCCTGGATGGGGCCCGACCTGACAGAGCAAATCCTCTCCTTGTTAGGGCCATTGCCCAGCCTGTGACGGGTTCGACCAGGGCATTGGTTGCTGAGGAAGCCACTTTGGGAGCCAATCGTAATGTCAAGGAAGTCCCTGGTCGTCAAATTCTACATCTTGCTTTCGGAGTCAAAACTGACTTCGGTGGCCTCCGGGACCTCCACCTTGGCCTTCTTGGAGCTTCCAGCAGCCCTGCTACTGCTTGGGGTCGGGCCTTTGTGACTTGAGCAGGAGTCGGGCCCCGCCTGGGCCCTGGACCGGAGTTCTGCATTTCTGGGTGGGCCATCGCCTTTTTGGGGAAGGGGAGCCTTCACGGGAGGTGGTCTCCATGGATTTGGAAGCTACAGGGGAAGCACGAGGCACGGCCGTGCATCTTCGGGGCCCCGACATGGGGTGGGCTAAGCGTCTGGGCCCTCATCGATGCTGGAATTGTCTTGTGATACTATTTGGGCTAGGGCTTCAGGGAAGTTCATGGTCCAGGTAGTGAAATCTTCTGCTACGGTGGCCTGGTTGGCCATGAAGTTGGCTGCCCTGTTGCCTTCTCTGTACACATGCTAAAGGGCGTGATCAGGGAGCCCTTGGAGAATGGTGTGGACTTCCCGGATGGAGTTGTGAATATGCCAAGAGCACCTTCCTGGGCTATGGGTAGCTTTGATTATAACTTGGGAATCACCCTCGATGATGACTTTTGGGGCGAACTCCTTGAGGGCAGTCAGCCCGTTGAGGAGAGCTACTGCTTCGATGAAGTTGTTGGTCTAGTTGCCAAGCGAAGCAATGTATGCCAAGATTAGGGCCCCGTGACTGTCACGGATGACCCCGCCCGCACTCGAGGGCCCGAGATTTCCTTTAGAAGCTCTATCAAAGTTAAGTTTGACCCATCCGGGAGGGGGGCCATCCACCTGGTCACAGAACTATGGGAGGGGCCAGGGGGATGGGGGGAAGCTAAATTCCAAGGGAGGATAGGAGGGTGGCCTCGCCCAGCCATCGGGGTGCCTCGGTCAAGGGGATGGAGCGAGAATTCTCAAGGGCAAAGGTCATCGCCTTGGTCGCTATCCACTGGGGGGAGCGGGCCGGGGAGGAGAAGGCTCTGCTATTGTGCTCCAGCCAGAGTTGCCAAAGCATATGAGGAAGGCAGGAGCCCCAGAGGAAGCGGATGAAGGGATGGGCAAAGGGGTTGGGCCATTGAGACAGGAGGTCAGAAATGGAGTTGGGGGCCACCCACTGGATAGAGAATTGGGAAAGGATGAGGCCCAAGACTTCGAACAAAAAGGGACAATTGATAAAGAGGTGATTAGTGGACTCCCAGGTAGCACAGTAGAGGAAGCATCTATTCGAGATCTGAAAGCCCCTCTTGATCAGATTCTCGATCGTCAGGATCTTGTTTTGGATGGCCGCCCAAACGAAGTGGCTAATTTTGGGGATCAACTTCTTGGCCCACACCTGACGGGTTGGAAAGGGAGCCTCATCAGGGACTCTTTGGAGATTGTAAGCATATTTGATAGAAAAGACTCCACTGGGAGTACCATGCCAAACGCATCTGTCGATTCCTCCGGAGGACGGGATGACAGTCACCTTGAGGAGGCGCTGAAGCTTGGCAGCTTGGAGCGGGTGCCTGGGATCTAGGATGGGTTTCCAGGTAGCCCGCCCCTGGTTCTGGGTAAGATAGGCCGACACTCTGGGCCCTCTATCCGCAAGCCCTGGTTTGAGGACGAGAAGCTCTCTATCAGCAGACAGGGCCTCATCATGAATCCATCTGTCTTCCCAAAAGTCAATCTTGGCTCCGTCCTCGAGGATCCATCTGGTCCCTTTCCGGATTATGTCTTTGGTGAAGATCAAGGACTTCCAAAAGGCTGATCCATCTCGGGGCTGAGCTTCACTGAGGAAGGGGTGGTTATGACAGTATTTTCTGTGCACTATGTTGACCCACTCATCAGGGGTATTGGTGTGCACCTTCCAGGCATGTTTGGCCAAGAGAGCCTTGTTCATGGGGACCACCCACCTGAGCCCGATCCCTCCCTCACCTTTGGGGTGGCAGACCAGGGGCCAGGAGACCAGGGGAATCCTCTTCTTATCTTCACTTCTCGACCAGAGAAAGCATTTCTAAATTTGTTCGATGTGAGCTGCAATGGAGGCCAAGATTCTGAAGACCGACATGAAATATATCGGAATGCTTTGCAAGACCGCCACCAAGAGGGTGGCTCTACCAGCCTACGAAAGGAGGTGACCTTTCCAGGGGGCCAGCTTTCTTTGAATCTACTCAATCACCCCACCCCATAGGGCCCTGGAGGATGCACCTATGAATAGGGGAAGCCCGAGATACGAGGAGGGGAGGGTACCAGGGGTGCAACCTAGAATCTGCCCGATTTTGATCTACCTAGCCAAGGGGGTATGGATAAAGAAAATCATGCTTTTCCGAAGGTTGATCTTCTGGCCGGCCGCCTCCTCGTATAGGGTCAAAATATGCTTGAGAGTTTTGGCTTGGGGAATTGAGGTAGAGGTGGCGAGGATGGTGTCATCCATGAACTACTGGTGGGACACAGGGGGTAGGCCCGACGCAGGCCTGATGCCTGAAATGAGACCTCGGGTCACAATGCCCGAGATGGTATGCCCCAGGGCCTCAGCTAGGATGATGAAGAGGATCGAGGATAGGGGGTCACCTTGGCGGAGGCCTCTGGAGCTGGGGAAGAACCCGGTAGGGGACCCATTGACGAGGATAGAGAACCACGGGGAGGACACGTAGTTGCTGATGAGCCTGACCCAGGAAGGGTGGAACCCAAACTTAAGGAGGACCTTGGACAAGAAATCCTAGTCAACTCTGTCAAAGGCCTTGTTCATATCCAGCTTGAGCAGAAAGGAGGCATTTTTGGATAGGACAACCGAGTGAATGGCCTCATGCATGATAATGACACCATCAGTGATCAATCTACCTTTGACCAAACTGCCCTGACAGGGGGCAATAATCAGGGGGAGGATATCCTTAAGACGGGAAGCCATGGATTTAGTCAGGATTTTGTACAGGACATTGCACAAGCTAATGGGGGAAAAATTTGAGAGGGATCGGGCTGCCTGGGTCTGAGGGATCAGGGCTATGAAAGTGGAGTTGATACCTCTAGGGATGGATCTGGCAGTCTACAGGTCCCGAATGGCAGCACACACTTTTGGCCCGACGATGTCCCAGAAAGATTAGAAAAATTAGGGGGGAATCCATTCGGGCCCGGGGCCGCCTTAGCCTTCATGGAAAATGTGGTAGCATGGATTTTAGAGTCAGACAGGGGCTGCATAAGCATCTGATTTGTCATGGCTGAGACAGAAGATGGAATATGCTCTAGAAGGGAATCAGCCACATCTGGGGACATGGGGGGGCTATCGCCCAGGAGCTCCTAGAAGAATCGAGTGGCTTCAGCCCGGATGTCCTCTTCTTCCTTGATGATTTTGCCATCGCTGCCCACCAACTTAGCAATTCTATTGGAGCCCCTGTTCTTGAGAGTCGACGCATGGAAGAACTTAGTGTTTGCATCTCCATCTTGGAGCCACAGGGCTCTCGAATTCTATCTCCAAAAGGTTTCCTCCCTGGCCAGAATGTTATGATACTCACTGAGAGCAAGGTGTTCCTCATCCCTGAGCCCTGGGTCTTGGGAGCCTGCTTGAAATCTGGACTCGAGGTCTTCAAGTTTTTCTTTGAGAATCACTTTGTTTTCGAAGATATTGCCGAACACCTCCTTGTTCCATACCTTGATTTGGTCCTTAAGGCATCTCAGCTTGTGGAAGATTTGTTCAGCGGGGCATCCAGGGACTGGGGGAGCCCACCAGCGCCCTACCTGGGCCCGAAAGTCAGGGTGATGTAGCCACATGGACTCGAACCGGAAAGGCCTCTTGGGAGAGGGCCTATGAGCAGTTTCAAGGAGGAGGGGGCTGTGATCAGACCCAATTTTGGGGAGGGCCAATAGGGTGGCATCGAAAAACATAGGCAGGGCTTCCTTGGACAAGAAAACTCTATCTAGTCTGACCTGAATATGATTTGCTCCCACTCTTCTGTTGGACCAAGTGAACCTGGCTCCTTTCAGGATGACGTCCATGAGCTCGTTGAGGGCATTAAAGGCTCCAAAGTCCTCCATGCTCTTGCCCTGAACCGTTGAGCCCCCACTTTTGTTTAGAGAGGAACAGGGGGCTATTGAAGTCCCTGACTAGGATCCAGGGTAGGGGGGCAAAATATTCTCTCATCGAACTAATTTCCTTCCATAAGGCCACTTTCTCAACGGGACTATTAGGAGCATAGACGTTGGACAAAATCCATGAGCGCCTTGACTTTACGCAATGGACCAACATGTTGATGATTCTAGGGGATGAAGATATGAGTCTTCCCTCAAAGCATCGAGGGTCCCACATGCACAGCAGACCCCCAGCTGAGCCAGCCGTAGGGGTAGACAGGGACTCGCAGTTGTGCCAGGTAGCTTGGGCTACACGTCGGGCAGTAGCATCATCAATTTTGGTCTCCTAGAGGAGGAGGAAGGATGGACGGTGATCCCTACAAAGTTGGCCGAGGATCCTTTTCTTGGGGGCCCCATTGAGGTCCCTGATATTCTAGGTGATGAGCTTCATTTGACACCCTTGAGGGGTCGCTTGCCCCCCTTCCTAGAATGAGCGAGGGGTTTGGGTCGGATGGCATCCGTCTTGGAGAAGCTTGCCCCCATGTCAGAGAGAGTTGCCTAGGAGCCATTGGCTATGTCATCTTTAGTGATCCTTGTCCACTGATTTCCTAGGGTGGGGCACCCTATTTTGAGTTTGCTGCCAAAGTCTATGGCAAAAGACCTACTTCGGGTCATCTTAGGGCTGACTTCGTCAGGCTCGAACGAAGAACTAGCTTCGATCTCTTCATCGGACTTCTCAAATCCACACTCCAAGGGAGGAAGCCTAGCAGGGATCGTCGGGAGGGCTAGGAGGGGGTCAAGGGAGGAAGGGCGGGAGTGGGGGGGGGAAGGGGGCCTCGACAGAGGGAGCCAATGGGGAAGGGAGCCCGAATGGCTCGCTTACCTGGAGGGGGGCACAAGCAGGGCCCTACGGGGAGGGATTCAAAGCGGGCTGGGCGGGAGAACCTGGGATCGGGGCCCCGAAAGATGACCCAGGGGAGGGAGTGGCAGAAGGGGAAACCTGGGGAAGACCACCCTCTAGACCAAGGTCTACATGAGAGTCCTTTGGGGTAGGAGGGGGGGCCCCCTTGGTGGTCCAGGCCTGGGATATGGGGCCATCGTGAGGGGGCCCGTGAGACGGGGCCTAACCTGATTGAGAAGGGGGTTTGGGGGGAGGGCCTTCAGCATTTCTAGAAACTGGGCATTGGTGGGAGAGGTGGCCCTGAGTGTTGCAGGTGGGGCAGAAAGTAGGTTTGTTTTCGTAGATCAGGGGCTGGCTCCAGAAGTAGGATCCAGAAGAGATGGTCATCGAGGAGGGGAGAATGGATTCGAGATTGGCGTTGATGCAAAATTGGGCATGCACCATCCGGGATCTTGCCTTGGTTGCAGGGTCGAAGGCCACCAAGTCCCCGATCGACTGAGCAATGAGTTTGAGGACATCTTCGTGCCATAGGTGGAAGGGAAGGTCTGGGAGCCGAACCCAGACCGGGGCGAAGTTGATGCTTTGGGTGCTAGGGTTGAAGTTAGCTCCGTACCGCCTTGAGGAAGAGGCTCTTGCACCCCAAAAACTAGGGCCCACCCGATAGGATCTTTTTGGCATCCTCACTATTGTTTAGCTTGATAATGAAGAAGCCCTTGGTTAGGGCAACCAGCTGGATGTGCCCGAAAACCTTCCATTTGGTAGCCGCCCATCTACGAACGGTTTCCATGTCGGGATACCCTCCCAGGAATTTCCCTACCAGGGAGGCAGAGGAACCAGCTACCAAGGAGGAGTAGACCTCCTCCTGGATAGAAATGTGAGTGCCCTCAAGGGAAATACCTAGCCTCAAGGCCCGGGACGGGGCCCTGGTGCCCGCTAGGATCTGCTGATAGGAGGGTTTGGGCCCGCCCGGGACAAAGCCCAGCCCAGGATCAGGGGGATTTTTCCCCAGCCCTACGCTCGCATCAAGGCTGGCCTGGGGGCCAGGGCCCAAGATGTCGACCCCATCCTGGCCACCAAATGGATCAAGCATAGATCCTCTGGGCCCTTCGGGGGTCTTGTTGGCCCGAGACCGGGCCCTGACATGCCTGACCCCAACCCCGAGCCTGATCCTGACTGAGAACCTGCACCATGCACTGAACCTGTCCCCAACCCTGCACCCGCTCCTGCTCCTGCTCCTGCTCCTTCCATCCTCCAAAATTTCATGCCTCTAGTATAAAAGTTTTATGCAATAGATGTTTTAATATTTTTTATAGAATCCAAAAGGCCTTAAAAACCCTACATTATGATTTATGAATTTGAATAGTCTCAGCAAAAAAATAATTTATGTAATACATGATGGATAGGCTTGTCTAGATCTATTTGAGAGTTGATAAACACAATTAATGTGTTAAGACTTTCATAGTTAGCCTTGCAATAGATATATTGTGGATTCCATAAAAATCCTTTAATTGATCACATACGAAACAAATAAGGTAGATATATTACATTTTAAGTTTACTCTAGAGTCTAATATTAGATACTTACAGTTCCCAGTTGACTTAAATGTTGGAAATATTAAAGTATTGTGTTGTCATTGATGTCAAAGATTTGATGTCGAAGGATTGATGCCATAGGTTGATGTCAAAGAGATCTTAGCATGACAGAAATATTCTCCTATGGTTGGATAATTATGCAATGCAAGGTTCATCTCAAGGCAAGGAAATTGGCAAAAAGATAAGGTTATAATATTTATTTCTAAATATTATACACAAGGGACAAAGGTTTGTAAGAGAAAGCAAAATAGAGGTTCATGAAGTTTGATGATAAAAATAGCATGGTACAAGGTTGGAAAAAATATATGTTCAAGGTTTGATGATAAAAAGAGCATGATACAAGGTTGGTAAAAAGACAAGTTCATGAGGTTTGATGGTACAAGCTTGGCAAAGGAAAGGTTCATGTGGGTTGATGTTAAAAAGTTAAGAAGTATAATATTTAAATATTATAAAAAGGTTTTAAAAAGGACATGGACCAAGGCTTAAAAGATAAAAGCAAAAGGATTTAAAAGTAGTGGACCATGGTCTAAAAGGACAAGAGGAGAAAGAAGTTTAATTTCAATAAACCAAGGCTTAAAAATAATAAATATTATAATATTTTTAATATTATAATACCAATTTTTTAAAATGAGGATGGCACAAAAAATAAGTTTGAATTTGAGTGCCGACATAGACCAAGGTAAACGAGGGCACACCATGTTATTTGAACGTTGACGTAGACCAAGGCAAAGGAGGGCACACCATAATTATTGGAGCATCGACATCATCCAAGTAATGAAGGCAAATGTATATATATCAAAGGTTTTACCTTATGAATTCACCACCGTGTATTGCACATCAATTCCCATTTGAGAAGTGAGTGAACGAACAACAGAGACAGTGGGTACTTTTAGATGTAGAGTTTAGATGATATTTGCTGGAGTATTGAATGACTTCACTCCTGCTGGTGTAGTGCATTTGGTCACTAGTCATGTGTTAAGTGTTGGACAAAGAGAGATCTTTGGGTCAAGCCCCCTTGATGATTATTTTGGGTAGAAAGGATTTTTCATTATTTTAAGGTAGAGTTGATTAAAACACGCGAGTCACATTTTGAGTCATCAAGTCATGCTAGATGATCGGTCATTGAGCGTTGTCTTGCATGTTGGCAGAGTCCAAATCACGATAACACATGAGAGGTATTTTTGTCGAAGCACAAAATTTAGAGGTATAAAGTTTGATTAATTAATTTTTTCTAAGGTGTAAAGGTAATTGAGAGAAGTCGTTGTTTTTTAATGTGTTAATTATCTTAGAGGGAGTCATAAGGTGTATATAGGTTGTTTTATTTGTTTAATATTTGCATGGAATAAAAATGACATCTAGTGTTTTTGGTAATGGTCGAGAGTTGAAATATTATTTTCTATAAAGAAGAGAAAAGGGTGTATTTGAGTTCATTATACTTTGTAATTTTTGTACATCATAAGAAAAATATTTAAGGATTCTCCAAGTTATACTTTTGTGAAGATAAAAGAAAATAATAGAGTATTATTTTCAGCCTAACTATGCACATATTTTGAAGATATTTTTCATGAGGATGACTTGAGGAATGTTTTGCTATCTAACCCTTGAATTGGTACAAGAAAGATAAGTTATTTTTAAGATAGGTTTTTGAGGGAACATATTCATCAAGCATTTTGGGATATGGTGGCCTAACTCTTTCTCTAGGTGGTTGTGCTTTGAGGAAGTAATTTTAAGGTGGAGATAAAAGGATTGATTAGTGTGTATTGATAGAAATATTTCAGCTAGGATTTGAGAACAAATTGTGAATCATTGATTAAGTGAAATTGGAAATGATTGTGCTAGAGTTTTTGAGAACAAATTATGCATTCTTGTTGAAATAATTTGTGAAGCATTTGGGTATTGATGTGAGTGAAATTGAATGTGTATGGGTAAGGGTTAAAGACCAGTTTTGTGAAGCAATTTGTGTATTATTATATTTGATCTTTGAGAGCAAATTTGCAAGGAACATAAACCAGTTGTGAAGCAAAGTTATACACTAGCTTGATTTGATTTGAAAGGAATTTGAAAAAGGTAGAGATCTGATTTTATGAATGTGAGATATGTGAATGTGAAGAAAATATTGGGTATTTGATAGTACATATCATTCTCTATATATTCAATAGTTTAAATAAATTCTAGGTAGAATATGTCTAAACTAATTTAGTTAAGGAAAGCACTTTTGGGAAAGATATATGAAATTATTTGTATGCAAGAATTGGAAATGTTATGAGCATATTTGAGTATGTGTTATGAGTAGTTTTGAGCATGTGTTAGATTAGAGTTAAGCAGAGATAGTGAGGTAGATTCGAGCAATTCTTGTGAGAAATGAAGCAGGTTTGAGGTAGATTTGAGAAAGTATTGTGAGAAGAATTGAAGTAGGTTTGAGGTAGATTTGAGAAAGTATTGTGAGAAGACTGGAAGTAGGTTTGAGGTAGATTTGAGCAAGTCTTGTGAGAAGACTTGAAGTAGGTTTGAGGTGGATTTGAGCAAGTCTTATAAAAATACTTGAATAATTTTTGAGGTAGATTTAAGCAAGTCTTGTAAGAAGACTTGAAGTAGGTTTGAGGTATATTTGAGCATGTCTTGTGAGAATACTTGAAGCAAATTTGGGACTAAGTTAATATAGATTGGTGCACGTAATGTGTGTAAATTTAGGATAAAATTGAGATAAATTTGTGCATGTAATGTGTGCATATTTGGGACATAGTTGATGTTCGAAATTTTGAGTTAGTTGTGTTGTATTGATGTCAAGAGTCAGTGTCAGGAATCAGTATAGGACTTGACAAAAGAAGGGTTAAAATATTTATATTTTAAGCCCAAGATATTTGGTTTAATAGCTTCACATGATTGGTAAAAAGGATGACTAAAAATAACAAGGGTTAAAATCTAAAAATAATGAGGGTCAAAAGGATTGGTCAAAAGAAGGGTTAAACTACTTATATTTTAATCCCAAGAGATTTGGTTTAAGAACTTCAGATTTAAGGTAAGTCTTGGTGAAGACTTGTTGAGCAGTTTGGACAAGTTCTAGTGAGGACTTGTTGGACAAATTTGAAACAAGTCTTATAGAAGACTTGAGAGTAGATTGGACAAGTTCTAGTAAGGAATTATTGGACATATTTGAGGTAAGTCTTAGAGAAGACTTTAGAGTAGATGTGACAAGTTCTTGAGAGGACTTTTTGGATAGATTTTAGGCAATTCTTTTAGAAGACTTTAAAATCAGAGTTCATTGATTGTTTTGTTCAATATTTGTGTTAATGTTAGGGATAGATCTACCAGAGTTGATTTATGGTTGAATCAAGCTTTGTGTTAAATATTGAGGATAGATTTGAAGATAGAGTTTGGTGCAGACCTACGGAAATATTTGTACCAGACCAAAGACAGAGATTGGGCAAATTTGTGCTCGAGCGAAGGACTATGTTTAGTGTAAATTTGAGATAGATATTGAGCAAATTTGTGCTAGACCAAAGGACTGTGTTTAGTGTAGATTTGAGACAAATATTGAGAAAATTTGTGCTATAATAAAGGACTATGTTTAGTGCATATTTGAGATAGATATTGAGCAGAGTTGTGCTAGACTGAAGGACTATGTTTAGTATAGATTTGAGATAGATATTGAGCAAAGCTGAGAGTAATATTTAGAGGTGACAGAGAAAATAACTATAGTCTCTAGTAGATAGAGATCCATTAGATAGTGTAGTGAGTATATATCTCTTATGAGTAAGGACAGAGTCTTCTATGGAGAGATATCCACAAGCGAGTGCAGTGGTGGTAGTAGTATTCTAAGAGGATCACCAACCAGAGTAGAGAAAATGAGTTCTCCTATTGATAGATATACATAAACCAGTAAAGATGATTGGTGTCTCCTATGGATAGATATCCATAAAATTCATTAGGATATTGGTATCTCGTTTAGATAGAGGTCCATAAACATTGTAATAGGGAAAGGATTCCCAAGATATTTGTTGAGAAAATTTTAGTGAAAGATTTTTTTCATGGAGTAGCCCACATTAGGTGAACCACATTAAATTGGTGTTTCTATTGTATGTGGTGATTTGTGCATTGCTTTGATTATTGTTGTTGATATTGCCATTCATATATTGGATAATATTGTTTGAGAAAAGAAAAGTAAAAAGTGGTCTTATACTGTTCACTTCCATCTCAATATAAGATTGTGTTCTTCAATTGGTATCAGAGTGGGTTCCTTCGGAAGAGTTTAATAGCTTAAAGGAAAATATCACAAGAACATAGATGGATTATTAGAATGGATATCTAGGTAATTCGGTATGATTGTTCGATGGGAAAAATTATGCACTTTGGAGTATGAGAATGAAGATTCACCTAATGGTAATTGGAAATGAAATATGGGAAGCAGTTGAGAATGGATACATACCGCAAGCTACTCCATGTATAGATAAATATGGTAAGCTCCTACATTTGAATAATTCAAAGGCAATTAATGGAATTTATAGGGTTTGCATGAAACAAAGGTTATAAAGGTTATGCATTGTACATCAACAAAGGAAATTTAGGATTAGTTGAAAGGTATATATGAGGGAGACAAAAAGGTAAAAAGGGTAAAGTTGTAAAATTACAAGAGAACGTTTGAATATCTAAAGATGAAGGATGAGAAAAACATTGTTGCATACCTACTTCGTGTGGATGATATTGTTAACACCATGCAAGGACTTGGGCTTAAAGTTAAAGAAACAGATGTTTGTGATAAGATTTTAAGGTCACTCCCAAAAAGGTATAGTGAAAAATTTCAGCAATAGAAGAGTCAAAAGATATTGAAATTTTGAAAAGAGATGAATTACATGGAATTCTCACAACTTTTGAGATGAGAATAAAAGAGGAGCCTATTACCCAAAAGGAAGCAACCTTTAAAGTTACAAATAAGACAAAGGATAAGAATTCAAATTCAAGCAATGAGTTATTCCGTGATGAAGAAGCAAATTATGGTAGAAGGAACAAAGACTCAAGAAAGGATAAAAGTACAAAATCAGTTAGATGTTTTAATTGTGGTAAATATGGTCATTATGCAAATGATTGTCTAGAAGCTAGAAATAGTAGTGAAGATGAGAAACATGATCATAAGAACAAGGAAATAGGAAAACACAGGTACCAAAAAAAAGTAGGGATGGACAAGGCAAGCAAGGAAGGAAGTTTTTCCAAAGACATAAGAATAGTTTTTATGCAGACAAGGTAGGTAAAATTTCTAGTGATAGTCATGGCAGATCATCAGATACTAAAGAATAAAAAATTCTATTTATGGCAAAAGAAAAATAAGTGGTTAGAAAAAGGTCACCAATAATTCTCAAGTGTTTTAGATGTGGTAATTTTGGTCATATTGAATATAGTTGTACATGGAATGGATTCATTTTTAGTGAATATGAATATGAAGATTCTAGTGAAGGTCTAGAAGAAGAAAATCTTCTTATGGAAATAGAAGAAGAAGGAAGTGCTTCTAGTGGAAATGAATAAAAAAAGAATAAATATGATTTTGAAAATAAAAGAATAGAGGAAGAATCAAAAAAATAAGAGGAAGGAGAAGTTGATATTGAGGGTGAGCTTATTTTTTCCCTTGAACTCAAAATGGAAGGTAAAATAAGAACTCAAAACTCAATCTTCAATTTCAAGAATGTGATGAAGAGAAAGGAAAGTTGATAGAAGATCTAACCAACTCAATAGCTAAGACAAGGAGATTTAAAGAGAAGTTAGAAGCAAAAGTTTTAGAATATGAAATGTTAGAGCATAAAGTATCTTTATTAAAGAAGTAACAGAGTCTAAAGAAAAGCTACACAGGTTTGAGAAAAGCTCAAAGAAATTGGATAATATTATCAAGGTACAAATATCTTCATAAAACAAGATAGGAATTGGCTTTTAATAAGAATATAAAGGACAAGGAGAGGAGTTAATATCAAGCTCCAGAGAAGAAGAATCTTAAGAATAAGAGAGTGTAAGAGAAATTGAGACTTCTGAGGATGATTTGGACAATAGAAAGTTCAATAAAAGAAGGAACAATGCACAAATGAGGTACAAATGGAATAGGAAACAACAACAGGGTAGAAGAGGCTAAGAGACCAATGGGGTTAGGGCAAGTTTTCTTCAATGGATGTTGTTTCTCATGTCACAGGTTTGGTTACAAGGCTACACAGTGCATGCCACATGGAAGATAGGAATATGGAAACTTCAAAAATAGGCATCTCTTTGAAGGGTATTGCTACTCTTGTCATCAGTTTGGTCATAAGGTATATAATTGCAAGTTTCATGACAAGAATGAATTTGGATTCACCAGGAGAAACTTCAAAATAGTTGCATATTTAAGAAACCATAACATTAAGTACTATAAGTGCAATAATGTTGGGCACCCAACAAAGTGGTGTAGAGAAAAATCCATAAATAATCAGGAACAAGACTATTTAGATGAATCAGAAGGATCAGTTGAGAAAGAAGGTGGACAAAGGTAAAGAGAACTGTATGCTAGGAGTAGAGAAACTCCCACCCCAGAATTAACCACCTCAAGAGAGGAGGTGGGGGAGGGTCTAAGCTAAGAGTCTCATTCTTAGCTCCAAGCCCCAAAGGTGGCCCTTTGCCATTGATGTCAAGGGGGAAGATATTTAATTTAGGGGGAGAGCATTTAGTCAGGGGGATCAGTTTATTAGGGGAAGCAGTATGAAAAAGGAAAAGGAATGGTTTAAAAAAAAGGGGTTGCCATCAATGACAAAGGGGGATATTGTTGGAATTTTTGAGTTCGTTGTGTTGTCATTGATGTCAAGAGTCAGTGTCAGGAATCAGTGTAGGACTTGGTGAAAGAAGGGTTTAAATATTTATATTTTAAGCCCAAGATATTTGGTTTAAGAGCTTCATATGATTGGTCAAAAGGACAGTTAAATACCCTGAAGAAAATACCTAAAGGAAATAATAGTATAACATTTATTATTATAATATTAAAGGCAGTTAGATAAGGCCTAAAGGCGAAAGAGAAAAATACCTAGCCCCAATGGAAATAATATTATAATATTTTTATTATAATATTAAAGGTTAAACTAAAACCTAAGGTAATTTATAAATAATTTATAATATTTATATTATAAATTAATTTATAAAAATAATATTATTAAAACCCAAAGTTGGGTTGGGCGCAAATTTAATTTAAATTCATATTCACTTGATAATATTTAACTAAATATTCGTATTAATATAACTTAACTATTATATATCACTTTAAAAGATTTAAACCTATTTTTTTTTTAATTGATACCATTCAATAATAAACAAGTTAAAAATAAACAAATACAAAAAAATAAAGAACTTAAAAATAAAAATGATATACTCAAAATAAAAATAAAAGATATATATTTTACTTCTAATGAAAATAAATTCCACTTAAATTGTTATTAAAGATCTATAAAAACAAAAGTAAAAAAATGTCCCATAAATCCTAATGAAAAGGAAAAAGAAGGTAATCTTTCCATCTCTGAATTTTCTAATTCAGAACAAAATTGTTCCATTTTTTCTAAAGCAAACCCTTTCGGGTCTTTAAGTGATTCTATAGAGGATCTTGTCATTGATATTATAGATAACCCTTTGCAATCATGTTCTGTTGCTGGTGAGATTTTGCAATCCCCTTCACATCCACAACCTTTTGGTCTTCATTTTTTTGTCGAATCCCTAAGCCTTCTTCAATCTAATTTTGGTGAGCCCCCAAACTAGCAAGACCCTATGTTCAGTGTGTCTATCCCCATCCCTCCTCTTGTTAGCAAAAATGTTATTAATATTGGGTTGAAAGTTCCTGATCTGAATCCTGATAACCAAAACCCTAGCCCTCAAAAACATGGTTCTAGAAATCAAAAGAAAATTTCAGCCGACACAGACTATGAAAAAGTGAAAAGAGGGAGACCTAGTAAACATGATTTAAGGTGAAAGGAAGCTGAAGATAGTATTGCTAATGGCAATCAACCCACTATTATCACCTCTTTAGCTAAGCAAGATATTTATAAGGTTTTTGCAGATGAAGGGAACATAAACAAACCCCCTCCCACACCTTCGCGTGAAAGACGGAAAAAATATTCAAAATATTCCAAATGAAGATCCTCTCATGGAATGTGAGAGGTATTAATGGATGAACCAAGCAGAGGATCCTTTCATCCATGATAAAATACATTAAGTCGACCATCATATTGCTAAAAGAAACCAAGATCAATGAAAACTGCCAAGATAGAGTTATTCAGGCTATATGGAAAAATTATGGAGTGGCTACCAGCCCTGCCAGGGGAGCATCTGGTGGCCTTATGTGCCTTTGGGACCCTACTAAAGTAGAAGGTCATATTTTATCTTCTTATGATAGGATTACTAACATTACTTTTTGTTGCAAAGACTCAAATGTTCAATGGGTTTTATCTAACGTGTATCCTCCTAATACTATGTCTAGTTGGCAAGAACTATGATTTTCTATGAGGTAGATGTGGTAGATATTCTAGAGTTAGACTTGTATGATAGATAGTGATTTTAACTCACCGTTATACCCTACTAACAAAAAAGGAGGTACTTCTATCTCGCCATAGATTTTTTAAGATTTTGCTAAATTCGTTGATGAGTGTGGTCTTATGGACATCCACCTTCAAGGGAGCAAATTCACTTGGACCAACAGGCGAATGGGGGCACAACATATATTAATACAACTAGATAGATTCCTAATTTATTGTGAAGCTCTTCAATCCTTTGGGGATGCAACTCTCTACTCTTACTCAGATTGGGTCTAACCACAATCCCCTAGTTTTGGAGGGGTTGAATGCCACCTCTTTCAATTCTCCTTGCCAATTTGAACCGATGAGGATCCAACACCCAAATTTTAGAAACAAAGTACTTGAATGGTGGAGCATATATTTTTTTGGTAATCCAATTGTAATATTAACTCAAAAACTTTGGTACACCAAAAACAACATAAATATCTGGAACAAGGAAAATTTTAAGAACTTATTTTAAGCAAAAATAGTCATCGATGACAAGATTCAGACTATTTAATATCGTATCCAAAATGAGGAACATGATGTGCATCTCAGGGAACAAGAAATAGAACTATCAGCAAAATATCACAATATTTTATCCATGGCAAAAACCTTTTGGTGGAAAAAATTGAGAGCTCTCTGGCTCAAATAGAGTGATTCCAATACGAAGTACTTCCATACCCTCACCCTCTAACACAGGAGCATAAAAAAAAAAAGAAATCCAATAGCACAGATGGCACCAACATGAAAAATGGAGAGGGGGTGATATGTGAATCTATAGCCCATTTTCAAAACTTTCTTGAAGAAGGCCAACCGAGTAATCCTCAAGCTGCCAATTTTCTTCTCCAAAATATTCCTTGTTTAGTCTCTAATGAAAATAATGATAGCCTGTTGGATGATTTCTCTACAATTGAAATTAAAGATGTTGTGTTTTCCATGTCTACTGATAAAGCACCTAGGCCTGATGGTTTCTCTCATTTCTTTCAGTAGTTTTAGGACATTGTCAACATTGATGTAATCAAAGCTATTTATTTTTCTCGAGCGTCCAAGCGCATCTTGAGATATTTCAACTCTACCTTTATCACCCTTATCCCGAAGACTCAACACAACCAGATAATTTATAATTATAGATCGATAAGCTTGTGTAATGTTGTGTACAAAATTTTGACCAAGACCATTGCCAATAGAATGAAGAAACTGCTCTTTGATATTATTGATTCTTGTCAAGGTAGTTTGGTCAAGGGAAGGCTCATAACTGATGGCATAATAACTGTTCATGAACTACTCCATTCTGTCTCCAAAAATAAAAATCCAAGCCTGTTTCTCAAGTTAGATATCACCAAGGCATTTGATAGAGTCTCTTGGAGCTTTTTATGTGTTGTGCTGACAAAATTCAGCTTTCATCTAGAGTGGATTGCCTTAATCTAGGAATGTCTTTCTTCTACCTAGTTTTCTATCATTGTAAACGATGTTGTTGCTAGGTATTTCAAAAGAAACTAGGGAATCAGATAGGGGGATCCCCTTTCCCCTTATTTATTCATAATTCTTGCAAAATATTTTGGGAGAACACTCAAATCTACCTACTCTAATGGTATTATCTTTAGGATAAAGACCTCCTCTATCTCCCAACTGGTCACACATCAGCAATTTGTTCACGATACATTAATGGAAACCAAATCCTCAGTTCCTAAAGCAAGGGTAATAAATAATAAACTACTCTCCTATGAGCTGGTTGCTGTATAAGAAGTTAATTTTTAGAAAAGTAAATTGTAATACACCTATTGACAAATAGCAAAATATTAACATAATCCTAGGTTGCAGCATATCATACCTTCCCTCCACCTATCTAGGCATGCCCCTTTTCCATGGCAAACCTCCTACAAACATGTGTAATAACATCTTGGAGAAAATTCAAAAGAAGTTGGTCAAGTGGAAAGGTTATCTCCTTATCCAGGAAGTAAAAGTGATTCTTGTCCAAGCTTTTTTGCAAGACATTTAGATGTACTTCTTGTCTATATTTAAAGCCTCAAATTCTATCTGCAATAAAATTGAACAAATTCAAATGAGATTTCTCTGGTCAGGGAGCAAAAATAATAACAAAATTTCTTTGGTTTCTTGCAACAAGATCTGCTTGAAAAAGAATTAGGGAGGATTGGGTTTTAGGAAATCTAGAAAGATAAACTTTGTCCTCATTGGTAAGCAAGGATCGAGAGTTTTCCAAAATGAACAAGCTACTTGGATCGACATCATAAAAGACAAATACTTGTAGCAACAGGCCTTTCTTAGTGATGAACTACTTTTGGTTGGATCGTAATTTTGGAATACTATGATTAATACAAGGCCCATGCAGCTAGGAAATGGAACGTCTATTGACTTTTGGGAGTATAGATGGCTTATCGATCACCCTCTAATCAATGATGCTAGTCTATACTAATTTAAGCCAATCACTAATCACTAGTTTGGTTCTAAGGTATGTAATTGATTTTATAAAAATTGTAGCGGTGCCAGATGGAAGCCCTTTTCTGCTGGAAATATCAGCATTTCCTACTCTTATGATTTTTCCATCATTACTGGTTTATTACGTACTACTATCATTCCTAGCAACCTAAATGCATTAGACTCTCCATTATGGCATATTTGTGAGGGTGAGATTTATACTATTAATCTACCTACTATGTCCAAACTAGAGAAGTTAACTCTTGACCAGAATTTAATACTGTCTAGTTGAAAAGTTTAATCCCTAAGGTAGCCCATTTTTTTTGGCTTGCTTATTTAAACAAAATTTTGACCATCAACAATCTCATCCAAAGAGGTCTAATGCTCCCTAACCATTGTGTCCTCTGCAAAAGTAATTGGAAATATGTAATTCATATCCTTTTTGAATGCCCTTTCTCTACTAAAGTGTTGTCTTCCTTTCTCAATCTAGCCAAATTATCCTAGGTATACCCAAAAACTCTTGTTGATGCCTGCCATCAATGGCCAAATCCATTTTTGAATCCAAAAATTTGTGTTTTTTGGTTGTATTGTTTTTCTCACTTTTGTGGTATATTTGGTTGGAGAGGAACAATAGAATCTTTGGCATTGCTACAAATGATGTAAAATTACTGTTTTATCAAGCTTTATCATTTTCCATCGAGAATGCTAGTCTTATCCAAGCTGATAATCCCAAGGACCAATGGGAATTACCATTTTTAATAATCTCCAATTTCATATTGACATCCCCCTCTAAGTCCTCCAAAAGTTGACAGGTCAATGGTGAAATGGATTCCCCCGCCTTGTGGATGGGTCAAACTTAATGTTGATGGGGCCTCAAAAGGAAACCCTGGTAGGGCTGGAGGAGGTGATATCTTCATAAATAGTCAAGGTAAAGTCATGTGTGCATTTTCTGAATCTATGGGCAGTCAAACCAATAATTTTGTTGAAGATCGTGCATTATACCTAGGCCTCCTCATTTGCAAGTGGCTTCGGTTTGAAAGACTTATCATAGAATGTGATTCTATGAACATCATTCATTGCATCCAAAAGTGTCAACTCCCTGCCTGGAGCATGTTCAATGCTATCCAAGAAAGCTTGAAAATAATTGAAGGCATCAAACATGTTACAATTCAGCATGTTTACCGGGAAGGAAATAGAGCTGCTAACCTCCTTACCAATCAAGGAGTTGAACAAGACAACTTTCAAGCCTGGTATGACAATTTTCCTCCATGTATTATGGCCCACACTGATGCAAATGGAAATCTTAATTTGTAACTAGTTGTTGTTGCTGATGTGGCTAAATTGGGGCCTAGTGACTGGGCATGGTTTTTTTGACATGGGTGCCAACACATATCTTCCTTTCCCTTATGCATTTTCTTGCAATCCATTTAAAGGGTAATTTTATGAAGGCATGGAAAATTCACAAGGTAATTGTCACCCATGAACTCAGGTGGCAAGGAATGGCAAATAAAAATGCTAATTTCCAGCATAGTGGAGATGTTTGCTCCAAAAAGCTCATAGACCAGAATTGAACCCCATTGAGCCAAATGTCATAATCTTGGTCGGGCTTTTGATGTTTGTTTTTTGTTTTTTATGGGTACCATTGTTGTAGTTTGTACCCTTGTCCTTGTTGTTTCAGTTTTAGCCTTCTTTCCAGTTTAATGTTGGTTGTTTTGATCCCCTCTAAGGTTTTTTGCTTTCAGTTCAGTTAAGCTTGCTTCTATCAAGCCTTCTTTGCTACATTTGTGTAAAAGGTTTTGAGACCTTTCAAAACCCTTTTTATCAATAAATCAAAAAAAAGTATGACTAATAAAAAAAGTAAAATGAAATAATGTTAAATTTTATTCATGTTTTTCAACAAACATTTATATGACCACATGTTTGAATTTAAATTTCCAAAAAAAAAAATTGAAACCCTAACCACTAAGTTATTTCATATAAATACATTATATACTTTTAATATTAACTAAGTGGATGCTCTCAAACAAAGGCAACCCCATTTTAATCTTAAATATTTAAATTATCCATTTAAGATATATCACTAGGTTAACATCTCTAGCATTATATTTTTATTGAGTAAATACTTCTTATACATTTACATATCCGTCGTGGGGATTGAATCACATCTCTAGAATTATATTTATATTTATGCAGAATGTTTTTTTTTAATTGGTTTTTTTTAGAGACTTTATAATTTTGAATAAAAATTTATGATATAAGTTTAATATAATTAAATAAAAAAAAATTAGATTATTTTATATAGGTTAAAATATAATTAATTTTACAATTTTTTTGATACATAGGGGAGTTAGTTACATACACACTATTTTTAATAACTGATATGTGTAGGGTTCAAACCATAAGGGTGTGCTTTCAACAAGTACTAACTCGTTGTTAATGACCTGAAGTGAAGGGACCACCGGTCACTCGGGATTCGTACTATTTATGATATACACAAATTTATATCAAACTATAATCTTTATGATATGAACAAATTCATATCAAACTAGTACCTTTGCAATAAGCATGCCCCAAATTTTAAACTTGAATCTCTTCTTAATAAATCTCTTAAACCTAAAACAAATAGGGAGTATGGCCTACCCAGGAACATCTTATGGTAAGTTGGAACTGTAGAGGTTACCATTGTAGAAGAGGACCCGGGTTAGGGCCCATTGCTAGAGACAAAGATATAATCATACTGACAAAAACACATGAACACGATGGATGTAGGACTCCAGAATTTGTTGGATAAAAAAAATTAGCAATATGGAATAATGCAGCGGAAAATGGTAAAGGGCATGGGGTTATGGTTTTAATAAAAGAGGAATGGGATGGACTCATTAAAATTTAAAAACAAGATGAAAACAAATAGTACATATAGATAAAGATCCTAAAAACTAAGTCAATTATTAGCATAGAAACATGTTATTTTGCTCCCAATAATTCTAAATTTTATAAGAAATATGACCTTAACAGAGAAGACCCATACTCCTCCCTAAAATGAGACATTTTGATATAAAGTAAGTTGGGGGAGATTATAATAATTGGAGATTTCAATGCAAGGACATCAAATAAGTAAGTTAACATTCTAGAAGGTAGTGAAGATATTGAGATTAATAATATTTGGATACTAGAAGAGGAAAATCAGTAGTGGACAAGGACTTCAGAAGATGAGCATGGGGTTATCACGTAATATAGAGAAGAGTTGTTAGGCCTCTGTAGCATACATAACTTGATTATTTTCAATGGTATGAACAAATGGAAAAATTTAGTAAAGTATACATTCAAAACATATAAGGGACAAAGTGTAATAGACTATGTAATATGCTCACAAAATTACATACCAAAAATAAAGGAGCTAGAAGTGAAATATTCTCCAGTGGAACTTAAGTCAGATCACAACGCAATTGTTATGAAAATTTGAATGCATGGAGACAAACCAAGGAAAAAAATTGCAAGACAATCATAATAAATATCCTCACAAGGGAAACATTCTCTTAACAGATGAAAATTGACAAAATTTTAGAGCAGTATTAAATAAAAATTTATAGGAAAGGGAAGAACTACCTCACAATAGCAGAGATTACAGTAAGAGTGAATGGTTAATTCATGTTATCCAAGAAGTTCTAAACAAATGCAAGAGAGTTAAACCTAAAAATAAAGAAAGGAATAGCTTCCCAACCAGCCCATGGTTTGATGAAGATTGCAAAAAAGCATGAAGATTACTAAAGGAACCAACTAGTAAAACAAGAGCAAATAGAAAAGCACAAGAGAAACTGGTAAGGGTAAAAAAAAAAGAATACACTAGAACAAGGAGGAAATAATTGATTTACTTAGGGAAGCATGAATCAAAGAAATTTTAGAAGGAACTAAGCATGAAAATGATACAAACTGAAAATAGCATAACAATTACTCAATCATTGGAGTATTCAAAACAATTGTATCAGCATAGTAACCAGTAGGAGACACCCCCTACTATCATTTTCAAGAAAGAACTTTTCATAAATGAAGACATTATTCAAGGGATAAAAAAGTTAGCAACTAGTAAAGCCTGTGACATAGACAATCTTTAGGCAAAGCATATAAAATGGGGGTAGATATTCTAGCACGGTAGATCAAAGAAATTTTCAAGGAGGTCATACAAAATGGCTTCCCTACCGAGTGGACAACTAGCTTGACCATTCCTTTGTTTAAAAGTGGATATGTAAATAGTCCCTCAAACTATCGAACTATCATGATCAACCCTCTCTTTGCAAAGTTGTTTAGAAGTATGATAGAGCGTAGTATCATCATATGGGCAGAAGAAAAGGGAAAGAGAGCAAAGGGACAAGAAGGTTTTAGGCCCAAGCACTCAACTATTGATCACCATATAACGCTCAAACACATTGTGGAAAAAATATTGGACAAAAAAGATGACGTTTTTTGTTGTTTTATAGACTTCAAAAAGACATTTGATAGTGTCAAGGAAAAAATTATGGAGCAGAATGGAATATATAGAGGTTCCAATTCACTATAGGGCAGTAGTTCACAGATTATATGAGCATGAAAGGCTAGAATCATAACACAGGAAGAGTTATATGAATGTTTTGGTAGTTACATAGGTGTCAAACAAGGTTACCCTCTATCTTCGACCTTATTTGGGTTGTACATTGACAAGTTAGAAGAACGGATAAACAAATTTGGGGGAGGGGGTGTGCACTAGCCAAATATGTGATAAACCTCCTCATGTATGCAAACGATGTAATTCTTGTGGCCAAAATAGCCAAATATCTAGAAGATCACCTTCGAGGTCTAGAACTCTTTTGTAAGGAAGTTGGGATGCATGTGAACACGAGCAAAACAAAAATTATGTTTTTTTAGCAATATGGAAGAAGCAATAGTTAGAATTTCAGTTTGCAGGAGAACCGCTTCAGGTAGTAGTAGAATACAAATACCTGGACATAGACTTTCATGACAAACTTAAATGGAATGCATGTAGGATGAAAAGAGCTCAAACTGGTTGGAGAGCACTATGTGCACTTCAAAATAGGTGTAGGAATACCGAGTTGTGGGACTAGAAGACCACCAAGGTCTTATTTGGCCTACTTGTTACACCGGTTTTGTTGTATGGTAGCGTGGTGTGGGCTAGTGGCACAACAAATGCAAAATGGAGGTAAATAGAAAGGATTCAAAATTATATGTGAATGAAATGGATGAAACAAATTCAAAAATGGATGAAACGTTGCGAAATCAACATAAATGAATGCCCAAATGCCAACAAAGACATAAAATTTTATGTGAATGAAAAGTTTAGAAGTGGAATGTGGAAAAATGCAAGCAGGAAAAGACAATATTATATTACAAAGTTTAACCCAATGACCACATGAAAAAAGTGTATATAGGCACTGAAATCAAGTGGAAGAAAAAAATCCTGATTGCTCAGATAATGACTAGCTCTCATAGGTTTAGATGTGAAACAGGGAGATGGACAACACCCAAAGAACAACGGGAAGAAAGGATATGTACTTTATGCAGCATAAGGGCAATAGAGATAGAGAAATATTTCATCTATAAATGCTCGAGATTTTCAGATGTCCTTAACAAATACAAAGAAACACTTGGAAACAGGTCTATGACAGAATTATTTCAAGACAACAAAATAAAAAAAAGGTGAAGAATTGCTAACCCAAATCAACACGAAAAGAAACAACCTTCTCATAAATATTAAAAATCATTATAATATGATTTGAATAGTTGTACTTCCATATTTCAGATGCCTGATTATATTTAGGTCTGGCCAACGTAATTAAAATCTTTCATTTCAAATCCAAAACTACTTGAAAGCTTCCGAATTCAAAACGTCTCACGAGAGTCAAATGTATAACTCAGGAAACAAGAAATTTAATGGTTTACATATTTGGAAGCTTCCAAATTCAAAACGAGCAAGGCGAAGGCAGGTACAGATCTCAAGAATAGAAAGCCCCACCAAATCAACGACCTTCACAAAAATCAAGTAAAAATAGAATTTAATTTTAAAATCGGAAGTGTTATTGGGTAGCGCACGAGCGCGGGCACGACAGGAGGCAGCGTGCGTTGTGGAGAGAATATAATCTAGACCTTCGACGGGGCGGATACGACGGTGCAGGGATTGAGCAATGCATGGTGACGGAAGAGGCGGCAGGAATGGAAGAGGAACAGTTATGAAGTAATGACCCCATCAAATTCCAATAATCGGAAAGGGAGAGCGAAAAGGAGGCTCTGGTTTTCCTTGGCCATGGTTTTGCCCATTCAGAAATTTTAAAAACAATTCTAATTAAGCCAATTTCGAGCGTGCTATTTGCTGATTTAGAATTTTTTTTTTTTGGATTCTAATTAATCCAATTTGGAGCCAATTTCAGGCGTGCTGTTTGTCCGAAATTGGCTCAATTAGAATTTTTATTTAAATTTCTAAACGGCTCTTCTTGCATGCACCCTGGTTTCTTAGGGTTTTGTTTGCTCATTTTAGCTCGTCTTGTTTTTTTGGATGTTAGAGAAATCTATATAATCTAAGCTTCTATGCCTGTTTTGTGCGTTCGGTTTAGAAAATTTAGCTTTTGACCCAGAAGACTTCGCATCCCACATGTACAGCAGCCGACCGAGAAGACTTCGCATCGCTTCTTCAACAACATTTTTTGGTTCTTCAAAAAATTCATTCACAGCCCTAGTGCTATGGCTTCTTCACCAACTTTATTTGCTTCTTCAAAAAGATCAAAATAAAACTCATTTGGGTTCTGAGGGAATGAGTTTTTGATCCTTTTGAGGAAGCAAATAAAGTTGCTCAAGAACTTGTTGCTTCAGCTGCCTATTCAAGAACTCTGATTTTTTTTTTTCCCTTTTTTGAATTTAACGAAATACTTTTTGTGGGACCACCTTGGTTGCTTCAGCTGCCTATTCAAGAACTCTGATTTTTTTTTTTCCCTTTTTTGAATTTAACGAAATACTTTTTGTGGGACCACCTTGGTTTGAGAAACCACGACCTTGTAGACCTTGACCTCGCCAATATTATCAATTGGATTTCGGGTACCTACAGTGGAGATTCGAACCACGGACCCCTACCTTCTTCAACTCACCTACAACACGTGGGTAAGAAGTAGCTCATTTGAGGATGCATTTCTTTGGTACTATAACGAGAGAAAGAGTTGTGTCTCTGATGCAGTAGGATGACCTCAATGGATGCATCAAGCTCTTCTGGCCACTTACTCCGAGTTCTTATTTCTTTTAATTCACCCTTATTTTTTAACCTTTCTAACAGTACTTCTGATCCATCAAAAAAATTGCATTCGCATACTACAAATATTGGAAATTATGGTTTGTGGAAATGTAGTTGTACACTATTCGACATAGATGTATTGTCATTGTTTGTAATTTGCAGTCAACCAGAATGGAGAGTGGAATATGAAGTGTGCTTCCTACATGAACGAAAGCAGGCCTGAAATTTCACTAAAACTTGAGCAGGCAAGTGATCTCCTTTAGAGCATTTTTCCATCAAATCACAGACATTACATTTTTGTAGTTTTCAAAGGTGATGATCACAATTAATATATATCCATTAAAATTTATTTTACATTTCCAGTTTCATTTTGTGTGTCTCTCTACACACATCCTTTGCAGTCACATTAGTTAAGCAAACAGTCACCTATATTATATTCAAATTGTCTGCAGTTAAACAAAGATTTTCTTAAGCATGGAAGAAGTAGCTACTAAGATTAGAAGCTAAGTGAATATTGAGAAATTAATTACATTGGTAGAGAAGTTTCTGTGTATATTAATTTCTATGGAGTGGTGATTTTTCATTTACAAAGTATCTCTGAATCACAGACCTTATGTTTTGAACACTTAATATTAATAGATTGGTCCTTAAGCATCTTGTACTGAGGCTACTGTAATGTTGAATTTTTAAGTTTTTTTTATTGAGTAAATACACATTTATCATGGAGATTGAACTCCTGATAATGCAAGTGGCGTCCTTTCTGATAAACCACATTCACCGGAATAACTGTTTATAAGTTCAACTAAGCCGATGTACTCTTTTCAAATTTCTATGCTTTTAGATAAATTATGTAACTGAAGAAATTTGTGGAATTGAGTCCTAAATGTTCACTATATATATTAGTCCTTGATATCTTATTTTCCAGATGAAGACATATGAGAAACATGTTTTGTTCATACCACATTAAAACAATTTGATTTAACTTACTCCATACCAAGTAATTGAAATATTAGATAAACCATTAAGTTTTATCTTATTTGAATGAATTTTTATCAAGGGATATGCACCATTAAAATTTAAATATTAGAGAAGGGTCCATTGAAGGTGTATGAGGGCCTTTGTTAACCCTCAATCTTTTGGTCATGTGGAGAAATGATGGAAAGATTATTCTTTAACTGTTTTTGTTTTTTTCTCCTCTAATATTTTATTTACTTTTTTTAATTTGTTACATTTTTAATGCATATTAGTGTAACAATATGAATCTTTTTCAGCGTTACATTATTATATTTTTAAACTTAGATCAATGTTAAAATTTTATTTGATTTATAAAATCAATGTGAGTTGTAGTTGCAAATTATCATGTTTTCTTTGTCAATCTTCCTAGAGTCTTAGAAATGTTAAAAGTTAATATATGGTCCTCGTATTTCTTTCGGTTGAGAGGAGAGGCCTCAATTAAAAAGTGCAGAGAGATGATAGATGACATCCTTTGCTTCGGGAGTGTTTAAGATTAATATTGATGGCTCTTTCATATGGAATCTTGAGTAGACAGGTGGTGTTGGGAGAGATACTAGTGGTGCAACTATTTTCATTTTCTCCTATTTCAATGGGAAGCAAACTAATAATTATATGGAGGCCCTTGCTATTTGGTTTGCTTTGAAAAAATATTATGCTCTGGGCAGAAGATAATCTGTGAGTCAGACTCTCATATTATTATTAATTTTTTGAAGACTCATAATCTTTTTAATGTTCATGGTAACTGACATTAGTGGTTTGGCAGATCATTCAAAGTTGTCGACATCTGGAGTTTATTTCCTTTGTTTATATTTCTAAGGAATAGAATGGTGTGGCTGATTGCTTAGAAAAATGGGCTTCTGAGTTTTATGTAGATTGGAATGTTAGGGAATGGTACCAACTCTCATTGGATTATTCTCATCATGTTGCTAGTTTGCATGCTACGGATATGCCTGGTTAAGGCTATTATTTGTTGGGTGTGTTTTGTTCGGGTGCTCAGTGGTTTTGGTGGTCTCTTTCTTTTGACCCTTGTAAGTGTTATTGTTTTGAGATTCTCTATTTTTTGTATGGTTTTATTGATTCAATAAATTTTTACCAACATAAAAAAACATTGACATGATTGAAGTAGTTAAGCAATTTTTATTACACTTATGTTGTTGTCGAGGTAAGAAGTAAAGAGATCTAGACTTAATGTTGTCAAAGCATATTTTTGTCATGTTTTATCAAGGAAAAATATTATGTACTCTTTGAAATTTAATTGTGAATGACAATTGGTGCCATAAATTTCACATGGAAATAATTGTTGGATTTTATAACCACGTAACTAATAATTGAAAGCCAACTACAAATATAAATCATCAACATATCCACATGAACAAAATTAAATTCTTAAACTTCAATGATGGTTTGAGCTAAAATTATCATGGAATCCAATACATGCCATGAAATATGCACATAATATTAATATTAGTATTGTTGCATGGAGAAACCTTAAATATTTTATTTTTAAATAATATTTTATTGCTAATACTAGAAGTAGAGCTTTTATATAAATTTAGTTTTTTTTTTCCTTTTTAAATTATATCTCACTGTTAAAACCTTATATTTTTTACATAATTTTACTATCTTAATATAATGAATTTTTACTGTTAACAAGTCACATTTATGAGTGAGTAGGTTTGAAAAATATATTTATAGAATATTGTACATAAACTTGAAACACAACCTTTTATGATTTGATGAGACATGAAATATCTTAAAATATTGAGCTTAAATTCTTCATATATGATGTATCTTAAGAACACATAACCTATGCATCCCGAAGACACAAACCTTGTATATGCTCAATGTAAAAGGCACATGCCTAGCTAATTGATTAATATCTACTTATAGCATTTTAAACTAGTTGTAAACTTGATAATAGAGAAGATATATGAAGATTAAGATCACTTTAGTAAATCTACTAATGGTATTTATTTCATACCATATAAAATAAAAGTATAAAAGAAAATAACCCATGAAATATCATTAAGCAATAAGATCTCATAAAAATACACAAAAGTGATTTAAAAAAATACATTATATTCACAAATATTTATAAAGGAATATTAAAGTGTATATAAAGGAAAACTATTCAAGATTTATATATTTATACACAATTTGTATTTTCCTTATACTAAGAATTTTAAAACTATTTCTAAGTGTTACATGTGGTAATGAGGATGATTGTTGAGTTTGAATGACTATACTTGGATTAGTATAAAAGTTTTATGCAATATGTGTTTTGATGTCCTTTATGGAAGCCAAAAGGCCTCCTAGTGAAAAAATGATTTATGTAATAAATTATGGATGGGTTTATCTAGATCTATTTGAGAGTTGATAAACTCAATTAACGTGTTAAGACTTCCATAGTTAACCTTACAATAGATATATATAGTGGATTCATAAAAATCCTTTAGTTGATAACATACTAAAATATAAGGTAGATGTATTACTTTTTAAGTTTACTCTTGAGTGTGATATTGAATATTTACAGTTCTAAGTTGACTTAAATGATTCCATGTACATACTTCACACAATGTCCAATTTGAGTGTATAGGTTTTAGCTCCAATAGAATCATGCTTGATCATAATAGATGTGTACACTTGTCTATACTTGTATGGATATTTGTAGCTATTTTAGACCTATAATACCTACAAACATGGATTTGCAAATGACTTAAATCTTACCTTATATTTGTCTTTTTGTATGATGAGTAATTGGTCTACTCTTACAACTTGTAGCATGAAGGAAACTATTACCTTACTGCATTATAATAGACATATTTGTTGAGTTTCAAAATTGCTAAGGATAACATAGTTGAGTGATATATGAGACATGTTTCTTGGAACTTGAACTTGTTGCTTCTTATATTGCTTTCATAAAATTGTAGCTTCTTACATTCTTGCTTAAACTTATAGAAACTATAATTGCTTATAGGTTTCCTTTATGCAATATTTCTAATAAATAAAATTCATTATGTTGATTTTTTCATATAGATATTTTTGGATTTTATAGAATTCCTTATTGTTTATAATTATAGTCATAGTAATACAACCTTCTCTATATATACAATCCTATTTATTGACTACAATATTTCTATAGTTTTTTCATACAAAATAATATACATATAATATTTTATAGATTATGTTTATTTTTATAGATATGTAAAGTTATAAGATGATTTATACTTGTATGATAGTTAATTTTTTTGAAATTCACAATATTTTCTAGAAATGAATAGAAGCAATCAATCCACTCAATTTTTTTTATAGAAATCATAAAGGACAAAATAAAGAAAGATAAGGCATCATATATAATCACTATCCATACATAATATTACACAACATTGACAATAAATGAGTATGAGGTGGTATTTATAGCAATACCAAACTCATAATTACATCATAAAGTTTAACCTAACCTAACTCAACATAAAAAGTAAACTTTAGGTTAATTACAAATATTAAATGAGGTTTAACCATAACAAGGTTAACCATATTGGGATTATATAAAAAAACATTATATAAAAATAAATAAAATACACAATAAAATGCCCTTAGGCCTATCCAATACATTGCACAATGTCAACTTATGGACATGAGGTATATTACAAATTCAACACCCCCCATAATCTGAACTAAGAAGTCAAGGATAGGAGACACTAGTAATAATAATACCATCTCCTATAAGGGATGTTGTAATGAACTTCTCTATTTTAAGGTAGATTCATTTGGATCTTCCCCATCATCTAAAAAATGCCACTACAAATAAATTTTCTCCACAATAGTATCCTTAGGCTTGATCATAATCACAATTACCACTATTATACAACCCCACACATATATAAAAAGAACATTTGCTAAGACTCCATATGAAGAAGGTATGTCTTGAAAGTACATTTTTCCCATATGTGGAAGATTGTGGATGGTCTACTAGTAAAATCCAATGTCACAACCCTCCTGACACAAATATTGAAAATAATTAAATTGGTAATAAATCTACCTTTCCTTGTGGATTGTGGTACTACTGATGGCTCTTGTGAATGCATGACCAGGTTCAAATTCGATGAGAAAGAGAAGTTAGTCGATTAAAAAGGTAATAAGGGAAGTGATGATTCGACTCGTGAGTACATGGATGCTCGCATACTTGCATATCATATAGATTCTATGTTTGTCTAGGTTTTGTATTTGGTATGGGTGGTGATGATGATGGAAGCCACATATTATTTTAATATGCATACAATTTCATTTTAAAAATTAATAGATATAATATGGGAATGTAGATAAATGGATGTGTGTATGGTCTTAAATAATCTGAATGCAAGTGCGTTGCTATGGACGTTAATAATTAAGGTGGGAAAATATTATGTTCAAATTTTCTTTTAAAATAGATGATTGGAGCTATGTTTATGTGGTAGCAATATGTAATATAAAAGTAAATGATTTTTCTTCATCGTGAACTGGATGAACATGGTGCAAAATAGTGGTCATCTTAACTACATGGGTGCAAGGTGTTCAATTTCATTATGATTTAGTTCATCTACTTAATCGTAAACCAATAATGGAGGAAGTGAAAATTAAAAAGAATCCTATTAGACGTAGTGGAAAACATGTATTTTGAGGAAATTGTTGGGAAAAGTAAGAAGAGAAAAATGTATGGCATTATTGGTAGGTGGAGGAGAAGGAAAAAAACATGAATGAGGTTAGGAAGCAGTTGAAACTTTGGAAGAGTTGGGCAGCCTTTGGAAGGTTTAGGTACTCCAAAGAACTCTAGGTAAATCATTCACAATAATTGTTTTCTTGTATGATTGTATTTGTTTAAAAAGAGAAAGGTATATGATGCTCTAGAATGATTTCTTGTCTATCCTATGTGAATAAGAAATAGAAAAATCCTTGACTGTACTTTTGTTTGAAACATTATTGTTTGCATGAATACTTCGCAATTTCGTAACTGTAATATAAGCTTTGCTTGGATTGTGAACAATGTTGCTACTCAAGATTGAGGGAATGTTTTATATGAATCACATGCATTAGTATTCCTGAATGTTTTGTGAATTTCTAGAAAACATTTGCAAGTATTCATGAGTGTGTGATAGTAGAGATGCATTCATGAATTGAAGAGCCAAAATCTGATCCCTTCAATATAAAATATTAAACCATCAATATGTAGAGTGGAGTATCAGTTGGTAGTGAGAGGAAGGCTTTCGAGCATGCCAATAGTTTAATAGAGAACAAAAGTCACTAAGAAGTTTGAAAAAAACTAAAAGTTTTAAAATATTTTCCTTCATGTAATTACATTCCAACGAAAGTTGCAGTTCGAACTAGTGCAAAACAAAATTGAATATCTGAAGCATGTTGTGTTGTAGTCATTGTAATGTATAGAAATTAAACTTGGGGTGTCACCTTATTCGGTGTTGGTTTATGTTCTCTTTAGATCCTAAACTCAAATGTTAAACCTACAAATGATATTTATTCTTATAGTAGTAAACAAAATTTTGAAGAATTGCTATACCAAGAAAAAAAATTTATGGTCTTTTGTATATTCTGGAATGGCGTATTCAAGTAATGATTTTGTGTATAAGTTCATTTTCCTTAAGAAAGAAACATTTTAATTTGTTTACGCATGATCCAGTTGTGGCTTGTGATTTATGAAAGCTTGTATTTACTATCCGTGTGAATTCTGTACAAAAGGATTAATGTTTCATTGATTCAATGGTTTGAATACTGGGTATGTTGGGTAAAAGTAATAAGTACTCTTTTGTTTTGTTTAGTAAAAGTGCAACCATTACCTATAGTGTAGATTTAAAAACCATACTTATGGAGTCATGCAAATTAAGTTGGCAAACATATTGAGCCTAGGTTGCTGAGCTCCATATTTACATATATGTATAAAAGTAAATTATTTTTCTTAGAAAGCTTAAGAATGTTTGAAAACCATACGTATTTCATATGTAGAGGAGAAAACCTAGTTAAGCTCAAGCTGTGGGAAATGTACCAAACTTATTAACCTTTCATTTCCAAATTTTATGTCAAGACAATGAGGAACTAGTAGAGCGGCCAAAATTATTCCTTGGTACCTACATAGTTAATCCCTTCTTTTTAATTTCACTATATGACAAGGATCTGTGTTGGTATCAATGTCTCTTTAATAAAATATTATATACTTTGAGTTGTATCATTATTCTCAATTTGGAGGTTTAATGAATTTCCATGGATATATGTTAGTCAATGGCTAAACTTGTAGATAACCTTTAACATGGTAAAGTTGTTTGCTAGCGGCGAGGTTGGAGTTAAAATAAAGTTATGTTTTTACTTAAGCAATTTGTATTCGAGACTATGATTTATTGCAATGTGTGAAAAGAGTTTCTAAACCTGAAATCTAAATTAAGTAAGGTGAGAAAAGAAAAGGGTTTAATTTGATAGAAAAATAATAATAATAAAAAAAGGTTTATGGTTATGCTTGTGTTATGTTTGAAAGAGCTCAAAATAGGTGCATAGGGAATTATGTTAAAACTTGTTCTTTCCCTTAAGCCTAAAAACTATATTATAATTATAGAATGGAGGATATTGTGTGCATATTTTATTTAATTAAAATTAAATATGTGTGTAACTCTTGGTATCTCCCAAAGCTTAGATATATTTATAGGTTTCCTTGAGAAGTTTATATCTATGTGGAAACTTAAACCTAAATGGATGGGTTGGAAAACTCTTGTTAGGAAGTTTAGTGGGGCATGAAAACAAAACACTTAGAATGGATTTAAGAGTCCTACACTAACCATGAAATTGAGCATTGAGTGAAAGGGATGCTCAAAAAATTCACCCAAAGATTATTGCAATGCAAGTAGGCATAAAACTGTAGACTGATAGAATTGGTTGATTAATACAACTAGGTCAAGTCTGGCAATGAGGGGCAGTATGGGATGCCTTCTCCACGTTGCATCTGGAATAGTACTATGATAGATTACATGTATCTTTGATCTAGCTTGTTAAGCCTCGTTGTTGAAGTGGTCAAAAGATGTTCATTTGATCAAACAACTTAACAAAATATAAATTACTTAGAAATGTTGCTTTTATTCATAAAGAGATGTTTCTAGGTTACAAGAAAAGTCTTCCTATTTTCTTTACAAACATGAAGCATCCTGATGATATCTTTTAGAGATCCTTAGTGAAGGTGGGCTTCTATGTATGTGGGCCATTGGTAGTTTTCTGATATGTGTTCTTTTGCACCTGTTTAGGGCCTGCAAAATATTGTTAGTACATTTGGGGGCCTACCTTAGTCAAGCCCCATGGTGATGAAGACAAATCGACATAAAAACTATATTAAAAAGTACTAAAAACTAAATAAAGTACTATAAAAGCATTAAACAAATGATACCTATTGGATTTGTTGATGTAGACCTGTTGTATGGTCAATTCGTAGGGTGGCCTATGAAATGGATCCTGGATTCGCAGGGTGGGGGGTGAATTGGTCTACAACTACCCTCTAATGGAGATCCTCTGTTCGGATGGGCTCCAGAAGTGATGTTATGTTGTTTGCATGGTGTAAAGTTGTTGGATGTGATTTTGGTATGATTTTTGTAGAGTTTTGGTAAGTTGACAAGAAAGGGAGAGAGAGGTAAAATGAGGGGAGGGACCCTCTATTTATAGGAAAGTCCAAGGTCAGGGAGGGTGGTTAGATAAACCAGACCCTAGAGTCAATTCCTAGTGAGGTTAGGTTAGGGTTTGGGGAGGTGTCAAGCCTACATGCCCTAAAGGAATATCTCATCCTCACACATGTGTGAGGAAGGGTTAGGGTTAGCTAGGGTTAGCTAACTCCTAGGTTAGATTGGGGTTTAGTTAGGATTTCTAGAAATATCCTAACTAACTTAGGGTGCACACATGTGTGAGGTTGTGCTTAGGGATAATTAGACCATTAACCCTAATTAAACCCTATTAAGTGATAAAGTGCATGTTTAGTGAAATTCACTTGCAAATTAGATTCTTAATTAGCCTAATTAGGATTTTTAGTAGGGAATGGTCCCATGGGGTCCTAATTAGGTGTAGGAAAGGGCTTAGGTAGCCTTAGGGAGCTAGTAGGTGACCTCCTAGTGGGTAGAAGGAGTTTTGGGTGCATTTTATCTAGTTTTGTAGGGTTTTGAGCCTATGGATGACTATGGCAGCCTACAAAGGCCTATGCTAGCCTATGGTGGCCTATGCAAACCTACAAGTATCTATGCAGATCTACAAATACCTAAGAATGAGCATGTGCGACTTTTGGGTGTCTACATTTACCCCTTTTGTACTATGCTATGTGGAATATACTTTAGTGCAAAAATATAATAGATGAGTGTGGTGAGGTATTTGTGAAATGAAGGAGAAAGGGGAAGAAAAGAAGAGGATTCAATTAAAGGTATGTAGTCGCTTGAAGCGTGACCATACAACATTGATCGGGAACCGAAAGAAAGAAGAGAGGAATAGGAATCCAATCAAAGGTATGTAGTCACTCGAAGCGTAACCATACAATATTAATCAAGAAATAGTAGAAGAAGAGAAATAATAGAGAAATAGGACTTCAATCAAAGGTATGTAGCCACTTGAAGTGTGACCATACAACATTGATATATGAATCTTAAGAGAGGGGAGGGGAGAAAAATAAGAAAATAAAAAATACATGTGATGAATGCAAATGGATGACTGCGGATGCAATGTGATGATTTTCTAATTTTGTATGATATTTTACAATATTGTACTAGTTATTTGTGAGGGCAACTTATGATTGCTTTGCTTTTGCGACCAATGCAAGATGGTCCAAATACGAATAGAACAAATACCTATTCAAATTTTTGTTGTTGATTGATTGATGAGTGCATGGTGACATATGTCAAGCCATTTGATTTGAGTGGCATGGATGAATCAAGCGTAACATTCAGTATGTGGTCAAGCCGATATAAATAAGGGGGCTACATGAATGAAAGCAAGACATATTTAGTATTACGCATGGCTCTCGTGACTTAACAAATGTCTTATTTGGGATGGGGTTTATCTTGAGATAATATTCAACAAAAAAATTTGTAGACATATGCGATATCCATGATTTGGATGTTTGATTGTTTGGTTGCATGCAAAGTGGATTTTTATATGAATACCCCCTCAAATGAGGAATCAACAATGAGACAAATGAAATGGGATGATGATGGTGATGAGTCAATTGATAGAGGAAATTGATGACAAAAGGGAAGAAAAATTGGGTAGACAAGAAGGGGGAAGAAGAATGAAGGTGTTGGAGTGGAAAAGGTGTGAATGTGGTGGCTGGAGCTGTGATTCGCATGGTGACCTATGAATTGGAACTTGAATTCGCAGGGTGACCTACGAATTGGAATTTGATTCATAGGGTGGCCTATGAATTGGGGATTTATGGTATATAAACCCTTTTTGGCATGTGTGTGAAGTCATTTTGCATGATGTGTGAGTTGGAGAGCGAGGAGCGAGTGATGGTTTTTGATGCAAAGTGCTTACAAAATTTAGAGGAGACATGGATATGGTGAGGGGATAGACCAATACCGGTGTTAATTGCAGGGAGCCATCGATAAGTACCCGAAGCCTTATTGAGATGAAATTTTGAATTGCATGATTGCTTGGGAATTTTGTAGGGTAGGTTTGTTCATTTTGTAGTGTTTGTATGTGAGATGTGATTAGAATTTGGACACAAAGTGATAAAGAAACCAAATGGGTATCGAGATGTGTGATTAGATGTTAGGTTTGACCAGTATTTGCATTAGTTTGACTACATGGTAGGAAATACATGTGATTGGTTTGACTTTGCTTGTTGGGGGTAATCGGTGTACTATTTTCAAGAAAGGATGAAACTTTTTCCTATAAAAGTGGGAAATGGGTATCTAGAAATGTGATTGTTTTTACATTCCTATCTGATCTGGTGATGTGTGTTAATGCTTGCCGATTGATGTAAGTGTGATGAATTTTGATTGTGATTTTGTGATGAATGGTGTATTATTTTTGAAAACTATCTGATTTTTCATTATAAAAGGGGGAAATGGGTGTTCAAAAATGTGTTTTGTTTTGTATTTTGGAATGATTTGGTGATTGTTTGAATTACGTGCCATGATGGGTATGTGGATGAGTGTGAGGGTGGTTTTTGGAAGCTAGATATGTACTATTTTTAGAATTCATTTGCACTTTCACCATGAAAGGGTGAAATGGGTATCCAAAAATGTGATTGTATTGTCATTTTGAAATATGGTTTGAATAGTGCATGTGTGTGTGTCTCAAAATATGTGATGTATGAAATGTATGATTTTGTTGATGTTGAATGTGCTTGTGTGGGTTTGTTTTGTGTATTTTGGACTTGTTTGCTAGGAATGGAGCCAATGGGAGTCCAAAAGTGGCCATCTAGTTGAATTCATAGGGTGACCTATGAATCAAGTCTAAGTATTGATAAAAAAAAATTGGTTGTGTAGATGCATGTGATATGCTATGATAATATTGTATGTAATGGGTATGTAACTAAAATAGTAATAACTAAAAAAATGGAATGTAATGTATGTATGTGAAACTAATATGTAATATTGTATGTGATGTTTGTGAATGAAACAGGTGAAGATGATTGAGCTGTGACATCATGTACGATCGATGAAGGCTTTCTTGGGTGAGGCCTTGGGTGAGGTATATTTGGAGTGGTTGGAGAAGGTGTGGCTGAAAGGAGTGTGGGATTGTGTGAGCATCCATGCTAACAGGGCTTACATTTTAGCATTGTGTGAGAGGTGGGATCCAGATAGGAACACCTTTCATTTTTTGATGGGTGAGATGACTATCACCTTGGAGGATGTGTACAAGATCTACAAATTATCAATTGAGGGTGTTCTAGTAAGGGTAGCGATGGATGAGAGGTAGGAAGAGGTGCTACAATGTGCATTTGGTATGAGGTGGAGGGAGATAAATACCAAAAATGGGATATATTATGAGTATTTTTGGTATCAGGAGATGTTGTCTAATCGCTAGTGTGCGATGATGTTGATGATTTTGATATATACTTTACCAGATACTTTTGGGGTGAAGTTTACCTAGAACATGTTGGATATAGTGTGTGATATGGTAGAGCATGAGGTGGTATTTGCATGGGCACCTGTGCTATTGGCATAGGTCTATAGAGAGCTACATGATGTGGTGTGAGCTACACGGATGGGGTTGAGTTGGATGCCATTACTATAGGTGTGGGTATGGGAGCATATAGCTATAGAGTAACCAACATTATTGCCATATGATGCACACTCAAATATGAGTAGGTTGGTACCCTATGCCTTGAGGTGGTGGACTAATGAGGAGAAGGGGATGAAGAGGCCATATGAGGGTGACCATCTATTTTGGAGGGTGAATTTTGGCTCATTGGAGCCAAAGGATATTCATTGGAGGCCCTGGAAGGATGGGGTGGTATGGGAGAAGGATGAGGAGTAGTTAGGAGCTATCCATTGAGGATGATGGGTAGTAGGGTGGTATACATGATAGGTAGAGTTCTTTCCCTTTAGTAGGGTCATGCGATAGTTTGGTTTATAGTAGGGTATTTTAGAGGTGCCTATTATGATTTATAGGAGATGGGGTGATAGAGGGAGTCACCCTATAGTGCCTCCTTGGAGTGGTGAGAGGGATCCACCAATGGTGATTCTTAACATGGAGGATGTGGGAACTACTCCCGAGTATGATGCATGGTGGACAATGCAGAGTTGGGAGGTAGGCATTGGGGTGATTGATCATTGGGTGCAACCAGCTAGTGGGGTACCTTCATGAGAGGGATAGGCATCATGGGAGTGAGGCCTAGGCTAGTGGGAGGATCTGGGGATGAGGTAGAGGTACCTCTTTGATGATTCAAGGTGACATCGAGGTGGTAGGTCTAGTGTTCCTATTGGGAGGGTGCCAGAGGTACAGGCTAGTGTTGATGAGTAGCCTATGGAGGAGACAATGATCATGGAGGATATGGGAGTTGAGTTGATGTGGGAGTTGATGATATTATTGACATAGGAGATATAAGAGATATAGGATATATACCTTTCAAGGAGCGAGAGAGGAGGGATGTTAATGAGGAGCTATTAATACTATTGAAGAGGGTACGATAGCTAGAGGGGTAGATACGGGAGAGTGAGGAGAGGTTGGTAGTTGTTGAGACAATAAGTGATATAGAGAGGAAGGATTTGGAGGAGAAGTTAGTGGAAGTAGAGTAAGTGCATGCCATAGAGAGGAGGGAGTTAGATATTTAGATCATGAAGTTGTGTGGGTAGCTCGAAGTGATGGAGGTGAGGTATGCTGAGGTGGTGGGGGGTTTATATATCTTGGTAGTAGATACTATGGCTACTAGGGAGAGATTTAAGGTCAAGGTGTATAGGATGTAGTAGGTGTTGGTGACCAGGGATACTGAGAGAGTGGCTCATATGGTAGATGGTTATGAGTTACATGTCAAGATAGAGTAACAATGGTAGGCATGAGAGGAGGTAAGATAGTTGAGGGTAGTGGAGTAAGTTCTGATGGATGTGACTACTTTGAGAGCTGAGATAGAGCAGTTACAGAAGACCAATGAGGATGTATCAGTGATGTTTAGGGAGGAGGGAGTGACACGGTAGGATTGTGATCTAGCCTTAGCTTTGTATGGGCATCCACTTCCATATTATGGTAGGTCATAATCGAGATCAAGGTCATGATCATGAGCAAAGATGTAGTCACAGTAGAGTCATCAACACATGACATTTATAGTGCAAATGGAGATAGGGATAGAGGCCCTAGTAGTATTATATATAGGAGGTGTTATCCTAGGATTGGATAGGGTGGTAGTGCCTATAGTTACATAGACATCAAGGGTAGTAGCTGAGTCGAGTGGGGTGGTAGCAACATGTGGGGTAGAGCAGGTGAGGGTGACTCATGAGGGGAGTGGGGAGACTCCTAGTGATCAATAGGGCTAAGATTAGCTTATGGTGGTATATCATTTTTTTAGCCTATGAGTAATTTTGAGGATGGATGGTGGGCATGTTCCCATTTTGTAGCCTAAGGGTATTTTTGATCATTATATATATAGATACATATTTTGTTGTAGCTCTTACATATATGTGTTTTGTGATTTGATTTGAATGTATGTGTGATGTAGAACATTGGTAAGTAAATGTATGATGAATGAATATATATACATGTGGTAGTATGTAGGAGAATGATGTCACTGTAGTGTAGATACAATGTAGAGTGATGTAATATAAATGAATGTAGAGTAGGTGCAATGATGTATGATGTAAGATAGATGTGATGATGCATAATGTAATGTAAATAAATGCATGTAAGATAGATGCAAAGATGCATGTATGTGGAAGCTGAAATGTGTAGAGGAAGCACTTGTATCATAGCATAAATCGATGTGAATGTGATCCATTCTATAATCTCAGGGATGTAGGATGGTATAGGGTGTATGCAATAATTTTGACAATCATAGTTATAGCAATCAAACCTCATGAAGAACTGAATGAGATTTATCTACAACTCATAACTAACCTGGCTAGGTCAAAATCTATCAAGGACCAATGTGTGCAAGTAAGTGATGTTCATTTATCCATTTTGAGGGAGGTAGGACTAACCCATTGTAAACATAGCCAAAGTAGCTAGCTCATCCACAAGTGCACAATGATCTATACAAAAGAAGGTCGCTAATGTGATAGATATGTCACCACTTGTAAGACTATTCCACTGGTAGGTAGGCGCTTAGGGCCTATAGTTGGTGATGGAAATCATCCCATGATGTTATGTTAAACCTAAGGACCAAAGGTGATGAAGCATAACAATTGTGTTTCTTTGGAGGCTTTTCCTTTTGTTTTTTACCCCTCATTTCTTGAATGTCTTTTTGTGGTACTCTTTTCTTTTTTTTGTATGGGCATTGGATTTTTTTTTTTACCCATTTTTTGATTTTTTGTGCTTATGCTTATCCCTTTGTTTATCCCTAGGTCGTATGTTGACCATGCAAATGATAGGATGAGCAGGGGAAACCATTTTCTAGATGGTGATATCTACGCAAGGTGTTATCTTCCCTAGACTCAAAATTTGCTTAAAATGTGACCTGTGTGAGTGGTCCCTGAAAGAAGTTGAACCAACCAAAGAAAGCTATAAGGAGTGTAATAACATGTCAGCTAGAGGTGACATTTGATTGACTGAACTAGTGAATGGTCAAAAATATACAAAGACACCATATACTCTGTAATCCTGAGAAAGGGGTGGACATCCAAGTGGTAATGCTAACAAGTGTGTATATTATTCCTGCTATGGGCACATTTCTATAGGGGGAATATACAAACATGAATGAAATCATAGAATAATAAATATGGATATATGCAATGGGTGTAGTGTGAAAGATATGATACAGGATGAAAGAAAAATATCTACAAGAGGAAATATGTGAGATGTAACCAGATGAGATTAGAAACTATATCTAAAGATGAATGTGTGGGGTGATGATGACGAGAATAGAGAGTCATGATAATGGTTGCCCCAACATGTGGGAAGATGTAGAAAATAGGAGAGAAGCATATAACTAGGAGAATACATGTGATAATGACAAAAAGAGAAAATGTGGAGTGAGAAGAGATGTAGAGGAACCCGAGGGTGAAGAAGCTTGACAAAGAAGAGGGAGCAAAGCAATGATGCAAGGAAAATAAGAAGAAAAAGAAGAAGAAAAGGGGAGAATCAACATAGGAATGTAGCCACTCGAAGCGTGACCATTCAAAAATACCAAATAGGTAGAAAAAGAGGAAAGTGAATGGAAGAAGACATGAGGAAAGAAAACAAGCAAAGACTATGTGAAGTGACGTGGATCGGGTCATGAATGACTGGGTGAAGTGATGAGGTGACTAGGATTTTTGTAGTTGGTGTAATTGGATAACTATTGAAAGTAATGAGGTGCAGAGGTGAATGAATCACATGATGGGGTGGAGTGAGGTACTAGCCGACATGGAGGGCTCTAGAGTCGAGTAGGTGAGGGAACTTGTTTAGAGTGTGAAAGAGGTGCATCGAGAAGCATATCCTAAACAAGGGTCTCAAATGTATGACACACATTGATGTCATACCCTAGTTGATGATGATAGATGCAAAAGTGGTTCTCTTTATAGTTGCATGGCTTGGGGTGCAATGGGTCAATAGGGTGGATCTCAGGTAGTACCAAGAGGCCTTGGTGAAGCAACTAGTGAAATATTTGGGAGAGTGGTGCTGACCTGATAGGCATGGGATAAATGTATGACTCATGTGGTGATGAATATGAAGAAGGTGGGGTAGGAATGAATGGTTGGATCAGGGATCTGGGGTCTGATGAGGGTCAGATCCGAGAACGAGGAATAGGCTTGGAAGAAGGTGAAGGGATGTGGGTCATAATAGAATGGTGGGGAGAGGAGTGGTAATGATAATGACTCAGGTGTGACTCAAGGTTGTCGAGGCAAGCAAGGATGTGTTGGATATCAATGGGAGGAGGTGACATAATCGAGGCTGGTGGTGATCAAGATTCTAATGTGTAAATAGGGTTGGGGTATATGTGCAAAGAAGATAATGAATGGGAAGAAGAGGGGGGATGGAAAGTATTGTACTGGAGGTAGGATAGGCTGAAGTAGGATGCCTCAAAGTGGAGAAGGGGGAATATGAAGGATAGGTGGTATGGGATATGACTATAGATAATGACATGGATGAGATGGGGGAGTACACATAGAAGTGGCTTAGGTGGCATGCTGATACAAAGATAGATCGTAAGGGGACACCCCACTTAGTAGGGGTGGGGGTAGTCCTAAGGAGTGTGCATGAAGGGGTATGGTGCCTCTGTTAGGAGGGTAGTATGCTAGTGAAGGTCTATGAGCTAGGGAAGGTGGTAGATATGGATCTCTTAGGTCACCCACATGAGGTGGGGATGGTCTACATGTGTGAGGGTCTATTAGATGAGAATATTCCTCCTTATCTACAAAGGAGGATAAGGAGATCTAGCTATCTCTAGAGTGAGGTGAATAGGAAGAATCCCTATGGTGGGGTGAGTGAAGGTGGGGTGAAGTGTGGTGATCTGAATGTGATGATGTGGAAGGTTGATGTACATGGACTAGGTTGGGTGGTATGGCAAGATCAATTAGGGTGATTGGTACTAGAGGTAGTATTGGGAGGTCCTGCATGATGAAGGTGAGTGGTATGTTAAATATGTATGCCTAGAATGAGGTATTTTTATTAAATATGTCATCGCTGGAGATGAGAGACCTACAAAAACTAAAATACCCATAGCATATAAATGACATAAAAAGCACAGGTAGTTCTATTGTGTAACAGAAAGTGAAAAATCATGTGTAGTGTGGTGTGGTGTGTGAGTGATGTGTACCTAGATAGTATTATAATGATACTATGTACAATCCATGGTGATGCATACCTAGGTGGTCTAGGCATTAAATGTGTGAAGGTGAATAATGTTGATAGGTTTAGGTTTGGTGAGTCCTTCGAGATTTGCTAATCGATAGGTGCCAGAACCAAATTTTTGTGTGATGATATATGGGCCTAGCTAGTTAGGAGTGAACTTGTCTCATTGTTGATGGGGTTGGCTTGTGATCTGTTGGTTCTCTTTGAGAACCAGGTCACCAATTTGAAACTTGCATTGATGTACCTTACTATTGTAGGTATGATGAAGGTGATCTTGGTAGACACGTGTGTGCTCGATGGCATGAATGTACCGCTCATCCAAGAGGGTCAATTGGTCGAGGTGGGCTTGATGAGTTATGTCATCATCGATAAAGTCTTTCATGGAGACTCATAAGGAAGGTATCTCAAGTTCGAGAGGCATAATGGCTTTAGTGCCATAGACCAATGAGAAAGGGGTTGCCCTAGTGGGAGTATGGATGCTCATACGATAGGCCCATAAGGCTAGAGGTATCTGATTGTGCCAATCATGATGGGATTCTACAACTATCTTATGAAGAATGGAGCAAATGGTTTTGTTAGTAGCCTCGATTTGGTCATTACCCTATGGGTAGTATGAGGTCAAGAAGCTATGGTGAATATTGAATTTGGTATAGAGGGCATGAATAGTTTTGTTCTTGAATGGTGTGTCATTATCAAAAATGATTTGGGAAGGGATTCCAAAGTGACATATGATATGGTCAGTGATAAATACCATAATTTTGGCTCCTATGGTTTGGACAAGTGGGATGGCTTCGACCCACTTTGTGAAGTATTCTATGGTAGTGATGATGAATTTGTGGTTGCTTGATGAAGTAGGTGTAATATATTTGATAAGATCTAGGCCCCATTGGGAGAAAGACCACATGGATTGAATGGGTTGGAGCGCTTGTGATGGTAGGTGTATGAGGTTAGCATGTTGTTGGTATTTGATACATCACTTTACGTACTCACAATAGTCATGCTCCATTTTGGGCCAATAGTAGCCCATGCATAGAATGCATTTTGTGATAGCCATGCCACTAAAGTGGCCACCACAAGTACCATCATGGGTTTCTTGTACCACTCGATGAGATTCATGTGGTTCTAGGCAATGCAAAAGAATACCATCATGACTATGATGATACAAAATGTCCCCCAATAGTGTGTAATGAATGGCCCATTATTTGAATGCTCAATGATGAGCATGTGGTAAATCGTAAGGTAGGAAGCCTAATTTAATATAATCCTTAATTTATGAAAACCAAGGATCATGTGGTTCAGTGTGGACAACATGAATACCATCATCATCTATGGAGGGTGAGGATGAAATGGTAGATTGTGTTAGAGTATGAATGGACACATGTGTAGTGTCAGATAAGGGGTTTTATGGTATTAATGACCCTAAGGAAGCCATTATGTCAATGAAATGATTGGATGAGTATGGAGCAACTTTGATATCATACCACTCAAATTGGGTGAGGAGTTGTTGGGTGATTTGTTTGTATTGTTGGAGGATGGGGTAATGACATTGCCATATCTCCTAGACTTGATTCATGATAAGGAGGGAATCTCCAATGATGTGAAGGCATCTAATGTGCATAGAATGCACCTATTTTAAGCTAAGAATGAGAGCTTCATATTTTACATTATTGTTTGTGCAGGGAAACCCTAATTTGAATGAAAATGGGAGAGGCTCCCCATATGGTGTGAAAAATACAATGCTTGCACCCCTAGCATGTGTGCAGTGGGAACCATCAAAGAAAAGTGTTAAGTCAGCTACTATCTCTGGTTTGACATACTCTTTAAGTTCTATAATATTGAATATGGAATCATCAGGGAGTTGAATGAGGAGAGGTTGATTATCGGGTAATGGAGCCTCAATGAGCTGGTCTACGATGACCTACCCTTTGATGGATTTTTATGAAATGAACTCTAGATCAAATTTAGTGAGGAGCATGATCCATTTAGTAGTATGAGAGTTATGATAACTCTTGTTCATCATGTATCAAAGTGGATTGTCATGAGTGATGAAAAATGTAGTGTGATTAAGCATATAATGATGTAGTTTTTGGGTGGTAAAGACTACAGCCAGGCATAGCTTTTCCATGTATACATAGTGGGTTTCATAGCTGACTAGCGTACGAATGATGTAGTATATAGCTTGCTCATGATTGAGTGCATTATTTTGGGCTAAGAGCATGCCAAGTGCAAAATATATAGTAAAAATGTACAGGATAAATGGTAGCTATGGGTGTGGGGGAGATAAAACTGGTGAGGAGGTGAGGTAGGATTTGATTGAATCAAAGGCTTATTGATAGTTTTCATCCCATTTGAAGGTGACCCCATTTTGTAAGAGGTGATTAAATGGCTTGCACTTATCTAAAAGTTGGGTGATAAAGTGATGTATGGACTAAATTTTGCCTTGCAAGCTACATAGTTGTTTGAGGTTGGTGGGTGGAGGCATCTCGATGATGGCTCTGAATTTGTTAGGATCCACTTCGATGCCTCATTGAGAGATGATGAACCCTAGGATTTTACTGAAGGTGACACCAAAGACACATTTCTTTGGGTTAAGGTGAACATTGTGTTCTAAGAGATGATCGAAGATCTTGCATAAATCAATGAGGTGCTACGAACATTCTTTGGATTTTATGATGAGATCATCAACATAATCTTCCATGATTTTGTGCATGTAATCATGGAAGATGTAATTCATTGCATATTGGTAGGTTGCCCCAATATTTTTAAGGCCAAAAGGCATGACCTTATAGCAAAATGTCCCCTAGGGGGTTGTGAAAGAAGTCTTGTGTTGGTCAATAGGGTTGATTTTGATCTGATTGTAACCAAAAAACCCATCCATGAGGGAGATCATTTCATGACCCATAATAGAATCGATGAGTGAGTCAATGTTTGGGAGGGGGAAGTTGTCCTTGGGATAAGATTTGTTCAAGTCATGAAGTTGATGCATACATGAACCTCACCTGAGGGCTTAGGTACTAGTACCATATTGGAGATCCATTCGGGGTAATCAATAGGTTGAATGAAATCTACATCAAGGAGCTTTTGGAGCTCATATTTTACTAGTAATGCAACCGTAGGATGCATGCATCACAATTTCTACCTGATAGGTTTGGCATATTTGTCGAGAGTAAGATTGTGAACTACTAGGGAAGGATCGAGTCTAGGCATGTCCTTATAGGACCAGGTGAAGACTCTGATATACTCCTTAAGGAAGGTAGTAAACAAGATGTGCTCTTCTAGGGAGAGGCTAGCGATGAGTTTGAAAATATGTGGATTGGTGGGATCATCACCAATATCAACATCGATGGTTTCTTCCACAAGCATATGGGAGCCATCTTGAAGTTGTTCTAGGATGGGGATAATATGGAGGTCATCGATAGCCTTAGGTAACTCAAACTCATCATCTAAATATACGTCAATATGATGAACCCATAAAACGTGAGGTGGGGTAGATGGTGAAGGTGCATTTACCATGCATAAAATAGGTGGAGATAGTAGAAAATCTTATGTTGAAGGTGTTGGTGAAATGTGAGTGAAATCAATGAAATTAGGGTTTGGTGTGTTATCATGATTCATGGGAGATGAGTATCATAGTGGTGAGAATAAATCCACATCGACCATGTTGATAGAAGCAATAGAGGTCATAGAAGATGATGAGTCTGATGATGAGGATTTAGGAACATTTGAACATCGTGTGAGGTTTAAAGGTGGTCATAAAACCATGGGTGGAGAGTGAGGGCATATTGTGGATCGATGATGTTATCGATAAGTGGGCATTGGTATGGTCGAATGTGTAGGCAATGGAGAAGTAGGTGAAATGGGATGCTCTGGATGAGGAGGCATGAGAGACAAGGTAACAAATTGATTAACTAGTGCATCGATACAATAAGTGGAGGTTGTATCATTAAGAGACATATCTTGGAAGAAAGTGCATGGAATGGTGATGGTAGAATGAGGAGATAGGCTCTCATATAGGATGTCCATGTCAATGTAGTCTTCCAATGTGTGTGTAGGGATTGGTGTGGGATGCAAAGAAAGGTCTTGAATCTCATCCTCAAGTATGTGTATGATGGAGGGGTGATAACCTAGACTAGATTTATCTATTGGCAATTGAACATGGGGGTTGATAGGTGTTTGTAACCCTTTTTCATAGCATCCTAGCCCAAATTTATACCAATGGAAATATTAAAGGTAGTGTAGGGTGAATTGGGGGTTTGACATGTGGTCTAGAGTGCCACAAAAATTGGATTATGGTGGTGGAGGTATAATGATCGGGAGCGAGGAGTCTAGGCCTGCATAAATAAAGTTGGTATAATTGTTAGGAGGACCTAGTCATACAATGGTACCGATGGTTAAGACCAAAGTTGAAGGATGACCAAAATCCCACATGGATTGGATTATCGAGGGTTGCACATGAGCATCCTAAATATTATAGTCACTAGGTCCAGAGTTTGTCATGAAAATTGACACTCGAGGTGTCGTACATGTTGGGGATCGAGGTGGAAAATCAAAATCTGAGGAGGATGATGCCAGCTAGGAATCATGAATGATGGGAGGAGAAGAATGGAGTAATTCAATGTCTAAGAGGGAAGCTCATTGTTCCCAATCATGGCATTCAGTTATGGTAGATGGAATGGGGTGGTTCGCATGTGGGAACTGTGTGGTAGGGGGATGAGGTGTAGGTGTCAAGCTATGAGAAGATGTGAAAGATCATGGTCATGGATGAAAAGGGAGTGGGGGTGTTTGAGGAGTGGGAAGGAGAGGAGGTTCGATAGAGGAAGATGGGTGAGATGGGATAGGAGGTGATGATGATGGTGGTGAAAAAGGTGGAGGTACAGGAAGGGGATTTGTGGAGGAGGATGACTAAGAAGGAGGGGGAGGCCATGAGGAAGGTGGTGAGAAAGGGATGGTAGTAGAGTGAAGTGTCATGCTAGGTGATGATTGTTGTGGGGATGAGATCGGTACTGAAGGAGATGTAGATGCTCTAGATGATTGATGAGAAGGAATGGGAAGGACTTGAGTAGAGGATGATGAGGGTCCTAGGGGAAGGTCTATGATGTTGTAAAATTTGAAAGGATCCCCATCGATAGAAACACAATGGATGAGACCATCATAGATATACTTAAGATAATGGTGCAAGGTAGAAGGAACACATTGCATGTCTCTGATCCATGGGTGTTTGAGCAAGATATTATATTGCATCTCACCCTGAATGACATGAAATAGGATGGAGATGGTTCAAACATCAATGCAAATAGGTAGGACAATAGAGCCTATAGTGGGTCACATGGAACCATCGAATGCTCTAAGGTCGAGCGATGGTGTGGCAAAGTGAGTGGGTGGAATGTGCAAATGATGTAGGGTAGCCATAGAAATGATGCTGATGGATGAGCTAGTATCAACAAGAACATGCTTGTAGGTGATATCATTGATAGTTGCTTGTATGTGGAGAGGTGGATCTGCTCCTTCCCCTACGAGCTTTGTGATCTCATGGTCATGGAAACTAATGGAGGGTTGAAGGCAATGAGGTATGTTTCCCATAAAGTTAACAAATGCATTTGTGTCATGTATTTTGAGGTCGATGGATCGAAGGATGTCATTCAATGCCTCACGATGGGGTTGATATTGTTGTAAGAGATCAAATATGGATAGCCTAGATGGGGTATTACATAATTGGTGTGTAAGGCTACCATGGATGGTGATGATATTCTATGGTAAGTATGGTGAGGCTTGAGCTATGGTAGAGGGCTATGGAGAAGTGAAGGGTGTCGGAGGAGAAACCATTAGTGCATCCTATCATAGTGGATAGCATTGGGCATGAGTGGTAAGGTTGATCATGCCAATGATACCATGTGAGGGTGGATCTCATTGAATATTGTTAACCTATCTAGGTTGTCCTTGGGGATTGGATTGAGTTCCTTGGGAATTAGTCCCTCGGTGTTTGGGTAGAGGTTTTTGGTAGATTCCCAAGTTTTGATTTTGGGGTGCAAGGGGGTTTGAGACCTGAATGGTACCCTAATCAATGAGGTCCTAAACAAGACCATGGAAGGAATGACAAGACTCTATATCATGGTCGCACTATCGATGGTATGCATAGAAGGCCTACTCGATATATCCCTAAGGTTTGGGTTGATTGGGATCAAGAGGTCAAATTTCGGGTAAGGTAATGTGACCTGCATCATACAATCACTAAAATAGAGTTGGCAAAGGCTCAGATAGTGGGGTCAAATTATATTATGGAAGCTATGGGTGAAGACCATGAGGTTGTGTAGGTCTAGGTGGAGGAGGTGTGCTAGTCTAGAACAACTACTATGGTGGAGGTGGAGGTCATGAGATGGATGAAGAGGTTAGAGAAGCTATTACCACCTGGTTGGTTTGTGGTGGTCTAGTATAGGGTTGATTTGGTGTATTTCTATTGAAGAAAAAGTTGGAATTGTAAGAAGGTTTTTGTCTAAGTTTGATCTTGCCAGATTGGACTTTGATGTCCTCAATGACCTTGGCTTGAGTGATAGCTTCCTCAAAGGTATGACTTTGATGAAGTTGTAAGGAGGTGGAGATATATTTGTGATAACTCTTTGAGAAGAGTGTAACTAACTCAATGGATGGGAGGCTATGAGTGAGGTCATGTATAACCGATATCCATCAAGAAATAAACTCTGTAATAGGCTCATCATTGGCCTATCACAAGGCGTAGACATATAAAAAGTTGATTTTCTTCTTGATGTTAATGGAGAAGTATTCCAAGAATGAGTTGGCCAATTGCTCGAAGGTGTACAGGTTATGGCATGGGAGCATGTTGTACCAATCTAGGGCTTGTCCCCCAAGTGAGAGGGAGAAGGTACGTAACATGAGGGGGTTGCTACTATGAAGTTGATAGCAAGTTGAGCGATAATTGCTGACATGTTCATGAGGATCCTCTTTACCTTTGTATTTATCAAACTTTAAGATCTCGAAGTGATAAGGGTAAGGAGGAATAGGAACTAAAGGGTGGATTAGCTCATTATAGATTTCATCGTATGTGGTTTTTTGTGGTCCATAACCAGTTGTACGAAGGTTGAGCATTTTAACTTCATCTTGTAGAAGTTGAATTTTGAGTGCTAAAGGTGTAGAGGATTATGTAGGGGTAGGTGGAGCCTAAGAATGTGGTGGATATTGGAGTTGTTGTTCCTCCTAGTGTGGGGAAGGGACATATTGCAATGGTGCCTGTAGGTGAGGCTACTGGATAGCATAGGAGGTCAAAGTTGAGGGGATACCCTATGGTAGAGTAGGCATCTATTAAGGGTAGTAATATTATTGTTATAAAGCTTGTAGTTGCTAAATTAGGATCTACTAGAGAGGGATCTACTATAATGGTTGGACCATAGGAGATGATGACCATGAAGGGGGTGTCATGAAGAATGTGGGTGCAGTAGGCTATGGTGGAGGTAGTGATATCTGGATGAGTGGTGTCAGTGGTGGGTGAGATGAGGTATCAAAATATGGTACCTACATCTAGCTAGGAGCATGATGGGTGGAGAAGCTAGGTGGCATAGGATAGCCTAGAGGATTGGTAGGATAAGGCATAGGTCATGGGTCATAGGTAGGAAAGAAACTAGGAGATAGAGCTCAAAATGGAGGTGGTGGAGGGATGTAAAATATGGGAGTAGATGAATATGGAAGTGGAATAGAGGGTGGTACACCATACATTCTAGGAGGGTGGAATGTAGGTGGAGGTAATGAGGAAGAAGGATCATGGGCTTCAATGGTAGGAGCCTGAGGAGGTGGTGTGGTGAAAATAGTCTCACTAGATGAGGGGGATGGGGTCTATTGATGTAGTTGATATGAGAATTATTGTGAGTGAGAAGGTGGTTGTGATGTAGCATCAAAGGATGCAAAGAAGGGTTGTTGGGAGGATGGTGGTTGTGGTGCTTGAGAAGCATCCTGATATGATGATGTGAGGGGTGCATATTATGGCTCTAAAGGAGGTTATAGTGGAGGGATTTGTGATGAGGGTGATTGCATGCTTAGAGTGGAAGATGAGGGATCTGAGATCATCCCTATGATAGGGGTAAATGAGGTGACCTTGGAGGTGAGTGCGATTGAGAAGGGAAGAGTCATTCTCGAATAGTGATTGAGATAGAATTTAGAAGAAAGGATGTATGAAGGTAGGTGAGGTAGGAGGAGTCTCCTCATCAATAGTGAAGAGAGGAGGTGGATGTCCTAGAGTGGTGTAGATGATGTGATCATAAAATATAGAAGGTAGATTAGGTGAAGGTGAATGGGGAAGAAGTGGGTAATATTTTCCGGATGAAGTGGGAGTCTCATCATGAGATATAGTGTGTATGTGAGGTAAATCTAAATCTATGGGGAGGTCTACTATGAGTGTGGCAACTTCCCCTATAGAGGGAGGGGAAGAAGTAGACTGATTAGAAGTGGAAAAAAATGCCTCCTCCTTAAGATGCACTTTCTCATGTGCTTGACTACGTGTGATAATAGGCATGATATCGTGTGTGGTGAATTTATGCTCAGAACTATTCAAAAATGGAAATATGAGGTTCTAGGTGTGATCTATGTGAGGTTTTTAGGTAACCCTATGAGATTTGGAGAGTTTTTATGTCTAGAAGTAGGATTCATAGGTCACTATGTGAATTGAGACCTGGTTCATAGGTTGACCTATGAATTGGACTCAGACTATGAATCAGATAGAAAATCAGAAGTGATAGGTTGTAGATAGCCAATAGATGTGTTGCTAATCAGTGAATGTGCTGAAACTAGTTTTGTGAGCATGCAAACAATGTGTAACTAGAATCAGTTCTAAATGCAGAAAATAAAATATTTGTTTGTTTTGTGTGTTTTGATGTTGAAATGTGCCTCCTAGAAAATATCATGGGAAGTGGGTGAAATTCTAGAAATAATAGGAATGTCATCGACATGAAACCTCCTACAACACCCAAGGGTGCATAGAATAGAATGATGTCTCAATGGGCAAGTGGTGACCTATATGGAAGGTGCAGTAAAATGATATCCAAATGGGAGGAACTCAAAATGCACTAATGAGTCCAATATCCTCTCACGAGAAGAGGTGGTACTATCTAAGACCTGCTACTAGCCCAGCTAGGTATTTGCTTCACTCTCGAGTGAGCTTAGTCAAGAATGATAGTTACCATGTTCACTAATTATGTGAGCCTTGTGAACAAAGGCATCTAATCCTATCCTACTCTAAAGGTCCCTTTCGGTGATGAATTCTAGAAAACTAGTCTCAAGAGTAGGGGATTTTTTGGTGATGAAGTCCAGAAAACCACTCCTGGGGGCTACTAAGGTGTCTAGGGGGTGAGCTGGTGGAAGGAGATGAATTCCAACATCACCAGTCTCGAGTGATGGATTGGGGATGAAGTCCAATATCACCACTATGTATACCACATGGGTGTGTGAAGGTGTGTTTGTTACCACTATGGTGAAAGCAAAGCAACTAACTAAATACCTTTTCAAAAATGAAACTAGCCCTAGATGCATTTTTGAAAATGAAACTAGATTCTAAGTGCCTTTTGAAATGAAACTAAGCCTAGATGCCTTTGTGAAAAGAAATGAATGTACTCTAGAAAGTATGGAAACAAGCAAGCCAAAGTGTGTGTGAAGAAGGAAATTTGACAATTTACCTAAGTGCATTGGAAAGAGATTGAAACCCTAATTTAAATGCTTGAAAGAGATTGAAATTGATTATATGAAAAGAGATATAAATGCTATGCTAAAATATGTAAAAATGAATTGAAGACCTAATCTAAGAGCATGAAAGGAATGGAAATTGAACTTTTGCAAAAAGAGATTGAATCTTAGTGTTAAATGATGTGAAAAGGAATATGAAATCTAATCTAAAAGCATGATAAGAAATGGAAATTATTTTGAAAAAAATGGAAATGACTAAAGATTTTAAATAAATTTGAAATGTAAACTAATATTGAAAGAAATTGGAATGATTAACCTAAATGATTTTGAAAAAATATTTGCAAAAAGGAATGTAAAGGACATGAAAGAGATTTGCAAAATCTAATCCTAAATGCAAGTGTGAAAGAAATTTGAAATGCTTTTGAAATGAAATTGGAAAATGAAATGAAAGAGATTATAAAACTAATCCTAAATGCAAATTGAGAAAGAAATTTGAAATGCTTTTGAAATGAAATTGGAAAATGAAATGAAAGAGATTGTAAATCTAATCCTAAATGCAAGTGTGAAAGGAATTTGAAATGCTTTTGAAATGAAATTGGAAATTGAAATGAAAGAGATTGTAAATCTAATCCTAAATGCAAATTGGGAAAGAAATTTGAAATGCTTTTGAAAGAAATTAGAAATCTAATTCTAAATGCAAGTTTGGAAAAGAAATTGAAATGACTTTTAAATGATATTAGAAAATGATATGAAAGAGATTGGAAATCTAATTCTAAATGCAAGTTTGGAAAATAAATTGAAATGACTTTTAAAGAGATTGGAAAATGATATGAAAGAGACAAGGAAATCTAATCCTAAATGCAAATTTGGAAAAGAAATTTGAAATCCTAATCTAAGTGCATTCGAAAAAGATATTTGAAAAGGAATTTGAGACTGAAATGAAAGTGATTACAAAAAACCCTATTCTAAGTGCATTTGAAAAATTTTTTGGGAAGAATCACTCTAACTGATTTTAGAGTAATCTGAAACCCTAACTTAATTTGTTTGAAAGGAGATTTCACAAAATAAGGCAATGTATTTTCTAGTGAAACTGCTTTGCAAAGAAATAACAAAATAGGAAGTTCTGAGGAGAATACCTGGTTTCTGAAGTGTTTTTTTAGGTACCAAGATAGGTATCTAATATTAAATAATTTAATATTATATTGTATAGTGGTACGAGCCATAACTTAATTATTGAGTAAGGAATGCCACATGTCAAAATAGAAATAAGTATTTCATAGAATCATATTTGTAACCGTTGGGGGAATATTATAATATGTAACCGTATGGAATATTTCTATAGTATTATACACTTTGTAACTCATGGAAGGTGAACCAACACATGGGTGATCTTGTAACTCATGGAAGGTGAACCGCCACATGGGTGATCTTGTAACTCATGGAAGGTGAACCGCCACATAGGTGATCTTGTAACTCATGGAAGGTGAACCACCACATAGGTGATCTTGTAACTCATGGAAGGTGAACCATCACACTCTTGTATAAAGAGAGATGTACCCCCATTGTAAAAGGTTTTTATGATTTATTATTGGATAATTCTTGGCTCCTAGAGTTAGATATCCTGTGGAGTGGATTTCTTCCTAAAGGAGCATTGTATGGTGTTGCTCTACCTCAAGGGTATAATCAATCTCTATTTTATTGAGCAATTTATTGTTCAATTGATTTATTTGTGGATGTTTTTTGAATATTTTAATAATTTTTCAAAATATAAATGAAATAAGAAGAGAGGTTCACAAAATTTTGTATCAGAGACATTATTTGGGTAAAGTGGGTTTGTTTTTGCAGAGCTAGGACATATTTTTTTCAGAAAAAAAAATTCACATTTTGTGGAGTCCATATATATATTTTTAATTTTGGAAGTCATTTTCAAAAGGTTTTTGCTCCATTGTGTAGATATTTTTGAGTACTACAAAAATGAATGCTCATTTTTTAAATTATGATATGTATTGAGAAAGTTGTGGTTGTTTGAAGTTAAGTTATTTTTGTTGTATTTGGCCGTGTAAATTTTTTTCAAAAATAAAAAAATTAGTATTAAATTTTTCAACAGTCATTTGCAAATTATTTTAGCACCAGTATATAGATTATCCTAAGTAATATAAAAATGACTACTCATTTTTGGATTTCTGATAATTTTTGAGAGAGTTACAGTTGTTTGAAGCTGGGTTGTTCAAGCTATTTTTTGGCTACGTGAATTTTTTTTCAAAAAGAAAAAATTTGCATTAAATTATGTAGCAGTCATTTTCAAAATATTTTTGTACCAGCATGCAGGTTATTTTGAGTACTACAAAAATTACTATTCAGTTGTGAAATGTTTATAAGTATTGAAGAAGTTACAACTATTACAATATTGGCTTTGAGTGCTGTTTTTTTGGGTTACTGATAAAAAAGGGGGAAAAATTATAACTTTCAATCAGGGTAAGAAAATCAGTTGTCGTTTGTTTTGTTTTGAAGAAAAATTACAAATCTAATTTTTTATGTGGAATTGAGCTTCAAATCAATGGGAGATATAAATTTCTATGAAACCTTAGTTCATAAAACCATAGTTTGCATTATATTTAACTTGGGGTGTGAACTTATGGAGCTGCAATATTTTTTGGAGAAGGATGATATTGATGCTAGAGAATGGTGGAAAAAATTTAGGTCTCTATATTGTAATAATATTTTTTGGAAATTCTTCCTTAAGAGAAGGTGTAATGGGGAAGCTTGGTCTTGGTTGAGTAATTTTTGTCATGAAAGGAATAATGAATACACTTGGGATGACATGGAGCATGCATTCTTGAGTAAATGGGACCCATATAAAAATATAGCCATTTTGAAGAACACCATAAAGGTATATGAACAAAATATAAACGTGCTTCAAAGAGAACAAAAGGAAACTATACCTTGTGTGTCAGGCCTAAACAGTGATAAAAAAGTTTTGTTTGAATATCAAAATTATATATTGCAAATTCATGGTTGCATTCAAAATAAAAAAATATTGTTTCCATTAATCCTAGCAACAAATATAATTTTATAAATATGTATTTGACTAAGAGGTTGTAAGTTCAAGCAAAGAAAATTAAAGACATACAACTTAAGGGAAACAATGTTCAATTTTTTGAATATTTGAAAATCATCATGGATAAATATGTTTTACATTCATATTTTCATGCTATTGAGATGAATTATGTAGATATTATTCTTGGTTATCCTTGGTTGCACTCTTTGGGTCTATTAAAATTAATTTGCAAAATAAATTCATGAAGTTATGGTACCGAAAGAAGAAGATAACATTACAAGACATTTCTCAATATAAGGAAAAACATGTAGCTATTGCAAAGGAAAAAAGTGAAGAGCCAACAGAGGCAGTAGAAGAAATCATGGAAGCTAAAGAAAAGGTAGCATCAATGATAGAGAGTTAGAGAGAAGAGAAAAATAGTTGGAACATAGGGCTATGGTTGGAGTATATCGCCATCCACATCATCATGAGAGGTATGGCTTAAGGCAACAATATTATGGTTCTACATGGAATCTACAAGGCACCAACTATGACAAGGTTTGACAAAGAAAGCATAGTGAGTCTAGTTTTCATAGTGGTGTAGATGCATCACAAAAAAAATGGACTCATTATCATAGTAGATCAATAAAAGCATGGATCAAATACAACAATTTTGGCTACTCAAATGGACACATGACATATCAACATCTAGGAAGACCACCACCCATAAAAATTCACATAGGATGGATGGAGTATTCAACATGGCTGAAAAGATCATATTATTTAGCCTCTTCTAATATCTTGAGGATGAAACATTTGTAAAGGGGATGGAATTTTAGGTACCAATATAGGTATCTAATATTGGTAGTAAATCCAATCGCAAGGTGTTCATGGAAGGTGAACCATCACACTCTTCCATGGTTCACCTTCCATGAGTTACAAGGGTACATTTCTCAATATTGGGGGTACATATATCTTTATACAAGAGTTTTATGGTTCACCTTCCATGAATTTATGGTAGTAAATCCAATCACAAGGTGTTCATACAACATATGGTGACATCCAAGCAAGCATTCGTTAGCTAAACAATGTTTCAGGTACATATAAAATATTCAATAAATTATTGAAATTTTAATTGGTGTTGTTAATATAGTCATCCACAATATTGCATCCTAATCAAGTGTAAATATCCTTACATTCCACGTGTCACATAAGCACACGATATCAAAAAAATTTAAAATCTTTTTCAAAATCTCTAGGTATGAAATCTTGTACATTTGTGTCTTTACGAACCTGTTTCGAGCCATAATTCATCCAAGAAACTTGATGATTCACTTTACATATTCTTGAAAACCTTTGAAATTCTCCCAAATCCATTATCAACAAAGCACATTATATACCTTACTAGAACCATATAAAACCAACCAATACCAAAGCACCAGGTGTTATTAATTTTTAATTTACCAGTGCCAACACTTGATACCTTTTGTTTTAAGGTTATTCACGCATTTTTCTTAACCCCACATTGACAAGGGGATATCATTGAGATAGTTTATAGGTGTTCATTAGTGATAATATATTTGTAACTTTGGTCACATAGCCTTCTTCCTTCATGCATAGCCTTCAACCCACATGTTAGCCTTGCACCCATTGTCCTCTTATCCATGTTGTTTTGTCCTGTAGCATCAATGGTTCATCGTCGTAGCAGGTGGTCTGGTTGCATCAATAGTAATTTATGTCTGCTCAACTTGGTGTTGTCATTAGCTTATCTTGTTCTCGTGTCCACTCAAATAGAGGTGTCATGACATGGTTGTTTTGCTTCTCCTTCTCACCTCTTTGTGTCACAACCTATCATCGTAAGCTCAGGTTTTATTTGTCACATTCAATCGTATAGTTCTCGGGTCTTATCATGTAATGTGTGTGTGTCATGTTGTCATTTAACCCTTAGATATAGTCATGTCATCCCATGCTTTACATTTTAGTTAGTCTCTTCATGTTAACTAGTCGTTGAGTTATTCAAAATTCTAGCCATTGAGTATTTAAAAAACAAATCTCGTTGTTGAGTTATTCAAAAAAATATAGTTGTTGAAATAGCCATTGATATTTGAATTCAAATCTGTGTTGCAGTTGAAGCGATAAATTGAGAAGAAACAAACCCATTTTTTCAAACTAACCATTAGTTTGCAGAAATAAAAACAAAAATTCTAAGGAAATTATCATTAAAGTCAAATTGGGTAGCAAATTTTGGAGAAATTTGTAGTAGTAATTCAAATTGGATAAAGCAAGTGCATGAGTGGCAGGTGGACTAAAGGACCAAATGGTCGATTATCGAGCACAACTAATACAAATGAAGGACTTCAGAAGTCACCAATAAGACCTCCATGGAATAAAGGTACACAATACAACTCTCCTTTATGCATTAATAACTTTGATTCCAACCATACTATTATTAATTCCATTGCCCCTTCCAACTCATCCCATGATAATATCACACTTGAGGAAATGTAAAACACCAATGCAAGTAACCATGATTTACAATCATGTATAACTCAACTAATGAATAGTATGAACAACATGAATTTAATGTTGGAGTAATTTTTGAAGAAACAAAACAAAGAAGCTCCTCATTCCCCACATAACTACCATAGAAGGAATTATGGATTGAGATACAGAGAAAGATTATAAACAAGAAATATGGCCTATAGGTGTTAATATTCCATGTGTTGATATGTCCACATTTGAGTGTTGTAATCCATGTGTTTGGATAGCTTAAATTGAAGGCATCTTACAACTATATCGAGTGCCCAAATATAAAAAAGTTCCTTATGCTTCCTCCAAACTAGGTACTAAATCCTACCAATGGTTTTTTGGGAAAAAATTTCAACATAGTAGACCCCTCTTATGGCCTTAATTAAAGAAGCTTTTCCTCAAGATATTTTATTAAGGTAATTCATCCTCATACATAGTTCATCTATTGGCACATAAACAAACTAGCTCAATAGGAGATTATGTTTCAGAATTCACAAGTCTTCTTGCATGTACAGGAGATATACAAACTGATGTGGTGGTTTTTGCCTTTAGACATGGTTTGAAATAGAATATTCAAATTGAATTCAACTTACAGTATCTTTACTCCTTGGATGACACTCTAAGAATTGCTAATATGGATGAGAAAAAGGTATAAAATTTGACATCTTTCAGATGTGACTCCTTTAATCGTCCTCAATATCACAATAATTTCTTTCATAGAAATGAAAAACCATAAATATATTAATGTTGTAATGTTGTAATCATCATTCAAAATATAAAGCATGTGTACCGAGACAAAAATTTCAAATAAAATATGATAACAGGGAAGACGAGGAAGAAGCAGAGGATATCATTCTAAAAGAATCACCTGTTCCTGAAGAGCAATTGGATCATAATGAAGCAACATGTGACAAAGATACTATGGCTATTTTAGTACATGCTCTTATGGTATTAACAACTCACTATACAATCAAGGTACCGGGATTCATTCTATAAAAGAGGATAAATGTACTAATCGATCCGAGTAGTACTATTGACCTTAAAACTGCTAAGGCATTGAACTTACACATTAACTCCTTGAATCAAGATAAGTTTCAAGTTTTAGTTGAAAATTAATAAAATGCTTGATGTAATGGTAGAATATCTTAGATTTTGATAAAAATGGAAAGTTATACTTGAAATTGAACTCTTTTTTTTATGATTTTAGGGAATTCAAATGTTATTTTGGGAGTTGAATGGTTAGAACAATTGGACACTGTTAGTTTTAATTTCAGAAAATTATTTGTGGAATGGAAATAAAATGGAAGGACCATTCACCTCCAAGGAATTCCAACTCCTCCATCAAAGGTAGTGAGTTCTCACAACATGGAAAAAATATTAAGAAAAGGGGGTTATGGATTCATAGCTCAAATCAATTGTTTGGAAAAGCAAGCACATGATATTCTTGAAATTCACTCAAAGGATCTTCAAGATATTGTGGCTAACTATGATGAATTTTTACAAGAACCATAGGGAATACCTCCTAAATGATCTCATGGCCATGCCATAAACCTTGTTCCAGGAAGCCTTCCTCCTAATATTTGTCCTTATTGATACTCTCAACCACAGAAAACAAAAATTGAAGAAATTGTACAATAACTTTTATAACACGGAGTCATTCGTCACAAAACTAGTCCTTATTCTTCATTAGTGGTTTTGGACCATCATAAGGATAATTCTTGGTGTATGTGTCCTTATTTTTGTCCTCTCAATAAAATCACCATAAAGGATAAGTTCCCTATTCCTGTCATATATGATTTATTTGATGAATTGCATGGTGTAAAATTTTTCATAAAATTGGATTTACACTTAGGTTTTCATCAAATTATAGTAAGGGATGAGGACATTCCTAAAATTTCCTTTCGTACTCATGAAGGTCATTATGAATTCTTAGTCATACCTTTTGATCTCACTAATGCCCCATCCACATTCCAAAGTCTCAAGAACCATGTCTTTCGTCCATTCCTTCATAAATTTATATGTCTTCTTCGATGACATTCTAGTATATAGTAAAACATGAAAGGATCATTTGATGCATGTGGGGAAGGTTCTTCATATATTACATAAGGAAAAAAATTTGTCAAACACTCCAAATGCTCTTTTGGTATTCAATAAGTTGAGTATTTGGGTCATATCATTTATCATGAAGGTGTTAAAGTGGATCCTAATAATATTAAGACTATTTAGAATAGGACTTTACATAAAACCATCAAGAAACTTTATGGTCTTTTAGGTCTTACCGATTACTATCATAATTTTATGTACAATTATGGTAAAATTGTAGCCCCTCTCACAACTCTCACAAATAAGGATACTTTTCATTGGCCTGACATAGCCACTCAAGCATTCATGGCTCTTAAGGAAGCAATGTGTATTACTCTAGTTTTAGAAACACCAGATTTTCACAAATCATTTGTGATTGAATGTGAAACTTCAAGAACAAGTATTGGGGTAGTACTAATGCAGGAAGAGTAAAAAACTTTTAGATAATAATTTGGGAAGGTCCACATATGAGAAAGAAATATTGGCTATTATACATGCGATTGAAAAATGGAGATTCTACCTAATTAGTAGTTGTTTTATCATTAAAATTGATCATAGTAGTCTCAAGCACTTTCAAGAACAATAATTTTATTATCTAGAAGAAAACAAGTGGTTAACAAATTTTCTGGGATATGATTTTGTTATCGAGTATAATAAAGGAAAAGAAAATGTGGTAGTAGATGCATTATCTTGTAAATTTTAAGATGAAGTGATTATCAACGCCATTTCAGGCCCTTGTTCCTAACAGGTTTCTCAGCTCCAAGGGGAATGGGTGTTAAATATAGAAACTGCTCAAATAATTCAATATTTGATGCTAACATCATCCAAGCATACTCATTTTTCATATGATGATAAGGTATTAAGAAGAAAGAATCGTATTTACATTCCACATAATTCTAGCATCAAATCCAGGATTCTTGAAGAATCGCATGCTTTTCCATCAGTAGGACATTCTAGTTTTTTGAAGACATATATGAGGGTAAAACAATCCTTTTATTGGAAAGGATTAAAATCCGAGGTAAAAAATTGGGTGGAGGAATGTGAAGTATGTCAGTGCAATAAGGGTGAAATAGTCAAATCTCTAGGATTACTTCAACCACTACCTATTTCGGATCGCCAATGGAAACATATTTCAACGGATTTTATTGAAGGTCTTCTTAAATAAGAAGGTAAAATATTAATTTTTGTGGTGGTGGATCACCTCTCCAAATATGCTCACTTCAATGCTCTACAATATCCATTTTCAACAAGCAAAGTGGATAAGGTGTTTATGGACGCAATTTTCAAGTTGCATGGAATACCCAAAAATATTGTATGTGATCATGATCCCATTTTTTCTAGAAAATTTTGGAAATAATTATTTCATCTTAGTGGTACCAAGTTAAGTGTCTTATGCATACCATCCTCAAACATATGGCCAAACTGAAATAGTTAACAAATGTCTGGGTACCTATCTACGATGTTTTGCTCAAGATAAACAGTATCAATGGAGTCATTGAATTTCTTTAGCAGAATGGTGGTACAATATTTCATGCCATTATTCCACAATATATCTCCATTCAAAGCATTGTATGGAGTAAAACCACCAACAATAGTAGATTATGTTCTAGATTCTTCCATAGTGGCCCAAGAAGATGATTGGTTCCAACACCGAAAGTCAATGCTCAACATTCTCAAATATAATTTGGTCCAAGCACAAAATTACATGAAGCAACAACAAGACACACACCATTCTGAAAGATAATTTAATACAGGTGATATGGTGTTCCTACATTTGTAACCCTACAAGCAGCTATCATTCAATATCAAGACCAGTTAGAAGTTGACTCTAAGATTTTATGGTCCTTACAAAATAGTGCATCACATAGGCGAAGTGGCATGTCAACTAGATATTCCTCCCTCATCCTGTATACATCCAATATTTCATGTTTCCTATCTCAAGAAAGTGATCAGACAAAAATATACTCTCAATCAGAGTTTCCAGTACTTGATGAAAAAGGATGTATATATCTCCAATCGAAAGAAATATTGCAAAGCAGATCCTGTATTCTTCGATCCCATCACATCAAATAATTTCTAATCAAATGGTAGGACCTACCAGTAGAAGATGCTACATGGGAAACATAAAGTATCTTTGAGACATTTCCAACTTTGAGGACAAATATTTCCGAGGATGGGAGCCATGTTACATTACCAATATAGCCAAGTTGGCTATATTTCCAAGTGATAATTAACTCATTGATTTATCATTATATATAGTGTAGGTTGATTTATCATTTGATCATATTTTCCTATTCTAAATAATTTGCATAATCACAAGGACTAAGCCCTCCTTAGTGGAAAAGGACTTATCCCTCCTAAAGTGGTAAGCATTTACTTGATTTAGTCATCTACATTTGTATTCGTATTATTGTGTGAAGAATATTGATTCAAGAATCAACACTCTATTGCCCTTGAGTTTTATTTATAAGATATTTGCAAATAATTGAGCATAATGAGAGAGTGTTAGACCACTAATTTCTAGTATTAATAGGAGGAGTTGCAATACAAGTGATGCAAGCCTAATAAATTTTAGGGGAAGTACAATTACTTTGGAAGGATCATGTAGTAAAAACTCAAGGAAGCCTATCAAGAATTTTAGTATTTATGTGCTTCTACTAGTCAACCTTTACATCTAGTTATTCTTGGTTCACAACCTATTCACCTAGGATATCTAGAGATGTGATCACCATGTACATTGACTAATTTAGAGTGGGTAGACATATGCAACAAAATTGACATGGTGATAACTCAATGATCCAAACATCCAAAGACAATGGATTCTTTAGAGTTGAAAACCAGAAACAGAAAAGAGGATTTCAATATGAATAACAAATTTCATTAATATTGAATGAAATTATAGAGAAGGAAATCTTTGAGACATGATGCTTTCCAAATAAAATCAATCCTTGAGAAGATATTTTTGTTAACTACTATTACCCCCTTATTGAAATAAATTACAGGTTTATATACAAGTTTTGTGGAAGGAGAAGAGGCATGATGGTTATGGTGGTTTTATTCCCATGAGGTAGATTGGAAGCTATGGAAGGTCCTCTACTATTTCTAAGCATTCTATATTCAAGGTTCCATTTTGTTCCATACTTAATCGGTTATTCTGTCATTCACAATCCATCCATTTGAATTTCATCCATTCATTTTTTCATCCTTCTACAGTCTCTTTATCCATCCATAGTTAGATAATATAACTAGATTACTCAAGCATAATTGTAGTGAATTATCCTTGGTTTCACTTTTTTTGGTACATATTCTTAGTTTTTTGTTGTATCATACATGTTACGGGTTATGTGCATAAGTATGTGTGACAACCTTGTATTATAATGATATACATCATAACACAATACTTTTAAAACTTATGAATGCAATTACATGTTGAGGTGCATAATGATTATTTGATTACAATTGTTGTCCTTATATATCTTCATGTATATATTCATCCCATGTTATTATCTTATCATCATGTTGATGAATATTTGTAATATGTTCACAGGGTATGTTGTATGTTTATGCAATCCAAAGATAGTTTTACACACAAGTTGTTGCTTGAAATTATTTTTTTGATATATTATTGTCCACGAGAATAATGAAATAGCTTTGTTTCTATGAATTATTTACATTTTTGTATATTTATTTTATTGTGTGCTATATTTTTATTATTCTCTACATTTTTTTTGAATACATAGTATGTGTACTATAGCTTATACATATGATTTGATTTATCACATTACATTAAATAAACTACCATGAAATCACTATTTATGTCCTTCATGACCCATATATCTTACTAAAATTTATCCTTTAATACTAATGTGATACACAGAAAGAAGACTGGGGCTAATACTTAAAACATGAAGCACTTTTATAGACGAGGAACCAATAGTTACATCTCCATAATTTGAGACACACAAGATCAAATAGTTAAGAAAGAAGATAAAATTATTTAGTTACATGCCTTATATCTCTAGAATCAACAATCCATTCATGTGATAATGAACATTAATATAAATATTGTACATCCACATGTGCACTATGTGGGATATTGGCATCCTCTTATTTTGTAATTTAAATAAGTGTTTTCTTATACCTAGAATTTTTACCTATTTCTTGAAGTTATTGAATCAATGCATGGAAAAATATACCATTGTGATTTTTCTTCTTGTAAAATACATGAACCAAGTTCTTTGAATTTTTCTCAATAAACGTTTGCACCAAAACTATACATGCAAGCTTCTCATCTACGAATTGGCAAGTAACTTATCAAAGAAAAGATATTTGTGATTCTCTCCAACTAATGGGATTATGTGAAGGACAAAGTAGGAATATTATCCATGCAAATGTTTTAAATGATCCCATGCAATTGAGAAATCATCAACTTTTTGTCTATCAGTTTCCTTCATACATTTATCTCCAAAGAAGAAAAACAAGATTGTAATACAAGCATAACTTGTTGGATTTCACACCAATTTCCACTAAAAAATAGAAACAATCCATTCACTCAAATTTTATACAAGAGTAAAAAAGGAAGAAATAGAGATATAGATGATGGGCACCCCTGAGCACAAAATAATCACGTTATTATATATAGATAAGAATCATAAAACTTAGATACAATGGATGGAGTGGTTGGGGGTATTTATACCAATGCCCAAAATCCCCATGGATAATAAAGTTAACATAATCTAACATAACAAGTGGTATTTATGTCAATTACAAAATATAACATGGGTTTAACCATAATAATGTTAACCATGACCCATAGTGCTTACATTAAATGAATAATAAATAACTAAATACATTTGTATAATGATTTCGTGTAGGCCTATACAAGACCATATCATACAAGATGACATTTGCCATAAGTTAGATTACAATTTTAACATAACTACATAGAGTTTGAAAACTAAACAATCTAGAAAATAAGAAAAAAAATGCTTCTATATATAAAAATTTACGTTTAGAATCTTACCCTTATAAAGAGACTTGCAAACTCCAAAAATCAATAAATTTAAAAGTTGAAATTTCTTCCAATAATTCTCAAGGTGATTGGTCCAATCTAATTGTCCTACATTTTACCTTTGAACGAAAGGAAGACCACACCTACACTAATGAGCAAATTGGATCTTGAAAAATTTTATGATTTGATACAAGTATATATATATATGTGTGTGTGTGTGTGTACACACACACACACACACACACACACACTGTAGCACCCCAAAATTGGCACAGTTAAACCTTAGTAAAAAGATAAAAATTTGAATTTTAACCCCAAACCGCCCGTTACTCGCTTTCCTTGTTTTTCGTGCCATTTTTAGGATTTGTTTTGACCGTTGGACAATATCGTCGTAGATTAGACGAAATCATCCCAGATCTAATGAATTCGTCTGGAATAGAACGTCCAGACGATTTCGTCCCAAAACCAAATTTTCATAATTAGCTTCTATTTCAACAGCTTCTCTAACCTAGGCAGAAAGCGTGTCTACATAGTTAGAGTCTCCCCCATTGGAGATCTCCCAAATTGGGATGATCTCCAACCTCCTAACCTCTCCCTAATCCTATATAAACTGGGATTTTCTCAGTTTATCCCCTTGAACCCCCTAGCTAATGGATTTCCCTGCAAATTCAGTTCCTTGTGCCTTAGAACACCTTCATACTTTTGTTTGCATTGCATATTTCAAGTTTTCTTGTAGGGATCTTACTGTTCTTCAGCTGGAACAAGCTTGGATCATCACAGGCGATTATAGATGATTTCGGACGATCCTGTCGTAGATCGATGATGATCTCGTACGATTGGAGGTGATCTCGACTATAGTCCAGATTGGGGGCAATCAGAGCCCAGAGTTTGCATTTTCTTATTGTTTTTCTGCATTTTCTTATTATTTTTCTGCATTATCTTAGTTATTATATTTATGCATCTTGGAGTTCACCTCATTTAATATAAATGCATGATAAAGTCAAAATAAATTGTTAAATTGATGCATTTCCTTTTAATTGCTATCTGGATCTATCAGTTAGGCAAATTTACTATTATTTCTATCATTTCCCCTTGCTTTTGTAGTTGCATTTTTGGTATTTTGTATCTATTTCTGTGATTGTAGGTTTCTGATGAATTCATCTAATGAATTCGTCAGATCTACGATGATCTCATCTGATCTCAGACGACCGATTGAGATCTGAGATGATTCTATGCAATTCCAGATGATTACGTACGATTTGAGATGATTTGGACTGCTACAAGACTCAGAATCTTCATCAGACATCCGAAATTAGGTATGTTCTATCCTATTTAGCATATTCTCTATGTTTAGCATTTATTCATGTTTTTTGTATTCATAAAATCAGCATTGGCATATAGAATAGTTTAGATTCATCTTGGCCAAACCTAGGAATTGAATGATTAAAGCACAAAATGAACACATCAAACCTACTATCAACCTAGGCATGGAAACCGCCACTCAAAAGTTTCCTGGTGAACCCACCATCCATCGAAAATTCACCCTTATACCCCTCCCCCGAGAGGCGGGACCTTCAAAGGGCCTCTCAGTTTGAGGTATTGTCCCATCCTTCTCGCATCCCCCTTTCGGGCGTGGATCCTATAGCTTGAAGGTAAGGATGCGAAAAATTTGGAGCGATACATTTTGGTGAACCCGACGTGAAAACTAAAAAACCTTTTGAAAACAATCCAAAAAAAAAAAACAAAACATAAATGCATTTAGAACCAAATATTGCATATCATATTTAGATGGTAGATTATAATAAAAGACGAGTTGTCACCATTAATGTTGAGAATCAATTAGCAACTATAGAGATTACTTCTGTACTTAGAGTACCTCAAACAAATAGGGTTCAACCTTTATGGGACGAACTTAATAGGAGATTGAATATCATTGAATATAGATCAACCGAACTTAGGCAAATCAAGAGGTTTGTCCTAGATAGAATCCTGGATCCTGATCAAGTGACCTTGTATCATGAGCTTCAGAGAGCTTGCCATAGGTGGTTAGCAGATAAAAGAGCCCTTGTGTCTTCTGAATTGTACACCTTTGAGGAATACCTCGACAATGCAGTTGTAGTACATAAATTTCTATCTCGTATAGAGGATCAAGAGGTCATCCTTATGGATAGAAAGAGATGGAATAGAGTTCCTAGAGCTGTGTTATATCGAGAGTATTGCCATGAGCTCTATTTTTACAAGACAGAGTCAGAAGTAGATAACATCACCATAGCACACTTTGTTAAGTTCCTAAAAAACCATTTCCAATTTGAAGAGGAGCATTTCATGACTCCTGATGAACTTGATCCTATCAATGACATCTATAAACTATTTATAGAAAACTAAGCCATTCTTTTATTATTATTATTTCTTGCATTTAGTGTGTTGTTTGTTGTCTTTATAATCATAAAAAAAAAAAAATACTAAAAATAAAAACAAAACAAAATCATAACAAAAATCAAAACATTTTCTTTTAAGTATTATAGTAGGTATATAATTAAAATATATACCTCCCAAATTTGTTGCAAATATATTAATATATATTTGCTAAAATCTAAATTTAAACATAATGACTAGACTCGGGAATGGAAAACAGATCGAAGTAGAAGAAGATTGGTTAGGAAGACCAGTAAATAAACCAGATGTCCTTCCTGAAGACCCAATTCAGGAAGAAGGAACCCTAGACCAACAAGAAGAAGAGTTTGTTGACGCAAATGAACAAAGAGAAATTGTTAGAGAGGAAGGATCCTCATCTCCTAAAATATCTTCGGAAGGAGCTATTACTTTTGAAAACATGGAACATTTCTGGAAGTTCCTCAATACTAATATTGGCACTCTTAATAGAGCAGTCCATATGGACAAGGATCAAATTAGTGACACTCAAGCAACCCTAGAAGACATATATCACACACGCACTAATCCCTTGTCCTTCATTGATCAAGAAAGTGATCAAGTTGGACCATCCAATTTGGATATGGCCACTATAATCCAGAACATGCAACAACAACAGGTTACCCAACCATCTAGAGTGCCTGTTACCAAGCCTAGGGTTATTCCCACACAAAAGAAACCATCATTCACTGCTCTATTTTGCCAATTTATTGATCAACATACCTCAAATCAACAAAAACCTAAAACAAAACCAAATACCAATTTCCAACAATCTGGGGTACAACATAATGCCACAACAAATCTTCTTCATAATACTCTTCCTACCAACCATTTGCATAACAACAATATAGCATCTAATCCTTATGTCACGCCATCCTACGCTCACAAATCCCATACTCATGTACCACCAAACCAATATGGTGGACAAACCGGTAATCTGGAAGCCATGGTGAAACAATTAGTCTCCCGCATGGACCAGATAGATCCCTACCGTCCCTCGTACAATTATCGAGAGATGTGTAGTCAGCCTCTAGATCCTATAGTTGTAGCACAACCATATCCTAAACACTTTCCTATGCCTGTCCTACCTATATATAAAGGAACTGAAGATCCCATAGAGCATCTTCGTATGTTTAGGATAGTGTGTCATGATATATCACATGATGATTTGTTATTACTAAAAATGTTCCCAAAAAGTTTAGGAGGAATGGCATTAGAGTGGTATTACCAATTACCCACTCATTCTTTGAGGAATTTCGAAGAGACAGTCGAGTCTTTTGTGCATCAATTTAGTGCCTACATTGAAAGGCATGTAACCATTAAATATTTGTACAACCTAAAACAAGACAAAGATGAATGTTTTGCTGATTTCCTAGCTCGATGGAGACAGTTGATAGGAAAATTGCACTTTGTGTTACCTTATCGGGAAATGTTGGATATCTTTATCAATAATTTACAAGAACAACTGTCCTATGAGTTATCAACTGCTACCTTGACCACCTTCGATCAAGCTATAGATTTAGCTCGAAGAGTGGAAGATGCTCTTGTTAGGAGAGGTCAACTTAAAAAGAAAGATGATGAGAAAACATCCAGAAATCAATATAAAAATAAACAAGTTGTGGGCGATGGAGTCACTGATAGTAGAAATATCGCTACTATTAATGTTGCGAAAACAACAGAGAAATTTATACTAAAACCTCCTGATAAACCACCCCGAGAATTTACTAGGTTAAATCAACCCTTATCAACCATTCTCCCATAATTACTAGCACGAGGAATGATCCAATTACCAAATATCCGGGAACCTGATCCAACTATACCCGGATATAGGGCTGATTTACACTGTGATTTCCATAGAGGACCTGGACACGCTACCAATTCTTGTAAAATATTAAAACATAAAATACAAGACCTGATTGATAACAATGAGATGGAGGTGCAAGCCTTTCAACCTAAACAAAATCCTCCTAATAATGCTCAAAAGAACATCCCCCAAAATCAGAATCAGAATGCCAATCAATCATTGGACATATTTCAACATCCTTTACCAAAGCATGGTAAAGAGGTGGCTAATCAAATTGAGCATCATAATGTTCCCCCTCCTACTCGATATGTAGGAACTATTAGTGGACATTTACCTGTTCATGATCCGCAAATATTTGACACAACTTTATCCATGGTTACGGCCAGACCTCTACATAATATTTGGACACTTGATCTTAGTGATACCAAATATGAGACTGAAAGTGACATGGAAATCACCTCAAATCAATCGAATAGTTCTGAAGATGAATCAGATCCTATTCAACCTATCACAAGTTCTATGATTCTAGAAGAACCATTTCCAAGAAGAGTCACTACTTGACCATCGTCTCAACAATTACTTTCTAATGAACAAGCCATAAACGCTAGACCAAGACCCATTCATCATCCGCAAAATAATATTGTAGGTACCATCGGAGTTGTTACTCGACAACAGGCTCAAAATTCTCAACAAGATCAAACTCGAATGATGGATCAGCTCCATTCGTTTTGAAAAATCCCAATAAAGGGAATCATGCGCCTAATGTTCAACCTAAACCTCCTTATAATATTAATGAACAATTATCAAATACTATAGCTAGAATTTCCCTTTTGGACCTTTTAAGATCTTCTCCTACCCATAGGGATGAATTAATGCTCACATTAAGCCAAATGATGGTACCACAAAATATTCAACCTGAAGCCATGTCCAATACTATCATAACTCAAGAAGTCGATTGTATTGACTTTCGAGATAGAGATATACCGCAACATAGTTTACATAAGGATAACCCCTTATATATTACTACCCTAATTGGAGATGTAGCAGTTAAATGAGTCTTGATTGATAATGGTTCATCTTTAAACATATGCACTTTTGACTTCTACCAAATATTTGGGTTTAGAAGTGATGAAATGAAAAGAACTGATATGATTATAAAAGCCTTCAATGACGAAACACAAGAAACATGTGGAGTTATTACTATCCCATTGCAAGTTGGTCCTCGAACCTTAGACACGACCGTGTTTATTGTACATTGCCCTGCATCATACAATATACTCTTGGGTCACCCTTGGATCAATGCGATGCGATATGTTCCCTCAACTTTACATCAGTGTGTTAAATTTGAATTTAAAAATCAGTTGGTTACCATTCATGGTGATCCTAGACCCTTTGATATGTGTGCTTTGGCAGAACCTGTTGGAGTTCAATTTTGACCTGCTCTGTCATCCACACATCCTAATTCTAATCATCCGCCTAAACGTGTGAAACACACACTCATAACATCATCTACTTTTTCCCCACCAACTACACCTCTACATATAGTTCAACCATCTTCCGAACAAACCACATTAGGACCCCAAAAGGATCCTAAACCCACAACCAATGCTTCTTGTTTTACTCCTATAACTTCCATACCTTTAGACCCATCCATCGACATCTCTACAACGTCTACGCCTATCAAAGGCATGTTTCCCGCATCTAAAAACATAGGAAATGATCCTTCTACCTCTTACGCTCTTATCGATGAGCTCTTACCCGATTTATCTAAAATTCTTGTATCAGAGAAAACAAACGTTGCTATGCAAGATTACCATATTTTAAATAAATTGCCACCCTCTCCTCATACCTTGGGCCTCCCATAGCCTATGGGAAGTATCTACCAAGTCGGGAGTTGTGCTTTTATTTATAAGGGATATGACTGGGGAAGAATACCTAGAAACATCAAGACTCATTATGATGGGTATGCTCACTGTTATTTTGCTAATGAGTATATTAAAGCTAAGCCTATAATGCTTAAATTGGGATATAAAGGGAAAGGTTTGGGACCTTTCCAGAATGGTATGAAAGAACCTTTTGAGGTAGAACCATGGCCCGCTCGATGTGGCGTGGGCCTATTTCCTAGTAAAGGTCAGCCCTTCCCATTCGAGGATGATGACCATCTCATATGTTACCAAGATTATTTGGATAAACGTGATGCTTTGCGTTTAAGGGATAATCCATTTACATGCAATATGCTATCCATAGCTTACCCTGAGATGATTTCTGAATCCGACGATGAGTTGGAGGGGGATATCTTCCATGATGTCTCCGTTGAGGAATTGTTACATAACGAATTTTATTTCGATGGCTCTATACCTAGTGTAGCCCAGCTTGAGGCCACGGCTCCTCAAGATGAATTATCCAAGCTAACCTTGGAAGAATTACAAGAATTAGGTGTTTCACCCGCCCCATCTAATTTTGAGAGAGATCTACATATGGAAGTTGAAAACGTCATAAAAATTAACATTGGAACCGAAGATAACCCTCACATAATCAACATTGGATCAGAATTGAGCCAAGAAAAACAAGATAAATACATTTCATTCCTTAAAAAATATGAAGACGTTTTTGCTTGGACATATGAAGATATGCCAGGATTAGACCCTTCGTAGTTATGCATCACCTAGTAGTCCATCCGGATGCTAAACCTCGTTAAACAAAAACTTAGAAAAATGCATCCTAAAGTGGCCTTACTAGTCAAAGGAGAATTAGAAAAACTCTTGAAGGTTATTTTTATACAAGCCATTGATTATGCTGAATGGATCTCAAATGTAGTTCCAGTAACTAAGAAAGAAGCTACCAAAGTTAGGGTTTGCACAGACTTTAGAGATATTAATGTTGCATGCCCTAAAGATGATTTTCCTCTTCCCAACATGGATCAGATCATTGATTTTATTGCTGGGAGTGGAATGATATCCCTAATGGATGGATTCTCTGGTTATAATCAGATCAGGATAGCTCCTGAAGATCAGGCTAAAACAACCTTTATTACCCCTTGGGGAACCTTTTGTTGGAAAGTGATGCCATTCGGTTTAAAGAATGCGAGTGCAACATATCAACGAGCCATGACTTATATCTTTCACGATATGATGCATGATATTCTACATGATTATGTAGACGATATTATAGCTCGTTCCATCAAAGAAGATGATCATTTAGATGACTTGAGAAAAATTTTTGATCGGTTAAGGGAATATCTTATCCGACTAAATCCAGCCAAATGTATATTCGGAGTTAAGTCCGGTAAATTATTGGGGGTTATAGTTTCTTTACGTGGCATTGAAATTGACCCTCTCAAGATCGTGGCTATCACTGATATGCCCGCACCCACAAATATATCTAAATTACGAAGTCTACAAGGTAAACTTCAAGCTATTCGTCGCTTCATCGATAAGTTGGCGAACAAAACCGGACCCTTTCTTAAGCTTCTTAAAAAATATCTCTTTTCATTGGGATGACGAATGTCAGGAAGCATTCGAACTCCTCAAACAATATCTCCTTAAACCACCGGTGCTCTCCCCACCTAGATCTGATCGTCCATTTATCTTGTACATTTCTGCTTCAGATTGTGCCTTAGGAGCTATGTTAGCTCAACTTGACGATGAGAAGAAAGAACGTGCTAATTATTACATCAACAGAACCTTAATCAGTTATGAAACTTGTTATACGGTATTAGAGAAGTTATGTCTCGTAGTCGTATTTTCTACATAGAAACTATGCCATTATATGCTCAGTCAAAAAACGTATGTTATTGCTAAATTCGATCCTTTGCGGTATCTCATGAGTCGACCGTACTTATCTGGTCGCACAACCAAGTGGGTTCTTGCGCTAAGCAAGTTTGAACTCATGTTTATAGGACAAAAGTTTGTTAAAGGTCAAATCATAGTAGACCAATTAGCTACTGCACCCTTAGAGTCTACCCATCCCCTCATCATTGAGTTTCCTGATGAATGCCTTAGATTAGAGGCAGACCATCCTGAGCAATGGTCCCTATACTTTGACGGAGCCCGATGCATGAGTGGGGCTGGTGCAGGTATTATTTTAATATCTTCGTAGAAACATCTTATACCTCTGTCCTTCAAATTAACATTTGCTTGCACTAATAATACTGCTGAATATGAGGCTCTAATCCTTGGATTACGAGCTACCTTGGCACTAAAAATTAAAAATTTATTGGTTTTCGGTGATTCTCAACTTGTCATAAATCAAATCAATGATTTTTATCAGACCAGAGATGATAAATTATGCCCATATAAAATTTATGTCTTACAATTATTATCTTTATTTGATCAAGTTACCTTGGAAGCTATTCCTCGAACTAGCAACCGTGTGGCTGACGCTATGGCTGCAACTGCATCTCTTTTGCCCTTGGAGTTAGATGATGAATATGCTACCATAATTATTCATCGACTCCAGGAACCCGCTTCAAGAAAATCATGCTTAGAACCTTTGGATGTGTTTCTAATCAATGAAACTACTCCTGAACCATGGTACACTGATTTATTTAATTTTTTGCAAAATGGGACCTTCCTTGAAGGTTGTAATAGCAACCAGCATCGGTTGTTACGTAGACGAGCAAGTCACTTCGTAATTATTGGTAATACCTTGTATAGGAGATATTTTGAAGGCATCTTACTGAGATGTTTGAATCTAGCATAATCTAAATCAGCTTTGAGTGAAGCCCACAATGGATCTTGTGGGGGGCATTTTAGTGGTAGCGCCATTGCTAAGAAGCTCCTTAGGATAGGATATTTTTGGCCTACCATGGAGAATGATGCACATGATTATGTGCACCATTGCGACAAGTTCCAGAAACACGCTGACCTTGTCCATGCACCTGCACAAGAACTATAGGCTATTTCATCTCCTTGGCCCTTTTCAAAATGGGGCTTAGACATCATTGGAAAAATCAACCCTGTGTCATCTGATGGACACAAATTCATCATAACCACCACTGAGTATTTCACGAAATGGGTTGAAGCTATGCCCTTAGCTTCTTGCACTGGAACCCAAGTTTCCAAGTTTATTTTTAATCAAATTATTTGTAGGTTCGAAATTCTTGCAAATCTCATCTCAGATAATGGAACTTGTTTCAAAAATAAAAAAGTCAAAAATATAAAATTCAACATCGTTGGTCCACTCCCTATTACCCTCAGGGTAATGGCCAAGCGAAGCATCTAATAAAACATTAATCAAAATCCTCAAAATACTGGTCAATAAATCTGGTCGAGATTGGCACATCCAATTATATCCTGCTTTGTGGGCCTATCGAACTAGCGTTCGCACCCCCACAGGTACTTCACCTTTTGTTTTGGTCTATGGCACTGAAGCTATTTTTCCCTTTTCTCCCTCCAAAAAAAGCGAATTAGAAGTTCCTTCTTTCCCTCTCTTCAAAAAACAAAAAAAAAAAAGAATATCGTGCTGGTAGATTTAGTCAGCTGGAACTCCTAGATGAAAAGCGCATCAATGCTTTGGAGCATCTTTGTGCCTACCAAAACAAGCTTAAGAGAGCATACCTCAAGAAAGTTCATCATCGATCCTTTGAGATCGACGACCTTGTCTTAAAAGAAAATCAAAAAAATATTAATGCAACTAAAGACCTTAAAGGTAAATTTGAGCCCAACTGGCTTGGACCATATGTCATCACTGCTAAATTTGGATCGGGAGCATATCGATTAGCTACCTTAGATGGTAAAGATCTTAAAGAACCTATGAACATTATGCATCTTAAGCATTATTATGCGTAACATTTGGTCATTTTCATCATTTGTATATATTGTGTATTTTGCATATTGTTTCCTTTTAGTTATTTATATAAAATTTCAAAAAAACAGTAATCGTATTTCTTCTTTCCATTCATCAATCAAAATCAAAATATAAAAACATCAAAATCCTCAAAATCTTCAAACACATCTTTTATTTTCGTACCTATCAATTCTTGAAGTATTGCAGTTATATTTTCAATTATTTTGGATAAATTAGCATTTATTTGGAATCCCGCACTTTCACACTCACATACATAAATATCTTGCTTCTATTTGGTATGATTATTAATCTCTCTTATATCAAAGTCCACATTTGAATTAAATAAAGTTTTGAGCATAGAGAATTGATCTTGTTATTTACTTGAACCAAGCATATCTTTTCACATTAAAATGATTTCATTGCAAATTCAATATGATGCTACATAGTAGAAGTGGTTTCTTGAGCGAAAAGTTTCCCCTGCTATCCTATCATGCACATGGTCTAGAATCTTTGAGAATTGACAAAAGGACAAGCTCACCCCTACCCAGAATAAAAATCCCTTGCTCTACAACCAATCCGAGCAAGTATCCCTAGCATAGACAAAAAAAAAAAAAAGTCAAAGAAAATGAGAAAAAGAAAAATATTATTTTGTACCATCGCAGCCATATTTCCGCATTGTCTCAGTTCCAAGAAAAAATACAAAAAAAAAAGAAAAAAAAAAAAGCAAAAAGCAATAAAATCCCTTTCCCTACCCCTTGAAAAGAAAAGAAGGGTGAATGAGCTTGAATCCCTGGAATTCTCAATTATTCGAAAACTGTGAGGTAAGCCCCATAACAGGTGGTTTGTGCCCAACCCGCTTGGCCTTGGGTAATTCCTAGCGTGGTGATATGTCTGTCACATTAGCGACCTTCTTTTGTACAGACCTATGTCGGCTTATGGATTAGCTAGCTCGTGATAACCCGACTTACATAGTAGTCTGGTACGGTCATATGCATATAAATCATGGTCAACGAACACTCATTTGGTTAAGTCAAATTACTTGTATCAAATTTTCTTGCTCAAAATTGGTGAATGAACAATACAATTGCACACACATTTGTATTTGAGAGATTCTGTATCATTATGATAAAGCAAGATCGGTAATGAACTCACATTTGCACATGAGGGTTCCGTATAAATCTATATTTGTCTTTGAGATAATGTAAAATATTTTTGCAACTTTTTTTGGAATAATTTTATCTTCTTATTTCAGAACATCTGTTTTGTATAAAAACAATTACATACATTGTTTTCAAAAATCACAAAATGCTTTCACACAACATATGACACAAATATAATCAATAAAGTCATGTTCATATTATTATTTTTTGTTTATCAAAAGTCAAAAATCAATCGTGCAATAAAACTAAAATATCAATTTCTTCTTTGGATTTCGCGATGATGGTATAAGTCTATACCTAAAATTCTATGCCTAGCGCAAACCATTGTTCTAATTTTATTTCCCATTTATTTTAAAAAATTCATAAAAACATATGACTTACATCATTATGTTACACAATTGAGCTTTAAAAATGAACGCACACTTATTCCATTTCATGTCATTATGTCAACATTCAATTTTGCAATGATGGTATAGTTCCTAGGGACTTATTCAAAAATTTTATCACACTTAGGAATTTATGCCTAGCAAAATCATATTTCTTTAATATGTCATGCATAATATTTTTTATGAAAATCTGAAAACAAATCATCACCATCATCACTTCCATCATCACAACACAAAGTCTTAAGACAGTCTCTTAAGCATTCTTTTACTTTTAACAATATTTCTATCCTGGGATTAGCTTGACGACCTAGTGAGCGGTGACTCCATGAAACGGTCTATACCAGCAACAATGTCCTTTGAAATTATTGTTAGAAGTCCCTTTTATTTTTCATCAAAACACACCACAAAACAACCAATTTATTTACATCAAATTATTTCATTTCCAATTCTATAGCATGGCATAAATATTTTCTTTCCAACGACATAATTACATAAATAATTAATCACAAATTCAAAATTAAAGCATTATACAACATATACACAAGTCATATCATCAAAAATATAATCTATATATCTCAATCAATTATGTACATCATCTGGATTGGTATGCCACAATCAAAACCCTGGCATACTCAATCCCCTCAAAAACTATATATAATAATACAATCTGCCCTCTACAGTAGCTAGCCTCGAGAAGCCCTTGAGCTCTCAGCCTCATCTCCTCCCCCGCCCTGGCATGGAGGAGGTGGTCCCATAGAGGTCCGGGTTGTGTCCCGGGTCCTCGCCGTCGATCGTGAGGATGTCCTCGATGATCCCATCATGACCGGCTCTGCAATGGGGGCTGGCAGTGGCAACCCTACTGACCTCTGCACCGTAATGTAGCCCCAGACCAAACTACGATAGTGAGTCAAGACCATGACATCTGAGCCTCCCTTGTATACGACCCCATGTAGGATCCTATACAAGTGGCATAGCACAAATCTGCCCCACGAGTATCTGTAGCCGTGGTATCTCATATCACAAACCACATTTGAGAAGAGCCATGGTAGTCTACACCTACTCTGGTGGCACATCAGTAAGCCACCTACTACCCCAGCCAAAACCCGAGTCAACCTAGATGCCCTAGGCATCTGCCTTAGAGACTCGATGTTCACTTCGCCCTTCTCCAGGGTGAATCTTGGGTCCCTGGTCAACCTCATCATAGTCTGGACCTGATTGGTCGCAGACATCATCAACCGTCCTTGTATGGGGATCCTCATGATCCTCCATACATCCTCTAGTGTGGGAGCCATCTCCCTTGTCGGTAACCGGAAGCAGGATGACCCCAGATACCACCCTTCTGCTAGGGCTATCAGTAGCCCCATGTATGTCAATACTTGTGGCATCTCTGCCACATGCTGCAAACCAACTTGAGCCAATCAGTTGCACTTTGCTTGATAGAGCGTGACTATGTCATCTTGCAGCCCACCGTATTTCCATTCCCGACTCTTTAGTAATCCCCTATACAAAACAAACAATAAAACAATAAAATTCATTAATAACCAATCATTAAAATAAAATTAAAAACATTTTAATCAAGCTTAATTTCTTAAAAGTGATGATATCGTCCACCATTGGATGATATCGTCCCAAATTGGGCAAAATCATCCTTTGTAGGATGAAATCGTCTCCGATTTCGCAACTTGGGGATCACCCCTTGTTGAACGGGATCGCCCCTAGTTCGTCGATTTCGCCCTTCGACGAAATCGATGATCTAGGGACGATTATGATGAAATCGGGATGATTTCGTCTCGACGTCATTGACGGCCTAAAAACGGCCGTGATGCCCCAAAACAATCAAAATTTCAAACAAAAATTGCACAAATTAAATTCAAACCTAATTTACTAGGATTAGATCCTTACCCATAGCTCGCACCAGACCTCTGTCGATCGGTTTGCTGTCTCCATGTTTTTTTTGTCTGCAGAGCTCTAAAACCAGTAAAACTGAATAGTAAAAATGAATTAGGGTTTTACCCTATTTTTCTTAATTTTATTTAAAAACAACATTTTTTTTTAATTTTTCTTTTTCGTGCTTTTACCTCAAATGTTCGATTTGGGTAAAAACACGGAGGGGGCACCATAGTAAGTAGTCGTATGATTCGACCTAGAATCGTCATCTAAAAAATTGAGTACATTTTTGCTTTCTTGTAAAACGGGAAAAACTCGTCTTTAACACATTTTCTTCGGAAAATTCGCTAAAGAGGGGGAAAAATGTAGCACCCCAAAATTGGCACAGTTAAACCTTAGTAAAAAGATAAAAATTTGAATTTTAACCCCAAACCGCCCGTTAACCGCCCGTTACCCGCTTTCCTTATTTTTCGTGCCATTTTTAGGATTTGTTTTGACCGTTGGACAATATCGTCGCAGATTAGACGAAATCGTCCCAGATCTGACAAATTCATCTAGAATAGAACGTCCAAATGATTTCATCCCAAAACCAAATTTTCATAATTAGCTTTTGTTTCAACAACTTCTCTAACCTAGGCAAAAAGCGTGTCTGTGCAGTTAGAGTCTCCCCCATTGGAGATCTCCCAAATTAGGATGATCTCCAACCTCCTAACCTCTCCCTAATCCTATATAAACTAGGATTTTCTTAGTTTATCCCCCTGAACCCCCTAGCTGACTGATTTCCCTACAAATTTAGTTCCTTGTGCATTAGAACACCTTCATACTTTTGTTTGCATTGCATATTTCAAGTTTTCTTGCAGGGATCTTATTGTTCTTTAGCCAGAACAAGCTTGGATCATCACAGGAAATTACAGACGATTTCGGATGATCTTGTCGCAGATCAACGATGATCTCGTACGATTGGAGGCGATCTCGACTGTAGTCCAGATTGGGGGAAATCAGAGCCCAGAGTTTGCATTTTCTTATTGTTTTTCTGCATTTTCTTATTGTTTTTATGCATTATCTTAGTTATTATATTTATGCATCTTGAATTTCACCTCATTTAATATAAATGCATGATAAAGTCAAAATAAATTGTTAAATTGATGCATTTCCTTTTAATTGCTATCTGGATCTATCAGTTAGGCAAATTTACTATTATTCCTATCATTTCCCCTTGCTTTTGCAGTTGCATTTTTGGTATTTTGTATCTGTTTTTGTGATTGTAGGTTTTTGAAGAATTCATCTGACGAATGTGTCAGATCAACGATGATCTCGTCTGATCTCAGATGTCCGAATGATATCTAAGATGATTCTGTGCAATTCCAGATAATTATGTACGATTTGAGACGATTTGGACTTCTACAAGCCTCAGAATATTCATTAGACATCCAAAATTAGGTATGTTCTATCCTATTTAGCATATTCTCTGTGTTTAGCATTTATTCATGTTTTTTGTATTCATAAAATCAGCATTGGCATATAGAATAGTTTAGATTCATCTTGGCCAAACCTAGGAATTGAATTATTAAAGCACAAAATGAACACATCAAACCTACTATCAACCTAGGCGTGGAAACTGCCACTCAAAATTTTCCTAGTGAACCCACCATCCGTCGAAAATTCACCCTTATACCCCCCCCCCCGAGAGGCGGGACCTTCAAAGGGCCTCTCAGTCGAAGGTATTGTCCCATCCTTCTCGCATCCCCCTTCCGGGCACGGATCCTATAGCCTGAAGGTAAGGATGCAAAAAATTTGGAGCGACACACACACACACACACACACACACATATATATATATATAGATATAATATTTGTACACACACACACACACACACACACACACACACATATATATATATATATATATATATATATATATATATATATATAATATTTGTTTGTGAGCCAAGTTGGTGCCATGTTGGCTTTAGGGAGTGACATGTCGACCACCAAGCAATTTGGGGAAGCAAAAATAAGAACAAGGCTATAACAAAAAGAAAATAGTGGGAAAATTTTGAACCCTTTCCATTTTAGGTGTGGGTTCCCTAAGCTAGCCAACTAGCCAATATCCCCACATAAGTCTTAAAAAAGTTATGTTTGTTATCAAGAATGCATATGAGCTTAGGTGATATCAAGAATTGACCCTCTAGCTTGCTGCAATACAACACATAATGTAGCCATGTAACAATAAAAGTAGGCATTGGTAATAAAATTGGCCCTCTTTACCTCCAAAATCTATGAAGTGCATTGGATTCGAACCATAATCACTTTCGACAAAATAATTTCAACTAAGCACTATCACTAGGTTGCCTACAACCCAAGTTGATTGGATGTGAGGGGTATGTTGAACACAAAATTTCCATATTTTTCTCTTATAATGCACAACACAATGCTTCTGTTCATTTGCCAACTTGTAAAGCATGCACACTAATTTTATCTTTCTAAAAATTGCATTAGATGACAAGTTTGACCAAACTGTTGAACTAAGATCCCCAATTTTTTTTGTGTTGAGTCATAAAATATTTGACCATTTTAACAATTATGATGATGGTCTTATACAAAAATTCTCTAGAATATGGAATATCAATTAATCCTCCTTTGTCTAGGCTTCTTGAAAGTTAAAGAAACATACAAGCAATTTTCTTTGGACCTTTAACCTAGAGAACTGTATAATGCACATAATTGTGTTTACAAATTTATTAGCATTTTGAGAAGGCATGTTAATATCCAAAACCATATTCATTTATTTAGGTGCTAAATACTCTACCATTTCAACTACAACATCTCAATGATGTTAGAGTTAAAGTGCACTATGCCTTCAGTTTGACACTTGTCAGTTTCATTGACAAGTGTCATGTTCATCATATAGGCCTTCTGCCTATATATGTAACACATTTTTATCAATAAAAAAAGTCCCATAAGTTTTCCCTCCTAACATTTGGTATCAGAGCTCCAGGATTTCTCTGGCCTTGTGAGCTTGAGGGGGGATTTCCCTCATGGAAATCCTCCCTCCCCCCCTCATATTTTTTCCTCCATTTTTTTTCCAAGCCTAGGGAGTATGCTCTCCATTTTTTTAAAATGGATCAGAAACCAGATAGCTTGAAAATTAATGGCTGCCCCCAATTTTTTTTTAGATTCATTTTTTCCAAATGTATCCCTCTGTGCAATTCCATCAATTTAGTCTCTACCAAAGCTTAGTCTTTCTGCATCCATGGATTTTAAATGTATAATGTGTGTTCAAGAAATCTGTTCACTGTAATGGACAGATTGCTATGTAATGGACAAATTGTTGTCGTTTGAAAGCGAGGAAGTCCGTGGGATTTCAGAGGGTTTGCAGGTCCTTGGATTTACGAAAACGAAAGATGAATTATTGAAAGTCTTTTGTAAGAAGAAAGCCGAATTTTTTTTTGAAAGTACAAATTCGATATTCTTTCAAAAATAAGGAAGCGAAGGTCGATTAAGGGTTTGTAGCCGACGTGTTAATGGGTTCAGCCAAGATCCATTCTTTCTTGAGGCCACGATCTCTGGTTTCATATGCCGACAAGGATTTGAGCTGTGCATCGACCGATTTCAGGCTTCAGAGGAGCCATGGATAATACGAAACCGTAAAAACCCTACCAAGTTTGAAGGAAATGGACGCGGATAGGGTAAGGGATTGCTATGATGTGACCAGAAAATGCAGCTCTTCCACCCAGAGCAATTCTAGGAGTAATTGTTCGGATCGAGAGCTGGGAGAGATTTCAAGCGAAAGTGGAGGAGAAGAGCCGTTGGATTTTCACGGCAAGGTGACGAAGATGGGAAAACCGAGTTATAAGAGGAAATATTCGAATGAGATTTCATGGGCTCGACGGTGCTGCCTCGGGCGGGCTTGAGGCAGGAGCCCGCTGTCTTCTGGACGAAGGCGGGGAATGCCAAAAAATCATGAGAATTCAGAATGAGTTGTTGAACAACCAGTTTTTTTTTGAAGCCATTTCTCGATCGCGTTGTTGATAAGAGATCGATGCATTGTTTCGAAAGATGATGTAGATGCCCTGTGTTGAGCAGTTGATGCTATGATTTTTTATTCCTCGTGCAGGATACCCTGTGCACAGATATTGGTGGTTGCACAGGAGAGGAATGATAGGTTGTTCTGGGAGTGTTCATGCAACTCACAGTCAACCTGACAAAACTGCCACATCCTCTTCAAGAGTATGGTTAAAACATACTAGATTTCATATATTTTTATGGGCTGTGATTGTGTGGCGGTGGATCTGCATTATATTTTTTCTTCCCGTGCTTCTATGCAGGAAGGACCATGGCTATTATTTGAACTCACACAATGATTGACAGAGAATCTGGACGCTACAACAATGACGTGAAAATCTGCCGAAGTGTAAAGATCCAGCCGCTCCATTTCCTGTTTCCTACGCTTTGTGACGACGGCGTGAGCGATATCACAGGAGTTTTTTCAGTCAATTTTATTTTATTTTTCTTTTCAAATCAATGTGAAGATGTGGGTGCTCTTGGTGGGACATCAGAAATGCTGCGATCACGATGGGAGTTGCACAGGTGCACCCGGTTTGGAGTGTTCAAGTCAAATCTGCTGAGGGCGTTGGAGCACCATAAGATGGATCAGACAGCCATACAAGGCGATTTGAGGTTCTCCGATCTGATGGAGGAAGAGTTTTTCCAGCAGTATTTGGGGCTCTGACCACCGACGTTCCTGAGATCCGGTGCCCACGATGCCCCAATCCTGCCCACCGACGACATTTCGTTCTGTAATGTGTTTGAATGCTAAAAATGGCTTACAAAAGCCGAATGCAGAGATCATGGCACATTTCGAGGCAATGGGGATGTAGTTTTTTTTCTTTCTAGATTTGATGAAACATCATCTCGCGTCATGTGTCATTTGTATTACGTGGACCAGTGGCTACCGACGAGCCGTAGCTGATGATATTCCACCAAATGATGGAGGTGGATGGACATCTTCCAGTGATGGAGAAACAAAACTACAGTAGCATGGCGGATAATTGATACAAGTGGCAGAGATATTTTAGTGGTGACGTCAAAATGTTCTCCACGTGCTGTGTTGGCGTTGTGTTCTATTTTTATTAAAAAGGAGTGGCCACTTTAAATTTTCAATGTATGGAGGCCTGCATTTGTATTGGCCGACTATATGGCCTCATTGGCCATCTTTTAATGTTTTTCCCCCTTAAAAGAGTGAAAAGGCCCACATGACTTATTTTATTGTAATTTCAAAATGAGAAGTCCACAAGGCCATATCTTTTACCCACATAGAGAGGAAATGTAATTCCCCTGCGAGGGAAAATTGAAAATTGAGTCAGTTTTTTTTCCGCCACAGTGCGATGCCAGGAATATGATATTCCTGAGGTTTATTTTGCTGCCTAGATAGGCATGGTATTGTTTTCAACATGTTGAAGGCCCCTTTGATGGTGGAATATAGGGGTATTTATAGTCGTTGGAAACGTTTTTCTATGACGGACACAATGGTGGTGTCATATTGAAATTTTGAGGTTGTTTCATTTGTGTTTTTTAGCATCAAAGTTTTATACCTTGGAGTGCACTCTCGGTTGTACCCGACACTCCCAAGGTAATTTTATTTGTGATCCTTGTACCTAGTGACCTTTTCTATACACTTGGTGAATGCAGCGGCTGGTTACCCATGCATTTCGGTGGGATGACATGGTCACCATAAGGACACTTATACTAGGGACTACAGACAAAGACACCCTAGACTCTATCCGAGGTTTTTTTTTGGATCTACTTCTGAAGACTACAGACGAAGACACTTTAGAAGATTCTCTTATTTTCTTCTTCTCTCCTCCTATTTTGATCTATGGCTCATTTTTATTGTATTGAGTGCATTTTTGGCAGAGACCGACACTCTTATATGGCTCGTTTTTCCTTTCATTAGGTGCATTTTTTGGCAGAGACCGACACCTTCTAGATTGAGTTCACCATGAGGAGGGATTTCATACTCATGGTGAATCTAGTTAGTGACCTACGAGTGGCAACATCCTCTGAGGATGACCTGCAGAGGCAACAGGCCCAGATGTGGCTGACCCTGAGGCACCCATGATGACCCTGAGGCACTTAGACGGCTGACCCAGTCGCAAAAGACCCGTCGAAGTGGCTGACCCTGAGGCAACAGACCTAGATGTATACATAGTGGATCTAGCATTATTCATAGTTGGAGATCCAAGCGCAAAGAGCACGAGCCTAGACCAAAAAAAAGAGGATGATAGGTTATTTTTTTAGAGAAGTCAACATTAAGGGGGAATGTTACCTAATGTTGACTTGCTTTGTTTTTCTTTAGTTAGGATAGTGCACTTTAAGGGGGAATGTTAGAGTTAAAGTGCACTATGCCTTCAGTTTGACACTTGTCAGTTTCATTGACAAGTGTCATATTCATCATATAGGCCTTCTGCCTATATATGTAACACATTTTTATCAATAAAAAAAGTCCCATAAGTTTTCCCTCCTAACAAATGACATATTGAAATGTTGAAGAAAATTTTCTTTTTATGAAAATCTTGAGAACGAACATAGGGTCTAATCTAGATCCCTTCTTTTTAAATTCTTCTATGAGAAAAACTAATTGAAACCTACCATTTTAAGAGAAAAATTACTTGATATCCAAGCTCTAGTAAAAGGGAAATTTGGGTTTTTAGCAAACCTTAAAATAAAAGATTGACTCAAAAATATTTACTTCACAAATTCTTAGCTAAAAGAACATAAATTATGTGGAATCATTATTGTTGAAGATTGAGAGTTGAACTTCAAGAAAAACTATTTATGACTCAACCTACTTAGGTACTATGTATAATTATGTAATGTTAACACGAATGAAATGAATCAATTGTATTGCATAGATACTTAATAAATAAAACATGAATAAAACTCATAGAATTGAACACATAACCTTCTACTTGTAGATATGGGTCCTTGTACAAAGAAAATAAGACACAAATTATAGGGAAGTATCCTTAGACACCAATGGTATCTCTTAGTAATTAATAAATAATCTCCAATTAATATACAAATAATAGGGTGAGTCAAGGTATAAATATCACTTTCAATAAAATCCATAGATTCCTTTAATAATAAAACTTACCTATTATTGGATATGAACAATAATACAAGTATCAACCCATAGGTGACCATGTTTCCATAGGGAAAATACACATAACCATAATACAATGTAGGTTGTTGTCTAAAATAATATTACCCATATCTCAATATAGAGGTAAAAGACAAAAAAATGTTCATTTGTTTATTATAATAGGTGAACCAAATAAGCAATTATTTTAATCTTTGTAGTGGAATCGAATAAAGGTATATCATGCTTAACTAAGAATAAAAGTTCAACCATTTAAATTGATTTGATAAATGGTATGAAACAAAGAGGCCATGTTGATAAGGTATGGCAATTTTTTTTGTAAATTTATCAAAGAAAATTGTTGGGAATTCATCAAATTAACAAAACCTATTCTATTTGTTTGAAGGGGAGTTTGTGGGTATTATTACCATTAGGTACTTGACTAGCTTACACAACCAATTATTAGAAATGTAAAGCATTTTTTGATAGGTAACTTCTATGAGAATATTTCTAAAATATTTTGTGACACATATGTCCTATTCAAAGACTATATGAACAAAGTTGTCAATAGTAGTTTTGAGGTGTTGCAAAAGTTAGTTCAAGCTCTTATTTTGAGGTTTAGTTAGGAGAGGTGATATGAAACCTTACCTTTTATTAAACATTTAAATAATTTTAAATAGTTTTGAACATAGTTTCACTAGGACCTCTAAAAACACTAGTCACTAGTGGAACCTATTTGTCCTATATTAAATCTATACTTAGTGCTCAAGAACCATTCAAAACACAACAGTAAAGTGAAAATATCACACTAAGAGCTTGACATAGATTATTTGTGTGGAGATACCCTTTAGGCTATAGAACACCTTGGATAAGAGAAATATGCTTTATTTTATCTTTTGAAAATGGTTGAATTTCTTGTGCTTATATATTCACATTGTGACCTTTAGAAATATTTTTTCCCTACTATTCTCCTTGTTTTTCCATGCTATATTTTCTCATTTTCCTATAGTCTACGAAGTTAAACCTCTTGGTTGTTACTTTTTCTCACTATATAAAATGAGTTAGTTTGTTGTTCATTGAGCCATTGGTTATACTTTATTGCATGCCTCTATAATATTGATATTATTAGAGTACACAACAATATATTAATGCTCATACCATGCTTTATTTTCAACTTTTAATCAATTATTTCGATGGAATCTAAATGCAATATTATAATGTAAAATTTGACATGTCAAGATAATTTTATGACAAGTTCGAAATGATTTGGAAGCTATTGGATGCTCCATGAAACAATTGATATTTTTCCCTTTGGAACATAATAGAGTAGAAGGTTTTTAATGTCTAGGAGTCCATAAGTAGACCGTGGAAAAGTGACCACAAAGAACTATGGTCACTAACCACTAAATATGAACCAATTAATATTTCTTTTTACAATGTTGAGCTTTTGCTATTGATTTTGGTTCTAAATTATCCTACTTTATCTTCTTGAAATAAAGTTTTTGTATATCTCAACTCCTCATGTGCAAAAGCTACATATCCTATTTTCCCATTCCTCTTTCAATGTCTTTGATTTGTTTGTTTCACGTCTAAGTTGGAGTGAGCTAGTCCTCAATTGGACCATGAACATATTTGCTCTCTAATTGATATATACCCCAAAATAGGCCTTTATATGATGATCAAATGTAGGGCTAATTTATTAAGATAATATTTTATCTTTCTTCCTAACTTATTTTTCCACAAAGTTGTTTTGAATTTTTCCTTAACAAATACCTTTATGCCTTTGTTATTATTTTGACATTCATTTGGACTATTATTCCATTTGTTCATCCACTTGTTTTTCACTTATGTATTCTTGCTCTTGTTTAGGTCTTCTTCTATTACAATTGTAGACCATTTATTTGTATCCATCTATTCAGTTTTTTTAAACCATAGTAGCTAACTTTATTTTTGCCTGAATTTATTTGTAATTAGATGCTTCTAAATCCTCATTGTTTGTTTATATTTTAAGTTTGATGTGTTGCTAGACTATACTTCACACCCATATAGCACCATTGGTACCACCAATAGGCCAAAAAAAACCTATATAGTTTTGAGTCCTATATTTTAGCCTTTCTACTTCTATTTTGCAATGCAAAAATGCTCTATCCTAAAATTCTATTTCTTCTACATTTTTTCCATCTGAGCTTATTTTTATATCTAGTGGATTTGAACAAAGCTCTATGGTAGAGATTCCTTTTGAGTTAGGGAATATTCCCAATAGATGGAAAATGTATCATTATAGTGGGTGGGGGTTGTCCTTCTAGTTTTCCTTTTAAGCCATGATAACATATTTTTTGAGATTGCTTCAAGGTTGCTTAGGCTCATTTTCGCTCAACATTTGCATACAAGAATGTATCCTTTTGGCATTATTTCAAGGTCATTTTTGGAGACCATTTTTACCTTAAATGTTCTCAAATAAATCCTAAATATATATAAACTATGATTTTATCTAAATTTTATCCTATGGAAAGGATTTAGATTTATTTAGTTGGAGTTGATGTATTTTTAGGTCTTAAAATATTTTGAAATTTTTCCCAATAGTGGCATGGGTGTTCATTGACTTTGTTTGTGTATGCATTGGGCCTATGATTAGTATTGAGACATCCTATCAACCTCATAAAGTGTTTATTTACCTTTGTATACTCCACTTAATTTATATTTCCATTGTTTAGCTCTATGACTGATGCACTATTATGGGCCTTTGTGTCATAACATCCCAAGGATTCATAGAACTTATTTTTACTGTCATTCAACTTAATGGTGCCAAAAAATGATATACAACCTTTCCAATGATCACTTTGTAGAAGCATCACCCATGAGTAGAATTGTGCTTGGATAACCTCATGTACTTCTAGTTGATCTTAATGCTCCATATTATATCATGTGGTGACCCATTACCTATAAGGGGTTTAAGGAGGCTAATAAAATGTTTATATCCTATGATCAAGATTTATATTCAAAGTGGAGGTCTCGGCATTTTAAATATCATACTTTGTAGTAGTTCTTATTACCAACTAATTTTCATGCATTAGAATACTTCCAATACTAAAAACAACATTTTCTTAAAAGTATGCATGTTGTTGAGCATATTTGCAATTTTTTATTTTGTAGTTTAATATAGCTTGAAAAGCTTTTGCAAGTTCTTATTTTCAATATGTGTTGTATTGCTATCTATTATGAAGAAACCATTTTCTAAATCGCATGCATAATGAGTAAGATATATATGTTTTTAATTGATCAAATGAAGTGAAACATGTCTCATCCATATTATATCATTTCAAAAAACCACTACATGGTACTACAACAAGTCATATTACCGTAGGGTATAATATTCCCAAAGTATACTTGATAATATAAGGATTTAAACCTATATTGTGCTCATATGATTGCATCCCATTAACTATTGCTCTTGAATGACTTGGACATAATGAGTAACATATTTGTATAATTTTTATTTTATAGTACATAATATGACAATGGAAAATATTCTACTATGAGTATAGTCACGTATAATTTTGATATATATTTTCTACACCAAATAGTTTATGCAAGAAAGTTGTAAAGCTGGTAGAACTACCAAATTAATTATGCTAATAAGGTTACTTAAATAAACATATTCAAGAAAATAAAGCACAAAGGAACTAGATGTAGAAGAGACAATTTAAAAGTATGAAAGATGTGTTTGTAAGGATATTGAGAAAAATATTTTCAATTATGGGTGAATTACAATGACAAGTGGAAAATGCAAAAATTGACCAAATTTTAGTAGACAAGAAAAAAAAAGTTTCCAAAAGGTAGATTTTACCAATTAAAACAAAAGAATATTGGGCTATGTAAGATATTGAAAAGGATAAGTGAGAATGGATATGACATATATCTAGTAGAATTTGGTGTTAGCCTAGTTTTCATTGGCTATTTGACTTAAATGAATTGGAAGTCTTAGTTTACAATGAGTTTGATTACCTTCTTACACACTCTATTATATAAAACTTATGCAAATTCTCACTCCTCACACTTGTACACATAATTGCATGACATTTGTGCACATCCTACACATGGACACATACGTAAAGGAGAAATATAAATCACACTCCTAAATTAAAGACACGCTCCATAATCTATTACATATTTATAATTATACCATAAGGTACCATGGGGTTTCATTAGCATGTACCAAATAATGTAATACTCTCCAAGAATAAGTTAAAAATATTTATTATTATATACTAGCTTAGATACATATAACTATTACATTTAAGAGATCAAACTTATAGTGCAACAAGAGATAATTAACTATATTCCACAAATTATAAAATACAAATTGTATTTACGGAAGCTTTAAGCATTCTTGCCTCTTGAACTTTCTTTGTGATAACATTTTTATGGGTATTTAAGGAATCTTTAAGCATTCTTTAGATAGACCTAATGGGTTCTTAATTGATTTTTCTAGGATTTTTGGGATAACATAGGGGAGGATGTAACTAGGGTAGTGGAATAATCTCATGCAAATAAAATCATGTTATTGGCTATGAACCACACTTTCCTTGCTTTTTGATTCCTAAAGTGGTAGAGGATTCCAATATTGGGGGCTTTCATCTAGTTATATTTTGCAATATAATGTACAATTTAATTATCAAATTGATGTTTGAAAGACTCAAGTAGGTATTGGATAGTATTATCTCTCCAGAGTAAGAAGTATTTATGGTAGGTCGACAAATTTTAAATGGAGTAATATTGGCATAAGAAGTGGTTCACATAATGCATTAGAAAGTTTGAAGAGGTATTTTTATCAAATTATACATGTCTAAGGCCGATGATAAAGTCCCTTGGTGGTTTTTAGATCAGATGTTAGAGAATTTTGGTTTCTATTAGGGATAGAGAGAGTGGATCATGATTTGTGTCTCTTTTGCCTCTTTAGTCCTCATTAATGGTATTTCCTCAAATCCCTTTTAGACCTCTAGAGGAATTTGACAAGGATATCCTATGTACCCATGCCTCTTTATCATATTTGTTAAAGGGTTGGGTAATTTTTTCAAAGGAAGAGGCAACAAGGAGTTATCTCTTGAGTGCAAGTGGAAGCAATGAATTTGACTCATTTACAATTTATGAACAACATAGGGTTTCTTGGGGAAGACAATGTTTGAGAGGCAATAATGCTTAAAGCTCCCTTAAATACCCATTTGGAAGCCATAGGACAAGAAGTGAATGCAACCAAGTCTAAAGTAGTGTTATTTAATACGAGGATCCAAGATCAGATTCTAAACATCTTAGGATTCCTTTAGGGTTTCCTCTCATTAGACTACCTAGGGATTCCACTCCATCATAAGAAGATGAAGGTGGTAGAATGGAAAATAGTGGTGGGACAAATTGGTGCAAAGGAAAATTATTGGATATACAACTATCTTTACTTTGGAGGAAGAGTGACTGTTTTTCAATCAATGATTCAAGAAATATCAGTTTACAAGTTCTCTATCCTTGCTACTCCTCTCATAATTCTAAGGGAGCTAGACTAAATCATACAAAAATTTCTTTGAGATGATCCAAGTATGAAAAGGTGATGGTATCTAGTAAGTTGTGACAAAATCGACCAGCCTAAAGTAAGAGGAGTATTATAAATTCAAAAAGCAACATTGAATAACCAAGCTCTAGTAGGCAAGCTTTATTGGAAATGGATGTCCAATCAGGAAGTGTTGTTTAGTGAAGTCATTACTAGTGAGAATTTGGTTAACATTCCCCATGAGGAAGTAAGTCACATCCTTGTGATTGGTCAAGGTTCTATTCTTTGGAAGATGCTAAAATTAGAAGAGAAAGTGGTAATTCCAAGACTATTTTGGAAAGTGGGTAGAGGGGATAAAGAAAAATTTTAGACTGATTCTTGGGACCAATAACCCTCATTATTTTTAAAATTTCCAAATATGTATCCACTTCAAAAAAACCTTGAGTCTAGAGGTTGGATCAATATATTATGCTATCTATATACAAGGCATATTGAGACCTTCTCTCTTTTGCAATTAAAGCATTGGAAAGAGTGGTCAATCCCAATCTCTCCAAATTTGGTGTTGCTAATTACGAGAATATTAAAGCAACACCACCTTATATAAAATAAGGAAAAGCGCAACATAGCTTGGGATCATGGGAATTTATGCATTTATATATTTTGAAATGGTTATATTGAATTGCTCCCTCTACCACTAGTGTTTCTAGATGATCCTAGGATAGAGTATGGTTGGCAAAGAGCTACCCAAAAATTATTATTTTTGCTTGCCAAGTTATGCATAGGAGTTTCCTCACCTATGATAACCTACAAAAGAGGGTTTTTCATGGCACCTCTAAATTTATCATGTGCAATATGTAGGAGAATACAATAAATCTTTTCCAATGTGACTTTGAGTTGGAGTTGTGAAGTTGATGGATGGACCTCTTCAAGGTCTGTCTCAACCTATAATTAATATTTAGTGATAAATTAGAGGTCTATAAATAAAGGTTTAACAATAAATCAGTTTTGTTGGGTTGGTCTTTGAGTCTGAGCTTCTTCTGGTGGCAGATATGGCTAGAAAGAAATGCTAGATGTAACATCCTCGCTATTCCTTATCTGCTTGTTGGTTTTATTAGAAAAAGGTATTGTTGTTGACCTTATATGAGTGTCGGAATGGAAGGTAATTGAAGGTTGCACTTACTCATATCCAGGTAGAAGGATGAATATTATCCACTCAGGTAAGTTAGGATATGATGCCAGCACTTACTAGCACCATAGTTGTGAGTACATGGAATTTTGCGAGGGTAAGTTCATATAGATACATACATTGTTTGAGGTTGATTGTGACTGCATTTTACATAAGTTTATCGGTTACCTTTTATGCCAAATTCAATTAGCATAAAAATATGTATGTATATATCTATGTGTATAATAATAAATAAGATAAAATAAAGTCAAGTATATATAAATATATAATAAAATATTTAATAATATATATATATATATATATAAAATAAATGATAAAATACATAATATAAAAATAAATAATAAATAAAAATAATAAAATAATATAACAAATAAAAAAATTAAAATGTATATAAAATATAAACGAAACTAAGTTCTACCGAGAGGCTGACCGAATACCACTTGACATTATCCAAAGTTACCGATATCTACGTGTCATTAATTTTATATGCCATCATGTTGTTAAAAGGGAAGCTTCTTTTCGTAAACAAATCATCATCATCTTCTTCTTCCTGCAGATGAAAATCACATCCTCTCTATCTTACGAATTGGAGGAATTCAGTGCGAAGCTTGTTAACTATTGTATCCGATGTGAGAGGTTGGTTGTTTCCAAATTTATGTGTTGATTTATACTGTGAATGCTAGCTATCATGCTATTTATATTTATGGCCCTTAAGACTTTTTGACCTTTTGTATTTGCACAGAAGCTTTTGATTACTTCATTTTCATAGCAAACCCTTGAACGTATGGAAAATGTGTATACCTAAAATGGTGTTTATATTAGATTTCTCCATTGTGGAAATAAACCTCTTAAGTGCATTATAATTTTGGTTTTAATCTAAATAAATGAAACAAGGCCGTGTACCATCTAGTTTATTATTTTTTTGAGAAAGAATATTAGTAAGGATTGTACTTTTAGATGTTACTTTCATGTCTATTGATAAATAACAATGCAATAAGTTAGCAAATTGTCTTTTTATGGTTTGTTTTAAGTTGTATATTTAAAAAACAAAAATTCTTTAGTATGGCATTGTTGAAAACATGTTAATATTAACTTTAGGGATAATTTTTTTTGTATTTAAAAGTTAGTATAACCTTAAATCAAAACATGTCAATTTCAGTTTTTAGAGATAAATAATTTTCTTATTAAAATTTTAGTGTAAGTTTTAATTTTATTAAAGAGTTTTAAATAGTTATTATTTTAGAATACTATATTAATTATACTTGGAAAATTGGAAGTAATATTATACCATTTTTTTAAGAGATAAGATAAGATTGAAGCAAAAAAAAAAATTAATTTTTACCCTACCTCTTAAGCACATAAGCATAACAAGTAAACAATGGAGAAAAGTGGAAACCATAGAGAAAAGTGAATTACCAAGATGCTTAATGAGAAGGATAAGCATTCACCCAACTTTGATAGTTCACATGTGGTGACTATTGAGATTCAGTGATAGCTATATTCTATCATGTTATACAAGGTGGGAGGCTCTTCTGCTAGTCTGAGTAATGAATTATGAAATATGATGTCATTCTAGGTTATCTTACGAAGTAGTACTATGAGGATTCTCATGAACACAATTCAATTGAGTAATGACTAACATTACTCTAAGACTATATAAGTTAGACTTTGGGGTTGGAAAATCCAGAGATTGATGGAATGGGACATCTCATTATCAACTGCAATGTGATCTGGGATATCTAGATCCAAAATCCATGGTATTGGTGGGCCCTAGTTGTGATCAAGAGTAGAAATTTTACAACTAGATACTAGGTATATCAACACTATCCTTAGTATAGTTTATATATTTATAAAATTTGGTTGGACATTGGTCAGAGAAATCTGCATTGTCTTCCATGTTATGGGGTGAGGAAACTATGCATTCATCCTTCTAGGTATTATGGGCTCTAGAAGGACAACCCCTTATCGTGAACACAAAAATCGAGAATGAGAAGGTGGAATTCACTAAATGACACTTTTATTATAGGATTTGGTCAATATCGAGAATTCAAGATACCGTCTGTAGTGGTCAATGGTATCAGAGTGTGTAATTTATGCCTACGTACTAATAACAAGTTGGATGAGAAACAATTAGTTTGTGACTTTGTTTTTATTTGAATGAAAATTTTTGACTTGTGTTTTGAAAACCAAGAGAGTACGACCTAGGTTGTTATAGTTGGTATCAGAGCCTAGGTTGCAAAAACCCTAGGTTGTAAACATGTGATTTGTTGAATTTTCAAATGACATAGCTCTTTTATCACCAGGTATAAATGGTGGGGACCTCCAAGAGAAAAAATACTACTCTACAAGAGGGGATTGTAGAGGTTTTGAGAAAGTGATTGAGATGATTTGTTAGAGAGTCTAAATATGTGTAAGTTGTTGAAGAACCTAGACGTGTTTTAAGAAAATAGAAAGAACCTGCAACAAGAAGGGCTGCTCAAAATAATGATAATATGGCCAGAATGATTCAACTGATGTAAGAATAGTTGAATAAAAAAAAAGAACAAATGTAAATTCAAAGAGCTCAAATGAATGAACATATGAAGCAAAAAAGAGTTCAACTAACTCAACAAGAATAAATCATCACCCAACAACAAAAGATGATTAAAAATTTAACTAAAAATAAGGAGCTATAAAGGGTACAAAGTGATTTTCCTAAAGGATCTACAAGAAGGAAAGTTGGTGTTGAGCTATAGAAAGAAATAATTAAGTTTGACATATCTAAATTTTATGGAAGGGTGATGGTGAAGTAGTCAAAAATTGGCTAAGTGAGGTCGAGGGATACTTTGCTATTCGACCCCTATGTTTTGAATCTAATATTGCTTGGGTTGTGGCACATTTATCAGGTCCTACTAGAGATTGGTGGACTACATATAATAAAATAAACCAAAATGAGGCCTCTAACATACCATGGGATGTATTTGACAAGAAACTGAAAGATATATTCCTTATCCAATAGTTTTATATTGAGAAATATGTTGAATTCACAAACCTCCATCAAGATAATATGTCAGTGATAGAGTACTACCAGATATTTGTCCAGCTGCTAAAGTATGCACCTGAATATGATAGACATGAAGAGTTCAAGGCACATAAATTTATCTTGGGGTTGCATCCCAAAATTGGATCACCCATTGGTCTGGTCAAGCCAAAGAATCTATTAGAAGCTTTTGATTCTGCATGATATGAAGAGTTTATCTAGAAAAATAAGAAAGCTTATTATCAGAGGTTAGAAAAATATGAATCTAGAAAGAGAAAAAATTTAGAACCAAAAAAAGGAAAATATCAGTATAATAAATACAGGGATGAATATCAGTACAGGGCAGACTACAAAAATAGAGGAAAGTTTCAGAGTAACAAAGGATAGCATGAAAAGAGGAACTTTTTAGATAGATCTGTGACTTAGTAAATAGTAAAAGATGTTACTAACCAAAATAAGGATGGAGACAAACAGAAGAATAAGGGCCCAACTATATATTTTGTCTGCAAAACTAAAGACCATTATGCTAATCAATGCCTAGAAAGAGCAGACAAAAGAAAACCAGTTGAATATGCTCTCCATAGGATCTATGTAGCAACAGGTAATCCCAAGATTTTAGGTCAAGCTACAACATTTCTATTAAATAGAAAAATAGGAGTTAAGAATGTTTGTATTTATATCAATAGTGGAGCTAGTAATAATTTTTTTCTACTAGCAATTTGAGGGACACATTGAAAAATCTTGGGATTATGTCAAATAGGTGGTAGAATGAGTAAGGGTTTGGTCTAACCTATTCAATTGACCAATGTTTATTGATTTTAAAATTACTCTACCTTAAAGTAAAACAAGTTGGCACATGTTTTTGATAATGTCTTGGGTATAGACTGACTTGAATGTCAACATCAACAATACTTATCATTTGAATACTGATGAATAGACTGAGAGGGTCAATCAAATAAAAATTGATATGTTGTATACTCATCCCATGTCAAGTATGGATCTATTTAAAGCCTACATGGGCATAGGTGTTGAACACCTATGACTTGTGATAATTTGGAATATTGAGCAATGATCGGATTACTTACTATGAAACAAATGGAGGAATTACGCCAATGGCTCAAAGAAGCCACAAATTGCCAAAAGAGCTATGTTGATATTAAACGATCACCTAGAGAATTTCCTATTGGTGAAATAGTCTTCCTGAGAGTCAAACCTACTAAGAGTTCCATAAAGTCCTCTAAAATGAGTCATAGATTTGCAAAACCATTTGAAATCATTGCCAAAATTAGCCTACAAATTAGCTTTAAAACATAAATCTATCAAAGTTCCACAATACTTACCATGTGTCCCTCCTTAGAAAATATATGGCTAACACCTCACACATTTTGGATGTTTCACACATGCATATCTTGGACCCACAACTCATTGAAGTTTGCCTAGTCAAGACTTTAGGGTTTAGAACGAAGCAATTAAGTAATAGGATTGTTGATCAATGTAGAGTCCAGTAGGATCTCTACTCTGAAAGAACCACCACATGGGAGGATGTGGCAAGTATAAGAGAACAATTTCCATTTTTGTTTAAAAATTAGTAGACATATTTTAATATTTACCTATATTTGAATTTTGAAATAAAATGTTAATTTTTGATGAGATCCACCTTTGTGGAATGATATGATTTTTCTTTGGAGAGGATGATTTTATATGTATATTTTATTTTAATATATATATATATATATATATATATATATATATATATATATATATATATATATATATATATATTTATGCTTAAATTTTATAGCAAACACATGGACTGTGTTTAATTCTACAAGGGAATAATGTAACATCCTCACTATTCTTTATATGCCTGGTAGTTTTATTAGAATAAGGTATTGCTGATGACCTTCTGTGAGTGCAGGATCAAAGGAAAATTCAAGATAGCACTTGCTCATCTTCAGGTAGAAAGATGAAGATTATCTGGTTAGGTAAATTGGGATATGATGTTAGTTCTTACTAGCACCACGGTTGTAAGTACATGGAAGATCACGAGGGTAAGTTCATATAGATGCATACATTGTTTGAGGTTGATTGTGACTACATTTTACATAAGTTTATCGGTTACCTTTCATACCAAATTCAATTAGGATATAAATATATATATATATATACTTGAATTTATTTTATTTTATATATATATAATAAAATATTTAATATACAATATATCTAAAATATATATATATATATATATATATATATATATATATATATATATATATATATATATATATATATATATATATATGAAATAAATTGTAAAATACACAATATAAAATAAATAAATAAATAAAAATTATAATAAAATAATATAACAAATAAAAAAATGAAAAAATATATAAAATATTAACTAAACTAAGTTCTACCAGGAGGCTGACCAAATGCCACTCGGCATTATCCGAAGTTACCATATTTCATGGGAGATGCCTATGTGTCGTTAATTTTATATGTGATCGTGCTGTTAAAAGGGAAGCTTCTTCTGGTCTAAATGGATCATCATCATTTTTTTCTTCCTGTGGGTGAAAAACACAACCTTTCTATCTTGCATATTGGAGGAATTCAATGCAAAGCTTGTTAGCTATTTTATCCGACGTGAGAGGTCGGTTGTTTCCAACTTTGTGTGCTGATTTATACTGTGAATGCTAGTTGTGATGCTATTTATATTTATATTAATTCAGAATACCTTCTCTATTAAGAATTGATTTCTACTTTTTGATAATAATACGATATTCTATCTGTGTATGTTAATTTTCATTGAAATATGTAAAAACTTAGTACAAAATTAATAATTCCTTTGGCTTGCAAAGTAGTAGCTCAATTCAAATCTTTTTAATATTAAAATGAAATCTAATACCTATAGTATGAATATAGCTACATTTCAATATAACCATGCTGATTTCCCCCATAAGCCTTAATCTTAATCCTCTACCTTGGAGTTTTATTCTCTCGAGTGGATGGACATGAAGCAGCGATGTTGAGGAGCCAGAACGAGTCTCGAAAACAAGACCCTTATTTCAGTTGCGTAGAAGATGCATTACCATAGAAATTATGTTCCAATCTCATCCGATTAATTTAAGTTGAATTCATCTTATAAGTAAAATGTTAACATATATGTTGTCTTTGAAGCTTCTGGTTTAGCGTGACCAGCACTTAAAAAATAATTTCATTGTCGTAGTATAATTTTTTTTGAAGAATTCAAATTAAATTATAGGAATTATTTTAGTGGTAGTTGGAAGTATGTTGAGAATGCTCAATACCTTGTATACAACCTGTCTATAAGAAAGAAAATTATTTTTCATTATGTTGTATGAAAATTACCCAGATTATTATTGTGAATGGTGAAATAGAGCTGGTTGCTTCTTGTGATATTCTTATGGTATTCATTCTGCCAAATAATAAGTCTTACATTTGAAGAAATATTTCAGAACTTTTTATCGTCTGCTTGGTGAAATAAAATAATTTGGATCATTGTCTTTAAAGGACACGTAGGTCATTTGTCTACTGCTCTGAACCATTATGAATTTTTTCTATTTGAGTTGTACATTCTATAACATATGTCTTTCGTCAACTTCCATTTGAAATATGCTTGGAGTTCATACATAGTTTTTACGTATGAAATTGTTGATTAAATATAATTTAGTTTATTAAATTTTGGCTCATGGTTCTGAGGAAGCTATATGTTGGATGTAAATAAAATTGTTCTTTCATTTTTTTCGTAATAATTGTCTTTCAATAAACGAGTCTTTATCTTATGCAAAGTAGGAACCTATTTAATCTTAGTAAATTATATCCTCGCAACAGCGAGATAAAGAAACCCCATTACTAGAGATCAATCCTGGCCAATGCTTTAAATAGTCAGTAGAATTTCAAGACAAATTGTAGTATGGGTAATTGTTTAAATTATAGATTAACTTGGATAATAACAACATAGTCCTTTCAATCGGGAGTATTTCTTATATTAAAAATTTAGGTCTGGATGTATTGTCATGTTCTCTCTTGAATAACATTTTTTGGGCGCTAAAACCATTAAGACTTGTTGGCCTTTTCTATTTGCATGGAAGCTTGTGATTACTTCATTTTCATAGCAAACCCTTAAACTTATGGAAAATATGTTTACCTAAAATGGTGGTTATAGTCACATTTTCATAGCAAACCCTTAAACTTATGGAAAATATGTTTACCTAAAATGGTGGTTATATTAGCTTTCTCCATCGAGGTTTATGGAAAATATGTTTACCTAAAATGGTGGTTATATTAGCTTTTCCATCGTGGAAATAAACCTTTTGGTTTTAACTAAATAAATGAAACAAGACCGTGTGCCATCTATTTTATTTTATTTTCGAGAAAAGAAGCTCTATTACTTTTAGATGTTACTTTTCAGGTCTATTAATAAATAACAATGCAATCATTTAGAAAATTGTCTTTTAATGGTTTGTTTTAAGTTGTATATATATATTTTAAAATAGCTCTTTATTATGGCACAACTAAAAACATTAATATTAGCTTTAGGTATAATTATTTTTGTATTTAAAAGTTAGTATAACCTTATGAGTTTTTAAAGATAAATAATTTTCTTATCAAAAGTTTAATGTAAGTTCTAATTTTATTAAAGAGATTTTAAATTGTTCTTCTTTTAGAATAGTATATGAATTATACTTGGAAATTTTGAAGTAATATTATACCACTTTTTTTTAATAAATAAGATAGGATTGAAGCAAAAAAAACTTTAAATTTTACCCTACATCTTAAGCATGTAAGCATAACAAGTAAACCTTGGAGAAGAGTGGAAACTAGGGAGAAAAATGAATTACCAAGATGTTTAATAAGGATGATAAGCATTCACCCAACTCCGACAATTCATAGGTGGCACCTGTTGAGATTCAATGATAGTTGTATCCTAGTAGGCTATACAATGCAAGGGGCTCTTATACTAGTCCGAGTAATGAACGGTAGAATGGGACGTCATTCTAGGCTATCTTATGAAGTAGTACCTTGAGGATTCTCATAAACACAATTTAGTTGAGGAATGATCAACATTAACCTAAGACTAGAGAAGTTAGACATCGAGGTTGATTGAATAAGACATCTCATCATCAAATGCAATGTGACCTAGGATATTTGGACCCAAAATATAAGTTATTGGTGGGCGCAACATGACCTAGGATATTTGGACCCAAAATCTAAGGTATTGGTGGGCCTTGGTCATGATCAAGAGTAGAATATCTTCAACTACGCACTAGGTATATCAATGTTTATCCCTAGCATGGTATATATATAAACTTTGGCTAGACATCGGTCAAAAAAAATTGCATTATCTTCAATGCTATGGGGTGGGGAAACTATGTGTTCACCCTTCTAGGTAGTATGGGCCCTAGAAGGACAATCCATTGTTGAGAAGACAAAACTCAAGAATGATAAGGTGGAATTCACTAAATGGTACTCTTATTGTGAGATTTGGCCAATCTCGAGCACTCAAGATACTGTCTACAGTGGTCAATGGTATCGGGGTGTGTAATTTATGCCTACGTACTAATAACAAGTTGGGTGAGCAACAATTAGTTTGTGACTGTGTTTTTATTTGAATAAAAAAATTTGACTTGTGTTTTGAACAACCAGGAGAGTAAGACCTAGGTTGTTACACTAGAATTTTTAGAGGTATACACTTTACTAGAGCTAGTTTAGAAAAAAATATTAAATAAGTTTAAGAAATAGTAGAAGCTCATGTGGGAGAGAAGAAAAACCAAAAGAGAAAGAACTATGATGAGGCAGACTCAAGAGGTTTGTCAACCCTCACCCCTAGGCTAGGAAAAAATTAACATAGATGGCGTAGGCAAGGATAACCCAAGGACAACATGCATTGGTTTTCTAAAATAAAATTCAAGGAGAAGGTGCTTCATAGTGAATTTAAAGGTCTAGTAGTAACAATAAATAACGAAGTAGAGGCTTTGAAAATTAGACAAGTCTCTTTCAATGCTTGGGAAAATAGTGTTCGAAAGATCATAGTGGAGTTTGAATCATAAATACTTGTGGGATTGTTAGATGAGTTTAGGAAAATCAAACATAATGATTCACATCAAAGTCATATGGTAGTAGTTTGAGGATGTCATTTTGGTTCATGTATGTAGAGGAAAGAATATAGTTGCTAAATTTTTGGTTAAAAAGGGAAGAGATCATAATGGTAGTTACTTGTTGAAATATTATCAAAATAGGGATATAGCTGAATCAATAATTTTATTACTAGCCAACAGGATTTTAGACAATGAAGTGTTCTAGAAAAGGGCCAGTGTTTATGATGATTACCCCTTGGTATAACATCATATAATAACTTGTACCACTTTTAGCTCTAATTTGGGATAGCCCCCAAAGTCATGGCAAGAGGGAGAAGTTTATTGGGTTCTTTGGAAGAGTATTAATCAAAATTTTAATCAGGATAGGTGTTTTTGCTCTTTGGATCAAACTAAGGAATTTGTGGTCCAAGGAGATGTTAGATTTAGTTTTATTAGGATCTTGGGACTGGTCAAAAGTGGTAAGCCAATTATTGTAACTTTGGCCTTATTTTCTTAATAGAAAATTTTACCTTTTTCAAGAAAAAAAACTTAAGGCACCTATAAACAGATCATGTAAATATAAAACTAATTGATCCTCAATTTGTGGGACACTAGAATAGAACCAAAAATCTATAGGGAGATGCTTCAAGCCATAGATATTTTGAATTCAAATGTGAATTTGAAAGGGAAGAATTTTGAATTGATTCCATTTGACATGAGACTGTGAAGGTGCTTTAGGTTTTTGTTGGGAAAGAGAGTGGTGAAATTGATAATGTTTTTTCTTCTTTGTTCCTTCTACTAGTGTGTTCTGCACAGGAAGATAAATATGGCAAAGGATTCTATGCTATTGGTACAACAAGTTGAGCCATTGAAGGTTATTTCCATACCTCACTTATATGTTGGATTGCACATATATATTTAAATTTAAGGAAAACTTTAATTAATTTCTTGTTTTTGCCTAGTAATCCTTGAATTAAAGGGGAAAAAATAGAGGATGTATCTATTTGATTTTTTTAAAATGAATGAAATGAAATGAGCCAATATGATTATATAGTTGACAACATGTTTTGGTCTTTTGAATGAGTTCTAACAAATGAATTAAAAAATTTGTAGGTTTACTCTATATGTTAAAAAAATAATATTCATGTTAAGGTTAAGGAATTGAAAAGGTCATCTGGAAAATACTTTGTGAGAATATTATTAAAAATGGATATATGTCAGTTATAAAACAAGCAAAGTGAATAAACTACAAGTAGTGAATAAAATAGTGGAACAAAAATAATAACTAAATAGGGTAAGGGTAACTCACACCTCAGTTTGTGCAAACCCAAGTGTAAAGGTTTTTAATATGAAGTGAATCATAGATAGTTATTTACAATTTAGTGTAGTGGAAGTTCCTTAACCACATGATCCTACTATTGATGATCATTGCTTATTGAATGAAATTTAAGTATAAAATTTATTAAGAGGTAGCAGCATAAATGCATTAGCAGGGAGAATATCAGTAAGAGAAACATTGCAGTTTGGTTTTGGTCTTGTCGGTACATGCAAGCCAATAAGTTTTTGTGATGAATTGTAAAGAGCAAGAAGAGGTTTATGAAAACTCTATTATGAAAAAAAAAAGCACAAGAGGCTGCGGAATTTAATTATCATGAACATGTTGATAGGGGCTACCTTCTTAATTGTATGAAGCATGGGCTAATAGATTTTCATATTTTGAAAGGTGCTAATAGAAGTATTCATCTATCTATCTAGGAGAATTCCCTTAGACATTGGAATTTGGAACTAGATGTCAGGTGCACATCTTTCAGTGAACACTAGGACGTGGGTACCTAAAATGTATTGGGCACATTTATTTTCATTTATAGTTCAAAATTAAAATAATAATTATTTTTTATTTAAGCATGAGAGCTTGCTAATATCAATCTGGAGGATCATATTGATATGGTTAATGAAATATGTTACTAGAATAGACAGGTGCTTCAGCTCTAGTTTTTTAAATTTTTATAGTGAAACCTATTTCATGAAGAAGAAACTACTGATTAGAAAAGTACCATACAAGGTGCTCAAAGGAGGCATCCATGACAATAAAATATCTCTTATGGCCATTTTTCAAGAGTTTGAATCTGTAATGTTTTATTTTTGCATTGTAAATTGAGAGTTGGAATAGGACCCCTTGTGTATTGTAACATACACATATTATCATCATGTAGGGATTTAACCTCGGGTCACGATTAGGAATGCATCCTAGTTATTATTACTTCATAACTCCTTGGACATGTATTTGTAATGTTATATCTATAAAATTTTCAATAATAAAGTATTGTATGACTAGTTTAGTACTAATGGGGACATCCATAACCACTACCAAACTTTCATAGACAATCCTTTTTAAAGGAAAAACAACCAAGCACACATAGATAAAATGGAATAAATATATTCAATAATTTCTTTAAGGAAAATAGAACAAACATCTTTAATAATTTTTTTTGATAAATTATGTTGGTGGTTTAACTCCACCTTGAATTGATTATGATCACATTAGATAATAACTTATAACTTATATCTAACAATGCTAACATAGCAAGCAATGATTCTATTTCATTTCTTGGTAATGCTTCTTTATAAAATTTTAGATAAACAAATCTCCATGTAAACGCTTAGTTTGAATAAGCTAGCCTAGCCCATATTTATTTACAAAACATTACTAGAAACTTCCTTTAATATTTGTGATTCCAATAATTTTTTTTGGTTTTTCTTGAATGATTTTCATTTCTAAATAAGATTTATTTCTCATTATATAGCTAACATTATTTTAATTTTATATTATGTTTTTCAATTTTTTTTTAATATTAGATTAAGTTTATTTTAAAAGCATGAGCAAAATTTTAACTTAAAAAAAAATCTTTATGTGATAACAAAACACATCAATGTAAGGTTATATATTTAAATACAATACAAGTCTATCCAATAATGTTCATAAATTTCGGATTTTAAATGGAGTGGAAGTTTATGGAATGACTATCGAAATTTTAAAAGTTTGAATGGAGTGGAAGAACATATTCTAATAAATGTAAGTCTATTGGCTTAACTAAAACATATCTTGGATTCTAAATAAATGCAAATAATTGGAATGGGGTGGAACTTCTTCTAGCTATAAGTTCTATGTAAGTGTAAAATTGAAGGATTGAATGTCAATCAACCACACATATTTTTTATCTCTATACTAATCTATTTTCCATATTATATATGTCATAAAAATTTGTTTGATAGTGTATAGCCACAAAAACAAGAATAGAATATTAATATATTGGTCTTAAGACTCATAACTCATCTAATTATCATCTTGGCAATCTCAAATGATTTCATATGGCAAGCAACATTAATACAATAGATCTTGATTATATTAAGTTGCTTGATGGAAGAGATATTCAAAAAGAGGGAGTTTAAATGGACAAATTTTAAGATTTTTATATTAGCTTCTACGACGATCTATTTCTTCCTCACAAGTTGCATTCTCCTTTTAACTATTTAGTTATTTTATCCCATTAAAGATATGGGTGAAAATTTATTTTCCCATGTTCAACTAAAATCTAATATAAAGATATTTGAGAAATAATTAGACCAATTCTATCAATATTTGGTTAATTAGTTATTGGATTGGGAGAAGAATATATTTATGCTATTAAATATTGTGTAGATTAAAAATCTAAACGTATATGAGGGAGATCTACTGGAACCTCTACTTCATAGCTACATCCTCTTTCCAAAGGAGACCCTATAGAATGGTTCTTCAAACAAATAGACTCTACTTCAAGTCTATAAAATTTGTTATATTTATGTTCAAGCTTACGTGGTGTTTTATGGGTTAATTTAACAAAACATATAAGTTTTTGTCTCTATCCGATCCTTTCTAGATCTTTATGAAGATAAAATTTATTTGAACTTAAATAAAATATCACCTAAAATTGTATGATAAATGTAATTAACCAACAATGCAAAAAAACAAGTTGTCTAACCTAGTATGCTTTTCAAATTTGAATGATTACTACACTTAAGATATTTTTTCTTTTCAAGGAAAAACAAAGGGATTATACATCAAACAAGCTAGCCTAAAATATAACTATATGACTTTTGATTCCTTTCATAATTTCTTTTGAAGGAAATAATTTAAGTCTATGCTAAAATTCATTTATTGTACAAAAAATGAGTGTGATTAAAAGAAGAATTTGAACTAATCTAAGGGTTCATTAATTTTCTAAATTAAATGTGTTTTTAGGCAATCAATTTGTAGAAACAAAGATAAAAAAATAGAAAATAATTAAAATACAATAAGCAAAGGGTGACAAGTGGAAGAGTTACCTATTCTAGATGCTAAACAAAGTGTCACAAAAGTAAAAGTGCCACTAGACCTTGGCGATGGATTTGAAAGGCTATAAAACTTGAAGGTAAAAAATTAGGTGTAGTCCATTTTTTGGGGCCTATCTGAGTATAGAGAAAGGATATTCTAGATTCCCATCTGATCAGACCCCTTCTATAACATAAAAATTGAGTTGGACCTTGGATTTAGAAGCAAAAGTTGAAGTGACAAATTCTTCACAAGTGTATAAATTCACCATTGAAAAATTTAGAGTGTGTAAATCTAGAGATTCAAAATTACCAATTTTTGTAGGATGTGGTGATTTTAACCTAAAAATGAGAATTGAAGTCTTTTGAGGTGAAATTGGAAGAAAATTTGGTTCAAGTGCTAAGGTTGAGTTGTCAAAAGGAAAGCAAGCTCTATTTGTTGATGTCTAAATGCCTTAGAGATACATCAAAAGCAATAAGAGGATATAAAATACTTGCAAATTTCTATTGGTTATATTCAAGTTTTTGATGAGGAAAATATAATATAATAATGACTTAGTGCAAAGTATGACAATAAATCTTAAGCAAAAACTTGAGATAGTGATTTGATAAAATCTTGTGACCAATAAACAAGCTATGAGTAAGCAACTGTGAGATTGTGAAATGTAAGAAAGAAGTTATTTAATTAAGATGTTATTTGCCTATAATTAAATTTAATATGGGGATAATATATACATATAAGCTTGTGCATTCAAATTAAGTAAGCCCAAGTAGATATTTCTAATGTAAGAGAATGAAAAGAAGATATTGGAATGGAAATAAGATGTGTATACCTACAAAAATGATAATGATAAAAAAAAATACTATGAATATTAGAAGGACTTGTAACAAAGCATGAATAAGAATATAGTGATCAATATGCTTACAAATCAAAAGATATTATATGCACAACAAAAATGGATGATTTAACAACATGAGCAAGAGATATAGGAGGAGTAAATTATCCAAAAAGATATTATACCTACAACAAAAGGAGAGTGAATATAAAATAGATATGAGTGCTTATAAATTTAAAGAAAATATCAAATGATTTTTGAATGCATGGATAAGGGAAATAAAAAATGTTAATAAAATGATAAAGCAAATAAACCTGCAATAAAATGGATTATAACCATAAACTAAGTAAGAATATGAGCATGAAAGAGGTATATGGTTGTAATTCAAAATAAAATGCAGAAAATTTGAGCATGAAGAAGATGTATATGGCTGCAAATTTAAATAAAATACAGCAATATATAGGTTAAAGCAAGTATTAGTAAGTAAATAATGTAAATGAGCTTGCAATGGAATGAAAAAAAAAATAATAACTATAAATGTGAGCGTAAAAGTTGTATGTAGCTGCAAATAAGATTGATATGAGTTAAAAATGAGTATATATATCTTAAAATAACACCAACATAAATATACAATAGATATTTAATGACTCAAGCATAAGAAGATAAAAACTAGCTTATAGAATTATGCATAAAATAGTAAATGAGATGTTAACGAGCATGGAAGATGATTCAAACATAAAAAAACCCTGCAATAAATATTATGTCAAGCAAATAGTAGTGTATGTAGCTGAAAAAAAAAATTATAATAAACCAAATGGCTAGAAATTGCATCAAAATGAGATATAACAATGAGTTAATGAGCAAAATAAAGCCAAACAACCCTACACAAATTGATTAGTGATGCAAATATATAAGAAAATGCTGAAAATAAAACTAAGAGGTACAAAACATTGTTTGAATGAATGCAAATAAGAGTTGTTGATGTGAAAAATGAGCTATTATATGGAAATAAATCACAACAAACAAATATTGAAAGAAACATTGTGAGTTAGCAAGATAAATGAAGCAAATATCCTTACAATATAATGATTACAAAAAAGAATAGGTAGAAATTGATACAAATAAAATAAAGTAGATACAAGATAGTGTTAGATGCCTACAAATAAGAGTTAGTAATTTACAAATGGACTTTCATAAATAAATAAGTTACAACAAACAAATACAAAATGAAACAATGTTATTTAGCAAGATAATGAAGCAAATATGCTTGCAATATAATGACTAAAAACATAGAATAAGCAAGAATTATTGTAAATGAAACAAAGTATAAACAATATAGTATTAAATACCTATAAATAAGAGTTAGTAACATGAAAATGGATTGCCATAAAGAAATAATTTGTAGCAAAAAAATAATAGTAGCTATAAATTACACAAAAGAAGTGTTAGCAAGAGCAATAAGGAAAATGTAATGAAAATGAGAAGCAAAATGAAGAGAAGAACAATCTAAAAAAGGAATGTCACAACCAAATCCTAGCAAGGCTTCCTTTCTCAATCCAATAACTCCTCTTTTATGGTAGCAACAATATGGATTTTCCTCCAATTCCTTATGCCTTTCTTCACTTGCCCCAAATGCTCTTGAAGATGCTCAAGAATGAGAGAAAGAATAAATGATTGAAATATAGAGAGTAGATAAATTAAAAAAGCTTTTATAGCTTGAGTGTGATTGATGAATTTCCATTTGAATGGTTCTATTCATATATTTTGGAAGGGCAAATTGAGCGAAGATGGATCCAAAGATGTCATTAAAGTAATAAATTCAAATTTCATAGTCCTGGGATGAGTTGGAGCATGTGTTATCATAGAAATGAGTGGGATGAAGGAATCCACATGATTTTAACTCATGCTATATGATTTTTCTCATGTTTACAAATTTAGCACTTGGTGACAAATTTACCTTTGGAAAATTTGACAATGTATGGTGTTTATTATCCGGAGACTAGTTGATTGGTCATACAACCAAAAATGACTATTTATAAATTTTTCCACTGGTTAATATATCAATGAATGATAAATTTTTCATTGTCTTTCCTACCTGCAATTTTTGTGCAATATGAGGTATTTATCGATATCCAAGTATAGTCATATCTAAACTTGTTGAAAACCTGTTTTCAAGCCCAAACTAATGGTAGTATTTTTGTGAAGTTTTAAGAATATTTGATAAGGTAAATAGTGTCCCAAATATGTCCTTACTTTTAGGGCCACAATAATCCCAAATTTAGACATGAAGGATATTAATTCAATTTACTTGATCAAAAGGCTTGTGAAGGCAAGTTAATTGATGAGTTTTAGTAGGCTTGGAAATTGATGAAATGTGCCAAATTTGATGTCCAATTTTCCATGGTTAGGTTGTTCTAATGATATGTTGTTTGGTGCTCTAATTGAGGATGTTGTTGACTAGGTGGGTCAAAATTGGGTGTCTATATTTTTCCTCTTTTTAATACATTTATTATTTAATTAATGCATCAAAAATATGTTACAAGACCTCAATTTTGACACCGACATGTTTTGTGCTATTGAAGAAGTTGATTTGATGTTTAATTAATAAAAAAAAATTATTATGTGATCTGAGATCATTTTGATTTGATGCATGATATGTGACTAGAAACATAAGATAAATGGAAACCATGAGAAGGATAAACCACAAATAGCTTAGGTATAATTTAGATATGAAAATAAAAAAGGAGGCACCCTAAGATATTGCAAGCATTTAGAAAAAAATGTTACTCAAGTGATGGTCTAGGAAACTATATAATCGACAAGCACTAAGGGTGATTTGATTTTATTGTTCAGTACTGACCTAAATAGTATGATAATGGACAAGAACATAGAATCATTATTTGATTTGATTATGTTTATGAGTGAAGGTCTTTGGAATTTATAAAGTACAAGAACCCATTATGATCCCATTTCCAGTGTTAAACTTTGAGCCTCAAAAATATTTATGGGATGATTATGCATCCTTAAGTAGTGGCCTAAGAGCCATGATAGTAGATAGGTTCTTAAAAGGATACAATAACCATGATTCCATTCCTAATAAATGGCTTAATAGCCATGATAATGGAACAACACTTAGATAATGGAATAAAATACATCATGCTTAAATAGTGGCCTAAATATCCACATAAAGGACAAGCATTTAAAGCATGATGCTATTGTATTTTTTAGTAATGTTAGTAGTGTTAGTAATTATTATTAATACCTCATGTTGTGAGAAGCATGGCCCAAAGGAATTTACATTGTCCAAAGGATTTTAATGTCTCACACTATGAAAAGTGTGGCTCAAAGGATTTTAATATCTCATGCTATGAAAAGTGCAAACAAAATCTGAGCATGTTTGTATATGTGATATTTGTGTATGATATATGATGAAATTGTAAAGAATAAATTGTATATATTCTTTGATACTTTCCCCTAAGCAAGGACAAGATATAGGATGAATATGGATTTGGATGTCCGAATGATGAGGTTTATCTGATAGAAACTTAGGGGAACTAGTTGTCCCTAAGTATGTGTAAAGCAAATTTGTAGATGCAGTGATGACATGTCCTTGAAACCATGTCCCATAGGCTTCTAATAAATATTATGATGATCAAAAGCTTATTTTTGATTGATATATGCCCCTTAGCTTGTTTATAGATTAACGAGGAGTGTTTATGAAATTGTTTTTTGTCTAAATTAACATTATGAATTGTATTTTAGAAATAATTAAATGCTATAATTTCTCATGTGTGATCCCTTGGAATTTAGAGGGGAGGCTGAATTAAAATGAAGGAACTCAATTTTGATGGGTATGATAGGAACAAATTGGATAGGATACGTTGAACATGGTTAGTTGTTTAGGATGTTTATTGATTGTAAAAACATGTATGATTAGATGGTTTTTGGTTTGTAATGTCCCTATGAGTGGAGGTTAAGTGATTTAAAATATGTACATGATATATACAATATTTGATGTCAACTCACCCTTAAGTGGTGACCTTGGAGCCTGATTATTAGATAAGAACTTAAAGGGTGTTTCAAATGATGATGCATCAAAGTACAAATATAACTTGGATAATGTTGAGATTTGTCCATAGAACATAGTTAGCATTGCTCAAAGGACTTAGTTAACAATTCTTAGAGGATTTATCATGTGCCTGGAAAACTTAGTTAGCATGTTCCTAAAGGACTTAGTTAGCATGTGCTCGAAGGACTTAGCATTGCCAAGAGGACTTAGTTATCATTTACTAGAGGACTTAGTATTTTCCAAAGTACTTAGCATTGTTATATGATCAAATATGTATAAGTCATGTGTCCAAGTACTAAAATATGTACAAACTAGTTGACATAACTTGGATAATATTTTTTAGATAGAATGTGTACAATGATTAACCGTTAAAAAAGTGCATAAGGAGTGTTTAATATGATATTTTATATGATACACGGTATGTATATAGAACATGTGCTCTTTGAGTGATTACCCATATGGGGTTCTTATTTTTTAATACCTCTAGTGGGGATTTTCATGTGAGTGTTCCCAAGGGGATTTTTAAATACATTGGTGCCATAGAGGGACTTCAAATGTGTATGCCCAAGAGAGACTTTAAATGATTTCCCCAAGGGAAAAAATATTTTGTTGCCACAGGGGGACTTCAAATGTCTATGCCTAAGAGAAAATTAAAATGATTATCCCAAGGGGGACTTGAAATATTTTTTCTAAAAAGGGACTTTAAATGTTTGGCCCAAGGGAGACTTTAAATTTTTTTCCCAAGGGGGAATTAAATGTTTATGCCCCAAAGGTGACTTTAAATGTTTATTCTCCAAGGGGAACTTTAAATATTTATGTCCAAATATGGACTTTAAATGATTTTCCCAAGGGAGTATTTATATGTTTGTGTTCCAAGGATTACTTTAAATGTTTGTGTCCTAAGGGAAATATTGGATTTTGAAAATCCAACTTGAGTTTACCCCTAAATATCAAATTTTTGGTGTCCTATGACTTTTTGTTTAGGTTGTTTTTTTCATATGTCTAGGCTAATTTTATTTCCTCCCCATTTTTATTATTATTTTGGGATCCTTCCTATTTTTGCATAATCCCCTAGTCAATATTCTTTGTAATAATCCTTTTGTCTATGATCCCTTTTGATTTTAGCAAATATTTTGTCTTTTTGATTTCTATATCACCCTTCAAAATAAATAAAATAATTTTATCGCCAAGTTCAAGACTTTTTTTTTGTCCTAAAATATTTTGTCAAATAAATTGTGGACCCCAATGATCACCTTTTATTTTCCAAAGGTCTAGAAAGAAGTCTTTTTAAATTTCCCCAATTATATTCCTATGGTTTAATTAAATTTTTGGGTCCTCCTAAAAATTTAATCTCCCTTTTCATTATAACTACCCATTATATCCCCCCATCGTAGTCCTCCTAAAAAACCAATCATACGCTCAATAAAGTCTCTTTGAATATCAATTACTTTGAAGACTTGGTACTCTAGATAAGAGGTCCAAGGTTCAAGTTCAAAAGGGGGGTTGGGTATGTATACCTTATAGGCAGATAGCACAACACAAGTGTCTACTCCCACATATAGTGGATCTAGGGAGTACAGGGTGGTCTAATATGTGTAATGCTTGTGGACCTTAAGAGTTAATTGATCAAATGTTATGTTCTACAAGGTAACTATTAGCATGAAACTGTATGAATTAAGCAAAGGGACTAGTGCTAGTGATATTTCAAACCAAAGCAGGCATCTTACCAAATATTACAAACATAGTGGTCATTGATTATGCATACATGTATGCAAAATTGAATATATAACCTGAATACTATTAGGAACACTAAGGATTATGTCAAATATCAAATGCACTATTAGTGTGACACTCTCATTTGGATTCAAGCAAGCATAATAGACTTGAAGGCCAACCTAAAGGAAAGGCTATAGTACACCATATGCAAATGAGTATTCTTCATGTAACTATACTGTATATTGTGCCTGTGATAAATATGAAATGGGTCACTAAGGAAGAGCCTATTGAGCACATTGAAAATTCCCATTAGAAGGACTCTGTTTAGGAATACCACCCCTTAATGACAAGAGCTAGGAATTCTTCCACAGAAACATATCCAACAAGGACATGCTTTGTTCAAGAAGTGATTTGAAGGTAAGGCTTAAGCTCCATATGTGCAACAAGAAATCATGCAAAATTGTAACCATACTCTATTCAAGTCAAAATATGTTATAAAACTTGTGAAAATGCATAGGAAGAAACCTTGAAATCAATGAAATAAAACATCCATACAAGAGAACACCAATCTGTAGTTAAGTTCCACATCTGGTCAATAGAATTACAAACAAAATAAATTTAAGCATATTTATTTGAGTTGCATTAAAGAGAAAAATGTAGTTTGGCTTCCACATCATGAAAAATAAGCCTCAAGTTCAACATACCATCTAGAGCAAGTCATAAAAGTTCAGATCTAGCCTACTAAAAAAAAAAATCAGGGTGTTTTAGGAAGATCAAATAGGAATTCCATCCTAGTTTTGAAACAGTCCAGAGCTAAGACACCATTAAGAATAGAACATTTCCCCTTGTTCAATGTATTATTAGTATATGATCTAAGGACCAACATTCTCTATCAGATATTCTCAGATAGCATAGAGCCATGCATGTAAATTCAAGAAGTTCAACTACTGCTAGACAAGGTTGTGCTTGAAAAGCTATTCCCAACCATATCTATAATATCTTTGTAATGCAGCCAAAAACTACTCATGAAAAAGGACAATATGAAAGCAAAATCAAGAAAATGAATTCAAAATGTTTGCATTCCACCATGGGATAGAAAAGCAATACCAGTCTTGATCTCATTATAACATAAGACAAGTCCTTCAAAGGGGCTACATACCTAAACTCTGAAGCAGATATAAGTTAAATTTACTCTTTGTATTTTGTTTAGAGTATCAAGCACACTAGTTCTCTACATAGATTTCAGAGTCCATAGTCAAAATACAATAAATAGAATGCTACAACTACCAAGGCTACCATCAAAATATTGACAAATTGGATCTTGAAGCTTAGCATTACATAGTTTATTTTGAATAATATATGGAATATTTTCTCTTAGATTGTTGGATGAAAACCAAGATATTATTTATGAACAATAATGATCTATTGCACCTATTACATGTACAAAATCAAGAAATAAAGAAATTATATAATGTCCAAGAGTGACCAAAGGAGGTAAATAAAATTTAAAGACCATGTCCGGTTAGAATATTTAAGTACTAGAGCAAAAAGAACCCAAGGAGCTCAACAAGTGACTAAGAGATAAAATAGTAAACCATTGTGAATATAATCAGAGTGGGAAAATCCAAAGTGGACAAACCCTAATTTTCTAAATCAAGTACAAATAAAAATAACCATAAAAGGGGGATCCCCTCAAGGTAAAGCAATAGCATATAAATGTCAATAGTGGAGACTAAGGATATAAATAATAATGTGTTTATGCCTAGTGGAGAAATAGAAAGCATGGTTGTAAGAATGCTAAATGAATGGAAAATTCTTATTTCAAGTACAAAATTAGTTATGATTATATATGTAAATGGAAAATTCTTATTTCAAGTGCAATTCTTAATTGCATATATAGGTGAATGGACAACTTGAACTCTCCATATAACAAGAAAATATATAAACATCCCTACCCACCCCAACCATAAAATATGAGGTGAGAGGGTATCCTAAGACTTACATCGGATATATACATATCCATCTATGCAAATAAAATACTGCTTCTAAGAACTAGGACTAAGAGTCAAATATGAAACATCAATTTCATAACTAACACTTACTCAACACAATAAACCTTCATTTCAATACATTAAAACATGCATGTATGATTAGAATCTTAAGCCTATGCCCTAGAAACACTTGCATTATCTCTCTTTTTTTATCAAATTACCTTCCTGTATCTGACTGGCCAAACTCATGCTCAGGATACCTACTTGCCTTACTCCTAGTTTGGCTGCCCATGTTATCATAAAGAAAGTCAGAAACAATCATAAACCTAGAGATATACAAGAGGTCAGGAACAATCATAAAGCAATATATTATAAAATTAAACATGCAATAATGGACCTAGGAATTATGATATATTATTGATTTAATTTTATGTGAGAACAAATGACTAGGAATGAAAGTACTCATGTTTAAAATATATTCAAGTTGATCAAATGTATATAATACAAAGTGATAAATTAACTTGATATAAGCCAGTTATATTGAAAAATACCTAATTTTATGATAAATATTTAACTAAATTAAGTATACAACTTGTAATTTATGTCTCAACCTCCAATCTATAAACTTATGTCAAAACATCAAGAAAATTGATATACCAATGCATGTAATATAAATGTTTGTCTAAAAATAGGTTGATTACATTCGTATGGAAATAATGGGTTTATATTTGACTATTTATAGTATATATAAAGTAACTATTATAAATTAAAAATATGCATGGGTTTCCCAACCAATTAAGGATTGAAAGAAACAAAACAACAAATAAACATGCTCAAATATCAATATGTATGACATCCTTGTTTTGTCAAACAATGTAATAAAATAGTTGAATAACAAAAACAACAACAATATAAAAGATTAAAAAAATTATACCAATTGTATTGACAACAAGAAAAGTACAAATAAAAAGGATCCCCTATTGAAATGTAGGTAAATCTCACTTACGACTGATAAGAACAAACAATAGAAGAAATCAATTTGCAACTTGTCCTACCCAAAAAAAAGTGCAATTATTGGTTATTGTCATACCCCACATTGAAAGAACTCTGTTAGGAGATTTCTTATGTATTGATATTTGCTTTTAATAATTGATATGTAGCAATATGGATGTTTATTTTAAGAAAAATGATGTTGTGTTGCATTACTTGATTGTAGGAGCAAGTACTCTCATGGGTGGATATTGACCACCAGAGACGAGAAGGAAAATGATGATGATAACAACTCAAGGTAACATGAATTACTACCCCAAGTAGGTACATTGTATTTTAAGGACTCATGTTTACATCATTGGATCATGATGTTGTTACTAGTATCCTTCATGGTGGGTAGTGATAAGTGTGATTATATTAAAATAACTACTCACTTAAGGATAAAACAATGATGTGGAACATAGATAATGCATTGATTGCATATGTTTACCATATGCTTACTTTACTATATGTTTGATCTAGCACTAAATTTTTTGGGATGAATTTTGCTTTGGAAAATTCTATTTAAGTGATTATACTTGGATTGCATCGTACCAAATTAATTTAGAGAAATTTGGAATGTATTTGAATTTTTTTGTAAATATTTGTATATTATATTGTGACTTTTGTGAAATTTTGAATTGGAAAATTCCTAATTTATAGAAAAGAAATATGTTTTAGTGATCATGCTTATTTAGTTTAATTGCATTTAATTTGAAAAGAAATTAGGTGCATTTATCTTTAGAAAACTTGTCTAGTTTTTATTGGACCAAAAGAAAAAGAGTATTTTATCATTTGTAAGGGATTATCCATTCCTCCACATGGTTGCTTTATGAGGGTTAAAATTTAGGAGAGATTCCCTTCCTCATCCCTAACAGGTCTAAGTTTGTATTCTCTCTATTACCTAATAGTATTGGCTTTGTAATTTCCCTAGGAAGGGGGTACAAGACAAACAAAGTACTCCTACCTTATCTCCTTAGATATCTTTCCCCATTTTAATATTATTTTAACTATATCCTTCACATGGGAAATGAGAAAAAAATAATTAAATAATGAGAAGGCATTTTCTTGTTGAGGGAGGGGGGTAAGATCATTAAATTTTGAGAATATCTTAGAGTGGAGGAGGAAGTGGAGGAGGAAAGGGTGAGGAGACTATGCATTCAAGAGTAGAAGCTTTGTAGGTTTGAATGTTTCCTTTATGATTTGCTTTTATAGTTAGATATAATTATATTTTAGGAGTATGGTAGTATTTTGTATTATGAAATAACATTAGCTATGGTTACCTTTAGTAAGGAATTTAAATGTAAGTTAAGATCCTTAGTGCTTTATTTTTGGACTTCAATCTACTTGATTTGAGAAGCCTTTTTGGTTATATGATTCTTTTCTTAGAAAGGAAAGATTAAATCTTGTCGTGTTATCAAATTGACATAGTTTCATACCTAACCAAACTTCCCCTTTATATGTTAGATTCATGTTGTGATGGAGGTGTGTGATAAATTTAATTTCAATTCAATTGATTTCATCATACTTGGTATTTACCTACATTGAGTCTTTATACATGTATGTGGAACCATTCAGTAGATAGTACTTTTTTATCTGTTTACTTGATCTCTTTACATGTTGTGATATATCTACCTTGCTACAATGAAACTTAGAGTGGATAATCGAGTAGCTATACCATATTTTATTTACAACACCCTGATTGAATTATTTTTCTCGATTTGGTATTGTATCTCTATTTTTTTTTTATTAGACTTCTCTACCTATTTAGACTTGTAGCAGTATTCTAAAACTTGTTTGGATTTGGGATGGTATCTAGTTACATAATGCCATTGTATGTTGCCTCAATTTGATAGAAAATGAATTTATTATTATTGCATACATTTTAATTACTTTCCTTCTTTGTAGTAAATTGAATGGTTTTGTAAGGTTTGGGAATAATTCTAATGGGTAATTTGAATGAAAACTTGAAACCAATTATGTGGAGAAATGAAAGGATTATATGAATTATAGAAAGTTGTTTGTGAATTTATATGAGTAATGATTAGATGTAGATAATGGAATATTTTATGCTTAAGTTAAAAATTGATTAATGATTTTAATTAATTAGAGAAGAAGAATGTAAATCTTCTAGTTATGGAAGAATGGGCATGGAGTCCGTTCTTGGAGAAGATATGGGACTCCTCCATGCTTCTGTATTAACTAGAATAATTTACATTTATAATAGATGGAACTAAGAGAATATTATTTTGTGGAAAAATATTATTAATAATAGGATGAATGTGGAAATTCATGCCTAGAGGAATTTATGGGATTATTTCTTCATATAATTATTGGATTATAATATACACTATGATGTATGTTGATGCATGATTGCAAGCAAGTGACAAAAGCATGTGTTGCTTAATTTATATTTTTTACATGTATATCATGAGTTGTCCTGATCCCTTCACCATCATCTCTTGAGCAATGGAGATTCAAAGAATTAGAGAAGACCTGAACATTACCTTTGAGGATTCTTAATATATTTGTAAATTTAAGGCTTACTTTGGGAAAGGTTATTGTAATGGAAATAGCTAGAATGGATAATGATTACTCATCACTTATTTTGTAATATCTAATATGTGTATCGTGTAGAAATTTTTGTAAATTAAAAGGGTTTACTGAATAATGTAGTCTTTACCTCATGATGTAATGGATTATGCATATAATACTAATGAAGTGGGTCTAATTTGGATAAATAGAAGTTATTTCTTGTTATTTCATCTTATGAGTTGTAACTATTGGAGGTGATGAATGGATTTAAGATGTATGCCATCTAGTATTTAATAGATATGATTAGTTGTGAATTAAACCTTGCTAATTCTCTTAATAGAATTAATATATGTCAAGTTGATATATGCAATAACAGAGTGATATGATTAGTAAAGTATCAAATGGATGATACATTTGTTAGTCTTACAATGACACTGAGAGGGGGGGTGAATCAATGTAGCTCTATAAACTTAAATTTATAGCTCTTAATACCGTAGCAATTAAAACTTATTACTAGATATAGCAAGTATAAAAAAATAGCATCACATAACACAAGATTTAACAAGGTTCACCAATGTGGCTACTCCTCAAAAATTGACTGCTTGGACTACCATCCAAATCCAGCCTTTGCAAAGCACCAACTTTACAATCAATTTACCAGCACCAACTGGAAGGAGCACCAAACCCTGATTTATCTGCACCAATATAAAGGAGCACCAACCCCTAATTTACCAGCACCAACTGGAAGGAGAACCAATCCCTTATTTATCTGCACCAACAAAAAGGAGCACCAACCCATGATGCCAAGCTGCAACCTGGAATTCAATTTGAATCTATAAGTTTGACAGTAAGATACCTTTGCTTTTGCAAGACCCTGATTGGTCTTCTTCACCTTTGTGTTCTCTGTGCACTTTGCTCTCTCTGCGCAATCACTTCACACACTCTACTTTGTTGTAGTCGAACTTCATGATCGTCTTCTCCCTTTTGTGCACTCTGCTCTCTTTACGAATTTCACACTTAGCATGATTCGACACGACTTGCTCTCTATGCACAATGACCGTATTTCACACACATTCAACCATGCTTCAATTCTCCAAATAGCCCTCCTTTTATAAAAATATTTTTATGATGAAAACCCTAATCTTAGTCGGTTGTAAATCCTAATATTAGTTGGCTTTCATAACAACTGTAAACCCTAATTTTAGTTGGCTATCATCGGTCTTCGTCGGCTTCAACTGCCCTTGTAAATGCCGTAGTGATGTCGATCCACTGTCATACTTCTCATTTCAATCGGGTTCTCCTTCTTGACTTGCACATTTACAACCTATCACAAAATCGCAACATTTCTGCCTCTGTAGCTTCTTTTGTTGCTGTTGCCACAAAAATACATGTCGCGATATCGTGACACTTTCACCTCCGTACGCTTTCTATATTCTTTTGTCACGATATCATGACATTTCTGCCTCCACAGACTTCGTATTTTCTTTTGTCATGATATCACAATGTTTTTGCCTTCGTATACTTTGTCTTTACTTTTGTCGTGATATCGCGACACTTATGCTTCCATAGACTTTGACTTTGCTTTTGTCACAATATCGCGACACTTCTGCCTCTGTAGTATTCAACTTAGATTTTGTCACAAAATCATGACACTTCTACTTTTGTAGTTAGCTTCTTTGCTTTTATCACGAAATCATGACACTTCTGCCTTCGAAGTCTTCTTCTCTACTTTTATTGTGAAATCGTGACACTTCTGCTTCCATACTTTACTTCTTTGCTTTTGTCACAAAATCATGACACTTCTATTTCTATACATAGCTTCTTTGCTTTTGTCACGAAATCACGAAACTTCTACCTTCAAATTCTTCTTCTCTGCTTTTGTCGTGAAATCGTGACACTTCTGCTTCCGTACTTTACTTCTTTACTTTTGTCACGAAATCATGACACTTCTAATTTCAAATTCTTCCTTTATGTTTTTTTCACGAAATCATGATAGTTCTGCTTCTGTATGCTTCCTCTCTTTATTTTGTCATGAAAATGCGACATGTCGCGATATCGCAACACTTTTCAAACTTACTTTTTCTCTCCTATTTTAGTCGCAAAAATGCGACATGTCGCGAAATCACAACACTTTTCAAACTTACTTTCTCTCTCCTATTTTAGTCGTGAAAATGTGACATGTCATGAAATCGCGACACTTTTCTTACTTGTTCTCTTTCTTCGAACTTGTCGCGAAATCGCGACACTTTTTCCTGCTTTCTCTTTCTCTTCCAACATGTCGCAAAATCATGACAGTTTTTCCACTTGCCTTTTTCTCTTCCAACATGTCGTGAAATCGTGACAGTTTTTCTACTTGCATTTTTCTCTTCCAACATGTCATGAAATCGCGATTTTTTTTCCTACTTTTTCTCTCTCTTCCAACATGTCGCGAAATCGCGACAGTTTTTCTTGCTTTTTCTCTCTCTTCCAACATGTCGCGAAATCGTGATAATTTTTCCTGCTTTTTCTCTCTCTTCCAACATGTCACGAAATCACGATAGTTTTTCCTGCTTTTTCTCTCTTCCAACATGTCGCGAAATCGTGATAGTTTTTCTTGTTTTTTCTCTCTTCCAACATGTCGTGAAATCACAACAATTTTTCTTGCTTTTTCTCTCTCTTCCAACATGTCGTAAAATCACGATAGTTTTTCCTGCTTTTTCTATCTCTTCCAACATGTCGCAAAATCATGATAGTTTTTCTTGCTTTTTCTCTCTCTTCCAACATGTTGCAAAATCGAGACAGTTTTTCTTGCCTGCTGTATATGTCGCGATATCGTGACACTTTTCTTACTTGTCTTTTTCTTTGATCTTTTGCATATGTGCCACTTCGGTCTTCTTGGAAAATCACTGTACATACTCTGTATAACCTTTGAACTCCTGTCTTCTGCATCTGAATAGCTTTTGAAATTCCTATCCACTGCATCAACAGATCTATCTAACTGTGTTGACAACAATGACAATATTGTTGTTGCACCTTGCTCAACAATCTCCCCCTTTGGAATTGTTGGCAACACGTGCAATTTCCTGTAACTATTCTCCCTCTTTGATAATAATACCAAAGGGCTACTGCAGACTCCCCCTGAGTCCATGCACAACATTCTCAGGCATAATTTATTACACTTAGCAAAAATCATGAACATGAGCAAAAAGATAATCAAATACTTAAATGCTCCCCCTAAGAATGTGATCCCTGTAGCTATTCAATTCTTGGGAAGTGTGACCACTCCCAATTTATTGTGAAGGTACTCAAAAACTTCCTTGGGCAATGGTTTTGTGAAGATATCTACTACTTGTTCTGTAGTTGGAACAAAATCCAACTTAACCTCACCTTTCGCAACTTTCTCCTTCAAAAAGTGATACCCGATAGCAATGTGTTTTATGCATGAATGCATAACCGGATTCTTGGAGATGTTAATGGCACTGGTGTTATCACACTTAACTGATATTGGCTCACTGAAGCTAATACCAAGATCTTTTAGGGTTTGTTTCATCCAAAATACTTATGTATAACATGTTGTCACTGCAATATATTCTGCCTCTGCTATCAATAAAGAAACTGACTTTTGTTTCTTACTGTGCCACGTGACCAATCTGTCTCCAAGATAGAATGCACCTCCACTGGTACTCTTTCTGTCATCTACACATCCTGCCCAATCTACATCTAAATACAAAATAAGGGTGAAGTCTTTACCTTTCGGATACCATAACCCATAATCCATAGTACCCTTGAGGTACCGAAGAATCCTTTTCATTATTGTCACATGAGTCTCCTTGGGATTATCCTAAAATCATGCTACCATGCATATTGCCTACAAAATATCTTGGTCTAGTAGCTGTCAGGTACAGTAAGCTCCCAATCATAGATCTATACATGGTTTGATCAACAGGTGGAGATTTGTCATCCTTGCTCAACTTGCAACTTGTCATCATGGGAGTGCTAATTGGCTTACAATCCTCCATTGTGAACTTTTTTAACATCTCTTTCACATATTTAACTTGAGAAATAAATATGCCCTTCTTGTTTTGATTAACTTACAACCCGAGGAAATACGAAAGTTCACCAATCATTGACATTTCAAATTCTTTCTACATATTATTTGCTAAATCTTTACACGACTCATCTTTGCTGCTGCCAAATATGATATCATCTACATATACAACAAGAATAATAAGATGCCCATTTTCTATTTTGACATACAAATTACTATCCACCATACCTTTCTTAAACCTTTGTTGAGTGAGATAGTTGTCTAGCCTTGCATACCATGCTCGGGGTGCCTATTTTAAGCCATATAATGCTTTCTTCAACTTGTAAACCAATTTGGGATCATCACCAAGTTGGAAACCATCTGGTTGCTCAATATAAACCTCTTCTTCAAGTTTCCCATTCAAAAACGCTGATTTCACATCCATTTGATAAACTTTGAAATTCTTGTAGACTGCTAAAGCTAGAAACATTCTAATTGTCTCTAGTCTAGCTACTGGTGCAAAAGTTTCCTCAAATTCAATGCCTTCAACATGTGCATAACCCTTACATACCAATCTTGCTTTATTTCTGACTACCTGTCCGTATTCATTCAATTTGTTTCAAAAAATCCATTTAGTCCCGATTATATTTTTATTTGTAGTTCTAGGTACTAACTCCCAAGTTTCATTTTTCTTGATCTGATCTAATCCTTCATTTATTGCCTTCATCCAACTTTCATTTTTGCTTGCGTCAGCAATATTTTTTGGCTCAATGCTAGATAATAGAGAGTAGTTACTTACTACTCTTCTTCTTGTCTGAACACCAACTTTGGGGTCTCCAATTATTTGCTCTCTAGGATGATTTTTTTGCCAGCTACCTGTTTTGAATTTCTTATTTTCTTCCACTTCTGAATCACAACTTAAATCATCCGAGTCAATTTTTTGTATCTTTTCCATTTCGTTTTCCTCATCTCCTTCAATAACCTCTTCATACATTGGGTAGTTCTTTTCATAGCTAATTACCCGTTCTCTACCTTCATCAAATTTAACATCGACACTGTCCACAATTTTCTTTAGCCTCTTGTTGTAGCATTTGTAAGCTTTGCTTTTTGATGAATAACCAACAAAAATACCTTCATCCGCTCTATCTTCAAACTTACCAAGATTATCTTCAGTTATTTTGATGTAGCACTTGCTACCAAAAACTTTGAGGTATTTTGTTGTTGCCCTTTTACCGAACCACAACTCATAAGGAGTTTTTCTTTCATGTGTTCTCAGAATGTACCTATTTTGGATATACACCGTAGTATGGACTACTTCTTTCCAAAATCTGTCTGCTACTCTGCTTTCATCCAACATAGTCTGTGCCATTTCCTGCACTGTCCTGTTCTTTCTTTCTACCACTCCATTCTGTTGAGGTGTCCTGGCTGCTGAAAACTGTCTCCTAATACCATATTTTTCACAATACTCTATAAACTCCTCTGAAATGAATTCTCCTCCTCTATCTGATCTTAAAAAATTGATCCTCTTTCTTGTTTCATTCTCAACATGGTTTTTGAAAATCTTGAACATATCAAAAGATTCTGATTTATGCTTTAAGAAAAATATCCATGTCATTCTGGAATAGTCATCAATGCACAACATAAAATATTTATCACCATTTATGCTTTGTGTTCTCATGGGTCCACATAAATCAGTGTGTATTAGTTCCAAAGGTTTGCTTGTGTAGTACTCTTTTGTTTTTAATGTGACTTTAGTTTGCTTCCCATTTTGGCATGAAGCACAAATGTTGTTTGCAGGTTTGCTGATGGTGGGAATATCTCTCACTGCCCTTTTTGAGCCAATTTTTACTAGATTATCAAAACTGATATGATCGAGTCTCTTGTGCCACAACTAATTTTCTTCTTCCTGTCCAATAAAACAAGCTCCTTCTGAAGTCTTTGAGAGCGTGTACAGGTTTCCAGATGTCCTTGATACAGTTGCTATCAATTTTCCACTGTTTATTTTTTTGACTTCACAACATTGCTTCATAAAAACTACTTCATGACCTTTATCACAAATCTGACTTACGCTCAACAAGTTATGTTTAAAACCATCCATAAAAAAGACTTCTTCTGACTTAATTTTTCCGTCACTAATTTTAACTGAACCTTTGCCAACTATCTTAGCTCCATCATTATTTCCAAACTTTACTAAACCACCTTCATATTTCTGTAACTTCTCAAATTTTTGTTTGTCACCTATCATATGACTGGAGCATCCACTATCAAGTATCCATGGTACATATTTATTTTGTGCTTTAAATGTTGTTTGTATGATTAAGGATTCCTTTTCTTCCTTAAGTCACTCTTTTTCTTTCCACTCTGTTTTGATAGTAGTTTTGGGCTCTTGTTTTACCTTTCCCTTATCAATAGCTTGTGCATGTTTTTTGGGAAGTTTTCTATTTTTTCTCATCCTATTTGGTTGAAATTTTCTTTCTTGAAACTGATTTGATGCAAATGTACTTCTACAGTTTCTTGCAATGTGCCCAAAATCATGACAGTTATAACATTCTACTTGTATAATTCATCAAAGGAGAAAAAGCATTTCTACTGGTGAAATTCCTTGGTCTTACATTATATTTGCAGTCTAAGATTTTATGTCCATAGCCATTGCATTTAAAACAAAAACCAGAAAAGGGATAATTGAACCTGGGTGATGGTCTTTGCCATGTTGTCGTAGGAGCCATAGGTCTTCTTCTTCTTTGATGTGTGACATTGGTGAATCCATCATTGTCAATTCTCCTTTTGTACCTGGAATTATTGCTTTCTTTTGCATGAGATGTTTTTCCTTGATCAACCTGTTTCTTATCTTCATTCTTTATGGATTCTACATTTCTGGCATTTGATCTATTTGATGATTCTCCTTCAATGAAACCCGAACCAAATTTGATGCCTGTAGGCCTTTGGTCATTTATAATCATATCCAGCTTCATAGACCTTTCTTCGCATTTGTGACAGCAACTAATTTTGTGATTCATCTCTTCTATCTGTGTCCGTAAACCAACATTCTCTTCTTCTAGTTTGCAGCAATAATCTATTTTCATGGTAATTTGTACTTCGAGATCTTCAAATATTTTCTTGTATTATTTTGTCTGTAATTTCAGACTAGTTATGATTTTATTTGCATCCTCAAGCTTTTTTGAAATTTTCTTATTCTTTTTCCTCTCTATTTTCCACTCTTCAAGTGCAAAGATCAACTCACCTTCTAGATCTACTTCAGCCTCAGGGTTTTCACCACATACTTCAGAGTTCACTCCTTCTTCCTTTTCTAATTTTACTTCTTCAAATGACATTGTGTTACTTCCAAGATCACCCTAATCGGTTAAGCTTGTACAAGAACTTAGCTCTGATACCAATTGTTAGTCTTACAATGACACTAAGAGGGGGGTGAATCAGTGTAGCTCTATAAACTTAAATTTATAGCTCTTAATACCATAGCAATTAAAAATTATTACTAGATACAACAAGTATAACAAAAGAGCATCACACAACACAATATTTAACAAGGTTCACCAATGTGGCTACTCCTAAAAAATTGACAGCTTAAACTACCATCCAAATCCAGTCTTTGCAAAGCACAAACTTTACAATCAATTTACTAGCACCAAATGGAAGGAGCACCAACCCCTGATTTATCTGCACCAACATAAAGGAGAACCAACCCCTGATTTACCAGCACCAACTGGAAGGAGCACCAACCCTTTATTTATCTGCACCAACAAAAAGGAGCACCAACCCCTGATGCCAAGCTGCAACCTAGACTTCAATTTGAATCTATAAGTTTGACAGTAAGATACCTTTGCTTTTGCAAGACCCTGACTGGTCTTCTTCACCTTTGTGTTCTCTATGCACTCTACTCTCTCTATGCAATCACTTTGCACACTCTGCTTCGTTGCAGTCAAACTTCACGATCATCTTCTCCCTTTTGTGCACTTTTCTCTCTTTGCAAATTTTGCACTTAGCATGATTCGACACGACTTGCTCTCTGCGCACAATGACCGTATTTCACACACATTCAACCATTCTTCAATTCTCCAAACAACCCTCCTTTTATAGCAATATTTTTATCATGAAAACCCTAATCTTAGTCAACTGTAAATCCTAATCTTAGTTGGCTTTCATAACAACTATAAACCCTAATTTTAGTCGGCTATCATCGGTCTTCGTACTACCCCTGTAAATGTCATAGTGATGTCGGTCCACTGTCATACTTTTCATTTCAGTTGGGTTCTCCTTCTTGACTTGCGCATTTACGACCTGTCACAAAATCATGACATTTTGCCTTTATAACTTCTTTTGTTGTTGTTGCCACGAAAATACATGTCACGATATCGCAACACTTTCACCTCCGTACGCTTTTTCTATTATTTTGTCATGATATCATGACATTTTTGCCTCCATAGACTTCGTATTTTATTTTGTCACAATATCATGACATTTCCGCCTCTGTATACTTTGTCTTTGCTTTTGTTGTGATATCATGACACTTCTGCTTCCATAGACTTCGACTTTGCTTTTGTCATGATATCGTGACACTTCTGCCTCCATAGTCTTCAACTTAGCTTTTGTCATGAAATCGTGACACTTCTGCTTTCGTACTTAGCTTCGTTGCTTTTGTCGCAAAATCGTGACACTTCTGCCTTCGAAGTCTTCTTATCTGCTTTTGTCATGAAATCGTAACACTTCTACTTCTATACTTTACTTCTTTGTTTTTGTCATGAAATCGTGAAACTTCTACTTTCGTACTTAGCTTCTTTGCTTTTGTCGCAAAATCATGACACTTCTGCCTTCGAAGTCTTCTTCTCTACTTTTGTCACGAAATCATGACACTTTTGCTTCTGTACTTTACTTCTTTGCTTTTGTCGTGAAATCGTGACACTTTTGCTTCCGAAGTCTTACTTTTTGCTTTTGTCACGAAATCATGATAGTTCTGCTTTCGTACGCTTCCTCTCTTTCTTTTGTCGTGAAAATGCGACATGTTGTGATATCGCAACACTTTTCAAACTTACTTTCTCTCTCCTATTTTAGTCACAAAAATGCGACATGTCACGAAATCATGACATTTTTCAAACTTACTTTATCTCTCCTATTTTAGTCGTGAAAATGCGACATGTCGCGAAATCGTGACACTTTTCTTACTTGTTCTCTTTCTTTGAACTTGTCACAAAATCGTGACACTTTTTCCTGCTTTCTATTTCTCTTCCAACATGTCATGAAATCGTGATAGTTTTTTGATGCAGGAGCATCCGGTGGTCAAGGAGCAATATTGCATGCTCCAAATCATTTTATTGTTTGCTTTTATTTTCTAAGTACTTGTGTTGGGTTTGTTTCAAATCTTGGCCCAAGAGGGAGGTTTTGTAAAAAGAAGAGGAAGTTTTAGAGTAAAGGCACAAGTTGCGTTGGGGTCACGAAATCGTGACATATCACGATTTCGTGACATGTCACAAAATCGCGACCCCAAAGCTTCGAAAAGGAAATGGCCAGTTTGAGTTGCGATATTGCGACGTCGTGATATCGCGACTCTTGTTTCAACTTCAGCAGCATTGAATTTCCGTCACGTTATCGCGACTTTAGTTGGCAATTAAAATCAAGGGCTCGATGCAGACGAAGAAGAGGAGAAGATTTTGGTCGTGATATCATGACGTCGTGATATCGTGACGTCGCGATATCACGACATCATTTGCAAATTGAAGAGAGGTGACCGTTGGGTCGCGATATCGCGACATGTCGCGGTCACGACAAGTATGAAGACAATCTTGTGGACACGTGTTCAAATGAGAAGGAGAGCCATAGTGACACATGACCTCCACGTGTGTTAAAGTGGCACGGTCAGTCGAAGACAAAGCAAAAAAAAATTAATTAATTAAACGCGCGGGCTACCATGAAGATTGAAATTGAAATTGGCGAACGCATGTATTAAGATGGGAATGGTCTTCACAACAGTACAGAGCATGGACATTATGGGCAAAACAGAGGCACGAAAGGAAGATCTGACCAAGGCGGCGTTTGCAGGTCAGAGAAGATCTTTAATGAGGTTTTCATGGTGGGTAAGGCAGTGGCCATTTATGACAAAATTTGGGAAGTTCGACCGAGGGAGGGAAAATTAGAATTAGAATTTGTTAGGCAGGGCATTGATGGCCGAGAGGATCGGGGACCTCGTTAAAAACCTGAAATACTGTAAGGATGGGGATGGTGAAGTTCGGGATTGGGGGAGAAGTGGTATACTAGAGAGACTACTGTAAACCATATGAAGCTATTTTTAATGAAATTACCATGAAATTACTGTGAATGTGTTTGTGTGAATCCCGGCTTGCCATCATTTTTCCACTTGCCTTTTTCTCTTCCAACATGTCATGAAATCATGACAGTTTTTCTACTTGCCTTTTTCTCTTCCAACATGTTGCGAAATCGCAATAGTTTTTCCATTTGCCTTTTTCTCTTCCAACATGTCGTGAAATCACGACAGTTTTTCTTGTTTTTTCTCTCTCTTCCAACATGTGAAATCATGATAGTTTTTCCTGCTTTTTCTCTCTCTTCCACCATGTCGCTAAATTGCGACAGTTTTTCCTACATTTTCTCTCTCTTCCAACATGTCGCAAAATCGTGACAATTTTTTCTGTTTTTTCTCTCTTCCAACATGTTGTGAAATCGCGACAGTTTTTCTTACTTTTTCTCTCTCTTCATGACAGTTTTTCTTGCCTGTTGTATATGTCGTGATATTGCGAAACTTTTCTTACTTGTATTTTTCTTTGATATTTTGCATATGGGCCACTTTGGTCTTCTTGGAAAATCACTGTACATACTCTAAATAACCTTTGAAATCTTGTCTTCTGCATTCGAATAGCTTTTGAACTTCCTGTCCACTGCATCAACAGATCTATCTAACTGTGTTGACAACAATGACAATATTGTTAAGGCACCTTGCTCAACAACATTTTGGATATAATAGCAATACCTAATAAAACCTTATGAATGAGAGGGGAAGATAATTGTTCTTAATATGGTTATTCCAAGGTCTATGTAAGTTTTTCATGTGGAGTGATAATTATCTTTGTTCCCACATCATGGATATGAGGGTAACTAAATAAATAAAATTAGATGATACATCTTAAAGGTGTGATATCTAATTCTTCAAGGCATTAGCTTATACTAGTCTTCATGGATAGCATGGAGAAGGGCGATTCCCCTATGTGTGGGATAAAATCCTAATGCTATGGTATAGTTATTCTATATTTGTGAAGAATGTAGAGACCATTTTAAGCATTATCATGTGTTTAGGTATGAGTTTTTGGAAGAAGTTGATCACTTCTACTCAAGAGTGACTCTAACCAGGTATTAATAACTCTTGATGGTTTTGATGCCTTATTAACTTACATATTCTCTTGGTATATCTTTGTCTTAGATCATGATTATGTACTTCACTCATTGGTAAAGGATTAAAAAATATTTGATGGTTGAGTAGTAACAATTGAGTTAGTTACAGTTGGTATCAAAGCCTGGTCGCGGGATTAACAACTTTCATGAGGGAAAAAATTATTATAGAAGTTTCCATAACTCTAAATTGATACATACCTAATAAGGACACAACTAGGACTTGAGTCTACTAATGCTCAAGTTAATTTTTCCCACAAGTATATCCGTTTTCAATGTAAAGTGGAAGAGCTAAGTTAACCCTCCACATCTTGTGGCTCTTAAACGGTGTATCTTAGAATCTTTTGAGAATTTTCTTGACAGTTATGTCTTTTGGCTTGCTTTTTCCTTATTTTTAAGTTTGTATAAATAGAAAAAATATTTTATGGAATAAAATATGGAGTAAACCTAGGAAAATTTGATTGGATGTACAAATTTAGGAATTTCATATTTAAGAATTCTATGATTAGGACATAAAGTAAATGATAGTAATCTAGAATTTTAACTTGATAAAAGATTAAACTTTTTATGCCAGGAAACATGGCATCAAATTTGAGAAGTAAAAAAAGGGGAACTTCTCAAAATATAAGCCAAACTAGACTAGATAACACTAAGGCCAGACAAATAGGAGAGATTTTGGAGAACTCAAACAAAGATATGGAAAATATTACTATTGTTGTTTCTATGATGTAAGAATAGATAAACCAAATACTACAGACTATTAACTCTCCGCATAAAAATAATGAGGTTAGAGATCTAGAAGTTAGGGATATTGTAAATTTTATGGTTAGAAACCTGGTGAACCCAAAGGTTATAAAACCTATAGAAAATTTGTAGTTGACCCTGATATAGTTTACCGAGAAGCTATGACCATCATTGGTGCAGAAATGGTTAAATATGTAAAACGTGTTAAGGTGTCTAAAATTAATGGAAAAGGAGGTGGATATGTAGTCGAGGCTTAGCTAGATGAATTAGAGACTTACTTCACCTTGAGGAATTATTCCTCTATGACCTGAATGACATGGACCACCATCTATCTAGGAGAAACAATAAGGGAATGGTAGAACGCATACAAGACTAGACAGACTATCAAAGCAATTCATCTAAAATAGGAAACTTTTGTGGATGCTTTCAAACAAATATTCCCCACTAAGAAATTATACTTATACAAATATAAGGAATTTTCTATGCTTCAACAAGGAGCAAAATCTATGGAAGTATATTATGAACAATTTGTGATATTGCTCAAATATGTACCATCATATGACCATGATGATGAAATGAAGATACACAAGTTTATCCTAGGAACTAATCCTCAAATAAGAAATGTAATAAGTGTGCACAATCCTAAAAACTTATAGGAAGCATATAATTTACCTTGATGAATAGAGTCTAATATACAACCCACGAGGATCAATAACAACTCTACAAATTGGTTAGGAAAGGATCAACAATTCCAAAATAAAAGGAATTGGGAACTTGAACAGAGTCAAAAAAGTAAATAAAATCTAAAGTTTGAAAAATAGAACAATGGAAGACAAAGGAACTCTAAGAAGAGATTCCAATAGAAGAACAACAATAGTAATAACTTCAACAACAACAACAACAACAATAGAAACTTTCAACCATACAAACAACTAGTACCATTACAAATAGTTGATGTAGAGAAATAGGTTCATTGGGAAAATGTAGCTCCCAAAGCTAGGTGCTACAATTATGGAGGCCCGCATTTTATAGATAAATTTCAACTTTGTGCAGGACCAAGCACCAGTACAGTTGGGTCTAACCATAAGATATATACAACAACAAGTTAAAACTTGTATGGATATGCAACACCTTTTCTCCTTAATGGTAAAATTTTTAGTAAAAAAATTAAAATTTTGATTGATAGTGGGGCTATTGATAGTTTTATTTCTAGTAGCTTAGTCAAGGATATGCCAAAAAATCCAAGATCTTTGGCACAAGGGTGGAAAGTTGAGTATGTATCTGGACAAACTTACTTTGTAGACCAATATTTTTCTCCAACTAAAATCATTGTACCCAATAGATTTACCATTTGGCATCTATATGTAGCACGGCTACATACCTTTGACATCATCTTGGAAATAGATTGGTTAAAGGCTTAATAAGCCTTGATTAATTTCCAAGAAATATGGATTGAATTTACCAACCAAGATAAAGATAGGTTGAAGTTATATAGTGAAGTAAGGACTTTTAAAATTTTGATAATATCAACAATGAAATTAAAGAAAGCCATCAAAAATGGGGATTTACATATGTGGTTAAACTCAAGGAAAATTCGAAAGACTCAAGGGAAGAAGTATTTAAAGACTACCCAATTTTGTAAGAGTTTAAGGATGTTTTCCTTAATGAACACCCTGGGTTACTACCAAAATATGAATTTGATTTCACTATTGAGCTAATTCTAGACATTGAGCCTATTCATAGATCCCCTACATGATGAACCCTATTGAAATTTAAGAGTTTAAGGTACAACTTTAGTAGTTTCTTGATAAATGGTTAATTAAACCTAGTGTGTCACCATGGGGAGCACATGTTTTGTTTATTAAAAAAAACATGGGTCACTAAACTTGTGCATAAATTAAAAAATGTTGAATAAGGTTAACCATAAAAAATAGATACCCCTTTCCAAGAATAGAAATTTTTTCTTATCAATTAAAGGATGCCACTATTTTCTCAAAAATTGATCTAAAGTCAAGATATCATCAATCGAGAATCCAAGATGAGGATACTCATAAGACTGCATTCAAGACTAGGTATAGAAATTATAGTATTACCTTTGGGCTAACCAATGCACCAATAGATTTCATGAATATAATGAGTGTGTTCAGAGAATATCTAGATTATTTTTTCCTAATATTTTTAGATGATGTTTTGATTTATTCCCATAATAGAGATGAGCATGATAGGAACTTGAGAATCATGCTAAAGTTGTTGAGGAGGAATCAACTCTACAAGAATTTATCTAAGTATGAATTCTTTGTTTCATAAGTGCATTACATAGGATATATTATATGTGCATATGAAATTGCAATAGATCCAAAGAAGATTGAAGCCATTTTGAATTGGCCACCCCCTACAAATGTGACTGAAGTAAGGAATTTTATGGGTTTGTCATGTTACTATAGGTGATTTGTGAATAATTATTCAAAAAAATCCTATCCAATAACTAATATACAGAAGAAATAAAAGGAGTTTAAATGGACAAAAAAGTGTGAAGTTGCATTCAATCAACTTAAGCAAAAACTTACTTCATATCCAATATTAAAATTCTAGACCCTTCAGGGAATTTTTTTGTTTGTACAAATGCTTCCTTGAAAGTATAGGGAGGAATCCTAATCCAAGATAATTTAGTTATAGCATATGAGTCAAGAAAACTCAATAAATATGAAGTTAACTATGCTACTCATGATTTGGAACTAGCAGTGGTTGTACATGCTTTAAAAATTTGACAACATTACCTTTTGGGTAGACCTTTTGAGTTAAGAATAGACAATGAGTGCTTGAGATATATTTTTACTCAGCCTTTACTTAATACTTGACAGAGAAGGTGGATCGAGTTCTTATCAGAATATGAATTTGGTATTGAATATATTAAAGGTAAAGAGATTAAATTCATTTATGCCTTGAGTAGAAGAAAACATATAGACACTTTGAATCATAGTCATGTATACTTGATGGATTAAGTTAAGAAAATATAATTCTAGAATCAGGAATGTAGTGAAATTCAGGCTAAATAGAACAAAATTCTAGCAAAAATATGAATTATAGCATTAAGGATGGAATTTTATGCTTTAAATATTGGGTGGTTATACCTGTAATGGGTAATCTAAGGAAGTTGATTATGCAAGAAGTAAATAATTCTCCTTATTATGCTCATCTTCGAGGGGCCAATATGAGGGAAAATATGAGAAAGATATTTTTTTGGTCTCGTATGAAGAAGGATATTACAAATTTTATTACATGATGTTTGGAATTCTAGAAGGTAAAAGCTAAGCATAGACATCCAACAAGGCAACTGTACCCACATGATATACCCATGCAAAAGTGGTAGGTTATATCAATGGATTTTATAGTAGGATTACCTAAGACTAGGTACCAACACGATGCAATTTTTTTATGGTCGATAGATTGACCAAGGTTGCACACTTCATACCAGGGAGCACTTTAGGTTGCCAAAGAAAGTTTTAGGTTAAATGGATTTCCTAAAATTATTATATTTTATAGGGACTCTAGATTTACATTTGAGTCTTGATGAGATCTCCATCGTGTAGTTGGCACAACTCAGAATCTAAATTCTGCATACCATCCAAAAATTGATGGACAAATAGAAAGGGTTAACCAAGTCTTGGAAGACATTTTACACATGTATTGCATGGACCAAAAGTCTCATTGGAAAGACTTTGTGCATCTATTTGAGTTTTTTTATAATAATAGTTATCATTATTCCTTGAATATGGCCCCTTTTGAATCTTTGTATGGTATAAAATGTAGAACTTCGTTATCTTAGGATAACCTAGAGGATCAGGTTGTCATTGGACCAAAAACAATCAAAGAAATGGAAGAGCAGCTAATATTAATTTGACATAGGATTAAGGAAGCCACATATAGATAAAAAAGCTACACTGATTTAAAAATGACACATAGGGAATTCTCTGTGGATGATATAGTGTTTCTAAGGGTAAAACATATTAAAAGTACCATCAAATAAACTAAGTTAGATCCTATATTTGTTGGGAATTTTGCAATTATAGAGAGAATAAGTCCAGTGGATTACAAAATTGATTTTCCACCTAACCTATCAAAGATCAATGACTCTTTACATGTGTCCCTACTTAAAAAATATATTGCTAACCCTAACCATGTGTTAGATGTTTCTAAATTGCAGATGGTAGATCTGACAATATTTGAAGTAAAACCTATGAAGATCTTCGAATTTCATGCCAAAATGATGAGGAAATAAAATATTAATCAATTCAAGATCTAGTGGTACTAGTATTCTTATAGTAATACCACTTGTAAAAAAGTGAAGGACATGAAAAAACAATTTCCCTATTTATTTGATGATATTATGTAATAATATAGGCTGAAAAATGTACCGTTGGTGGAAAGTGGAGACTATACAAACCTATGTTCTTATTATTATATGTAATATTGTAGGGAAAAAACAAGGGATTGTGTTTAATCCAAGGGGGCAAGTATGTCATACCCCACCTTGGAAGAACTCTCTTAGGATATTGCTTATGTATTGATAGTTGCTTTTAATACTTGATATTTATGCAATATGGATGTTTCTTTTGAGAAAACTGATATTATGTTGCATTACTTGACTACAGGAGTAGGTACTCTTAGGTGGAGAATGGCCACCAAAGACAAGAAGGGAAATTATGATGATGACAACTCAATATAACATGAATTATTACCCTAGGTAGGTACATAATATTTTAAGGACTCATGTTTACATCATTCAATCGTGATGTTGTTACTAGTCTCCTTCATGGTGGGTGGTGATAAGAGCATTTATCTAAAAATAGTTGCTCACTTAAGGATAAAAAAAATGATGTGGAACATTGAGAATACATCAATTTCTTGTATTTTCCATGTGCTTACTTTACTATATGTTTGATCTAGCACTAAGTTTTATGGGAGAAATTGGTACTTTTCAATGAGTTTTAGTTTAGAAAATTCAATTTAAGTGATTATGCTTGGATTGCATCGTACCAATTAATTTAGAGAATTTTGGAATGCATTTGAAAAGTTTTGTAAATTATATCATGACTTTTGTGAAATTTTGAATTGGACAATTCTTAATTTACAAAAAATAAATCTATTTTAGTGATCATACTTATTTAGTTTAATTGCATTTAATTTTAAATAAAATTAGGTGCATTTGTCTTTACAAAACTTGTCCAATTTTAACTAGACCTAAATAAAAAAAGTATTTTATTATTTTAAGGGATTATCCATTCCTCCACATGGTTGCTTCATGATGGTTAAAATTTAGGAGAGATTCCCTTCCTCATCCCTAACAGTTCTAAGTTTGTATTATCTCTATTACCTAATAGTATTGGCTTTGTAATTTTCCTAGGAAACGAGGATCACAAGACAAACATAGTACTCCTACCTTATCTCCTTAGATTTTTTTCCCCATTTTAATATTATTTTAACTATATCCTTCACATGGAAAATTAGGGAAAATTAATTAAATAATGAGAAGGCATATTTCTTGTTGGGGTGGTTAAGATCATTAAAATGTGAGATGGGATTAAAGTGGAGGGGGAAGTGGAGTATGAAAGGGTGACTAGACTATGCATTCAAGAGTAGAAGCTTTGCTTTTTAAGAGTTTTAGGTTGGAATGTTTCATTTATACTTTGCTTGTATAGCTAGCTATAATGATATTTCAGGAGTTTGGTGCCTTTGGTATGGAATTTAAATGTAATTGAAGATACATAGTGCTTTGATTTAGGACTTCAATCTACTTTTATTTGAGTAGCCTATTCGGATATGATTCTTTTCATATAAAGGAAAGTTAAATCTTGTCATCTTATCAAATAGGTATAGTTTCATACCAAACCAAACTCTCCTTTTATATGTTAAATTCGTGATGTGATGGTGGTGTGTAGAAACTTTAATTTCAATTCAATTTATATCATCATAGTTGATATTTACCTACGTTGATTCTTTCTATATGTATGTGGAACCATTGAGTAGATAGTACTTTTTTATCTGTTTACTCGATCTCTTTAGATGTGATATTTTTACTTTACTGTGATGAAACTGAGAGTGGATAATTGAGTAGTTATACCATATTTTGTTTATAACACCGTCGATTGAATGATTTTTAGCTTTATTTGGTATTGTATCTCTATATCTATGCTTATCAGACTTCTCTACCTATTCAGACTTGTAGCAATATTCTAAATATTGATTGGATTAGGGATGGTATCTAGTTACATAATGACATTGTATGTTGCCTTAATTTGTTTGTTTTTCTATCCTATTTGGGGGGATAACATTGTATTTAAAACCTGTGTACACCTTCATTTGAAACCTCATTCGTCATCCCATTTAGATACCTTTGTATCAAATTCATCATGAATTGGGGTTATTCAGCCCTTATTTGACCTTGAAGCCATGGTGCGGTATATGACATCTTTGTGTTATGGAACTTCTATTTCAGTGAAACCCTCTGAGGTTTTAGTGCTCTGTTGCACATAGAGAACCTCCCAACCATACATATAATTAAAAAACAAAATGAACCTTAGCCTGATATATAATTATTCCCTCTGCTGATAGGTGGCATATATGCTTTGATTTCATTAGATGGGATAGGTTTCCTTTCTCTTCCATGGGTAAATATTCCACATGAATAGTGCATAGGATATAATGTGCTTTATATTTGTCCAAGCTCTAATAAGCTAATAGCCAAGAGCATATGCTCTTGGCTTGGACTAATTAATTTATCCTAGTTCATTGTAACTAAGTCATTCCTTCCATTTTTGGTGTTTGATGCTTGGCTAATCTGCATCCCTACTGCTAAGATCTTGAATCACGATCGAGAATACTCTCTTCTTGATATTTGTGTTTTCTTGTTTATTATATTTGATTAATATATCATGCCTTTGTTTGTATTTTTTTTTTATGCTATCAATTGTGATTAACTATGAACTCTATTTGGTGATCCAAAGTATATTGGAATCTACGTGATGATAGCAACCTTACCATCTATATTTTTTTTTTTATGCTATAAATTGTGGTGAAATGTGAACTTTGTTTGGTGATCCAAAGTATATTGGAATCTATGTGATGATAGCATTCACAAAACTTAAAAAATAAAAACCTTTTTCCAAGTATTAATTATAGATGTTTTAAATTGGATTTTTAATTAAAAAATATGGTGTTAATAAAGTTACTTTGGTTTAATTTTCCTAGGTTTTAGAAATGGTTTTAATAGAGAAAGTAACATGTTGAAAATTTAAAGCACACTTTTACCTTGATGAATATAGTTTTTCAAAACATATAAGAAGATTTAGATGCAAGTCTTGATAGAAAATGAATTTGTTCTTATTGCATACATTTTAAGAACTTTCCTTCTTTGTATTAAATTGAATTGTTTTGTAAGGTTTGGGAATATTCTAATGGGTAATTTGAATGAAAACTTGAAATCAGTTATGTAGACAAATTAAAGGATTATATGAATTATAGAAATTTGTTTGTGAATTTCTATGAGTAATGAGTAGATGTAGATAATAAAATATTTTATGCTTAAGTTGAAAATTTATTAATGAGTTTAATTAATTAGAGAAGACGAATGTAAAAATTCTAGTTATGGAATAATGGGCATGGAGTCCATTCTTTGAGGAGATATGGGACTCCTCCATGGTTTTGTGTTAACTAGAATAATTTACATTTGTAATATATTGAACTAAGAGAATAATATTTGTGAAAAAAGAGTATTAATGATAGGATGAATGTGGAAATTTATTCCTAGAGGAATTTATGGGATTGTTTCTTCCTATAATGATTGGATTATATTATACACTATGATGTATGTTGGTGCATGATTGCAAGCGAGTGAGAAAATTATGTGTTGATTGATTTGCATTTTGTACATGTATATCATGAGTTGTCTTAATCCCTTCACCATAATTGTTTGAACAATGGAGATTCAAAGAACCAGAAAAGACCTAAATATTACCTTTGAGGATTCTTATTATATTTGTAAATTTAAGGTTTACTTTGGGAAAGCTTATTATAACATAAATGGATGGAATGAGTAATGATTACTCAACAATGATTTTATAATATGTGATATGTGTATCGTGTAGAACTTCTTGTACATTAAAAAGGGTGACTAAATAATGTAGTATTTATCTCATGATATAATGGATTACGCATATCATCCTAATGGAGTGGGTCTAATTTGTATAAATAGACATTATTTCTTGTTATATCATCTTATGAGTTGTAACTATTGGAGGTGATGAATGGATTTAAGATTTATGCCATATATTATTTAATAGATCTGATTAGTTGTTGATTAAACCTTACTAATGATCTTAATAGAAATAATATATGTCAAGTTGATATACACAATATTAGAGTGATATTATTAGTAAAGTATCAAATGGATGTTATATTTTGGGTTAATACCATGAATAATAACAAGACCTAATAAACCTTATGAATGATAGGGGAAGATAATTATGCTTAAGATGGTTATTCCAAGGCCTATGTAAGGGTATCACATGGAGTGATAATTATATTAGTTCTCTCATCATGGATGTGAGGGTAACTAAGTAAATAATATTAGATGATCCACCTTAAAGATGTGATATCCAATTCTTCAAGGCGTTCGCTTATACTAGTCTTCATGGATAGAATGGATAAGAGTGATTCCTCTATGTGTGGGATAAACACCTAACACTATGGTCTAGTTATTTTACATTTGTGATGAATGTAGAGACCATTGAAAGTGTTCTCATATGTGGAGGTATGATTTTTGGTAGAAGTTGGTCACTTCTACTCAACAATGACTTTGACCAAGTCTTAATAACTCTTGATGGTTTCGATGCCTTGTTAACTTACAGATTCACTTGGAATATCTTCATCTTAGATCATGATTATGTACTTCACTCATTGGTAGATGATTAAAAAAAATTATATGGTTGATTAGTAATTATTGGGGTCCTATCCCAGCTCCTTGGCACATCATTTACCCTTCCTCCTTGGCTGGTAGATTTTGCAGATGGTCTCCTTGGTTTGGAGGCCACTTACTTTCTTGTCTTCCTCTTTTCATGCCTTCAAGTGGGTTTTCCTTTTGATGCCTATGAATTGGGATGTATTTTGGGTTTTCTAGGGTATCTCTGGGTTCGTCCTAGTTTATTTTTTATTTTTAGGGAATCCTTTTCCCTTTTACCTTTTGGGATGTCCCTAGTTCCATCCCAGTATTTTATTTTTTTGTTTTAGGGATTTCCCTTTAGCTCTTTCAGTTATTCCATATTTTTTCAGGTGTCCTTTGTGGTGCGGCTCAATTTCATGTTCATTGGTGCTTCCTAGATCCTTCTCTTGGCTATATTTGGTTGCATATGATATCCTTGGGGTGGGATATTACTTCTTCACTTGTTTACCCTTTTATTAGTTGTTTTGAGGGTGTCCTTCCTACACCTATGCTCGAGGATGCCCCTGGATCCCTCCCTAGGTTTCCTACATTGCTTTTGGGATGGCTTTTATTGCAAGGTTCTATTTGGAGCCTATTTTTAGCGATTTCTAGTGGGGGTATGCCTCTTCTCCTTATTGCTACTATTTTTTTTGTTGCATGAGGATTTTGTGGCCTGCAAAGATCCTCAGTTTTCTTATCCTCTTTCCAGGTTTATGCGGGATGTTGTTAGGATAGTTTTCTAGCATCCCTATTTGTTTCCCATCCTTCCCTAGGTGGGATATTCCTCGTCTGAAGGTTACCCTACTCCATCCTTCTTTTCATGATGTTTTTTCCAAATTTGCTCTGGGTTTCTGGTGTTTTCCTACTGGATTATGGTATTGGTCTACAGTTGCATTTTTGGACCTCCTTAGGTGGGATTGCCTTTTGTCTTGTTTTTTTCAAAATTTTAATTTTTTAATTTTAAATTTCAGTTGTGGGTGGGATGGCCCTATATCCTTTTAGGTGGGAATTTTTTGTTTAATTTTCCCACTTTTTGTATTTTCAAATTGTGGTGGGCGGGATGGCCCTATTTCAATTTTGAGTTGGGCGGGATTACCTTGTTTTAAATCCTCTTTGCACGTGTTTTTTGGGTGGGATGGCCCTGTTCCTCTTCTCCATCCTTTTTGCATGTGTTTTTTGGATGATTTGGGTAGGGTAGCCCTATTTCAAATTTAAAAAAAAAAAATGTCTTGTAAGGCTATCCTTTAGCCTGTTCTGTAAGGCTATCCTTAGCCTGTCCTATAAGGCTATCCTTTAGCTTACCTTGATTGGCAATAGTTTTTCTTGTCCTATGGATTTTATTTTGCCCTTTCCTATGGCATTTCTATGGCATTTTTTATTTGGTCTTTTGTCTTGTTGTAATCAAATTTTGGGTCCCTTGATAAAAACCCGCTTTTAACTTAACCGATAAAAAAATTAGTTGGGGTAGTTACAGTTATCCTTCATTCACTTTGATTGTTTTGATGGAAGTCATGGTAATAAATTTTATAAATAAGGAGACTAACATTTTTTTAGAACACTTTTAATAGTAATAGTCCTAGTAAAAATATACATTAGAAACAATTTTTTAAGTGTTGACAAGTCTATTGACTTCTTGTGCCTTCTCAGTCTTTTTGAACATGGGAAATGCTTTAGTAAAAATATTTTAAGTTAGACCGACACTATATTTCTAATGTTCAAATAAATCATGCAAATATATCGATGTAGCATTGTAGCACAATTCCAAAATTTTAAGTGTTTTATAACATCTAAATATCTATCACTATCTATGATATCGATCTGATAATTTGTATCATTTTAGGCTTGTGTACATACCCCCTTAGAGAACTAGTTTCAAAGCACAACTCTTCATGTTTGTATAATATCAATGAGTCTCAAAACACATGTAACTGTAATATTAAATAAAATGGTATAATTGTGTTGAAGGTGGTGTACATGTTACTTTGCTAATGCTAAATAGAAAATGTAGGAAAGGGTTCCCCTAAGAGAAATATTGGCAAGCAAAATTTAGAGGTTGTTGCTAATTCAAATATAGGAAATAATCACTTTGTCGGAGAGATACCCAATTCAAAGATAGGAAATATCAATTTGAGGTCATGCTAACAAAATAACCACTCATGGTTGGCACTATTTTCTATTAAAGATAAATTCAAAGACTATGGATCCTTACCTAATATACACTTTTATCTTATACCTCAAAATCGAATCTATAAACTTATATCAAAACAACCAGAAATTTGATATACTAATGAATGTAATATAAATGTTTATCTCAAAATATATTGATTGCATTTGTATGGAAATAATGGGTTCATATTTGACTGTTTGTAATATAGATAAAGTAACCATTAGAAATTTATAGATAAAGTAACTATTAGAAATTTGTAAAAAATACATGGGCTACCCAACCAATTAAGGATTGAAAGAAACAAAACAACAAATAAACATGCTCAAATATTAGTATGTATGACATCCTTGTTTTGTCAAACAATATAATAAAATAGTTGAATAAGAAAATAACAACAATATAAAATACTGGAAAAATTATACCACTTGTATTGACAGCAATAAAAGTACAAATAAAAAGGATCCCCTACTGAAATGTAGGTAAATTTCACTTATTACTGACAAGAACAAACAATAGAAGAAATCAATTTGCAACTTCTCTTGCCCAAAAAGAAGTGCAAAAATTTGCAACTTAATTCACATGGATTATTTTGATGGAAGTAATGGAAATAAATTTGATAGATAATGAGACCAACATATTGTTAGCACCCTTTTAATAGTAACAATCCTAGTAAAAATATGCATTACAACCAATATTTAAGGTTTTGACAAGTCTCTTGGATGTTTGTGCATTTTCAATATTGTTGAATGTGAGCAATGCTTTAGTGAAAATATTTTAAGTTGGACCTACACTACATTTCTAATGTTTGAATAAATCATACAAATATACCAATGTAGCATTGTAGCACAATTCCAGTGTTTTAAGTGTTTGATAACATCTAATTTTTTGCCACTCTATGATATCTACCTGATAGTTTGTATCATGTTTAGGCATGTGTGTACATACCCCCTTCTCTTAGATCAAGAGAACCAGTTTCAAAGCACAACTCTTCAGGTTTGTATAATGCCAATGAGTCTCAAAACACATGTAATTGTAATATTAAATAAAATGGTATAATTGTGTTGAAGGTGGTGTACATGTTACTTTTCTAATGCTAAATAACAAATGCAAGAAATAGTGCCCCTGATGGAAAGATTGGAAAGAAAAATTTAGAGGTTGTTGCTAATTCTGTTATGTTAATAAGTGCCCTAGATAAACTTCATGAGATTAGAATGGAAAAATATTTTACAAATGCACAACTAATAGATTTCCTATTTGTCCATTTGTTGGGTAAGTCTCTTCTACATGATTAAATTAAAATAAAAATGACCTAATATATAGTTTGGTTATGAAATTCATTATATTCATGCATCTATTTTATGACAAAAGCAACATAAGGAATTAAATTATATTCATTCCCTCTATCAGTGCATGTTTTTTCCATAAGTTCTAGGTATATCTTACTCATTAGCTCTATATTATTATTATTATTCATTTTAGACATTGCACTAAGGGATGAAGATTTCAGTTGCCATTCATAGCAACCCAAACCATCCCCAATAATCTGGCTAGCAATTAAAACTACACACATTCATCCCATAGAGTATGTGGTGTTACAAAAAGAAGAATATGAGCTTAAAGGTAAGACAAATGTGGAATAAATCATTAGGAAATCCCAAAGGGACTCTAAGGTTTCTAGGAACAAGTATAATGTACACAATGTCACTGTTGGCATTGCATCTTCCACTCTCCACTCGATCACCATTTTCCTCAAGTGGAAAATTCATCAAAATCATCTTGCCTAGTGTTTACTACTTTAGAGTATGTGGCACAAGTGAGAACATTCTTATGATTAAACAACAAAAAGTTATGATCAGAATGAAGAACAAGGTGCCAAGGGTACTTTGGATCAATGTTCTCAAGATTGACAAGTACAACTTACAACAAGAAAACTTTTTTGACCGATTCTAATACTAACATTAACATGTCAAGAAGTAAATATGGTGAAGCATGGATATTGGGACCTACTCTATGTCTCTACAAAAAGTATGCTTGAATGATGGTATTCGACAAGGTTGATGTGTTTTTGGTAGTTTTTGGGTTGCTCTTTTTTTGTGTTTGGGATTTCATTCAATTGGTCAAACCCAAGTTGATTTAAGCCTCATTCTCAATCAATATTTAGCTCTCTATGATTTACATATTTAAGGACTTCATCCCCATGAATGATAGTTCCTCCTAATAAATTATTTGTATAATATATATATATATATATATATTGATTAGGAGGAACAATTTGATGTTTGACAAGCAATAATTCCAATAGCAGATTCTATATTAGCACTATATGGTGCAACATTTTAGAGAGTGTAATATTTTAGATAGAACAACTGAATGTGATTGTGCCTAGCTCTCCTGACCCATGGTTTCAATTGACACATCAACATGCAATGGGAAGTTTGAGGATTTAATATACTATTTGAAGATGTCTAAAATATACAAATATTGTGCTCATGATTAACATTCATCCTAGTTCTTTGGCACCCTTGTATATCTTGAAATATCCAGTAGATGAAAGATGTGTACTAAAGCTACACACTGACCTGTATTCCACTTCTTTCAATCATGTAATCAATGCAATCATTGTATTTTGATATATTAAAGGCCATTTATACATATCTCCTAAATTATCAATTAAAAAAGTCATCAATAAAATCTAATCTGATATCTTTCTAGAGTTATTATCCCTGGAATTTTTTTTTCCACAAATGTAAAATATACTATGATATTAATGGAGGAAAAGTGTACAAATAGTATGAGACAAGTCCACCAAATTACTGGAACATCCATCTCCCCAAGATTCTTTAACAGAGTATCAAAAACTCAAAATGCAAAAAATTTTAGGTTGCATGGCCTTTCAATGTCTTATATATCAAATATCCATGTGCAAAATGGACTCATCCCAAAAGCATATTTCCATGAAAGTAAAATCACCTAAGAAGTTGCCAGAATTTTTTCCATTGAAAACATGCAGCAAGTAGGAGCTACTTGTTTAGATATGACATGCCTTTTTTGGTGATTTGAATTAGCTAATTAAGCCATACCTAATATCCACCTGCTTATGTAGATTGATGCAAACAATGCTTCTACAAAAGAATGTTATGTCAATTACAACAATATCTTGTTTGCATTGTTAATTTCTATTATGTTTCCAATTTGGAAAACTCTATGTAGAGAAGGATATTTGTTAGTTACAACAAAAGCATAACAGGAAAAAAATGTGAAAGTATCCAGATATGACCACCTAATACCAAGTCCTCCTGTATGTGGCCTAGTTTACATTTTGTACTACCTGTCAGAGATTAGGGTGTTTAATGGTAAATATGCTTCATAATAGTGTTGTTTCCCTAGCCAGAGGTCCCAAGAAGAGAACCTGAATTCCAAAATTCAGTTCCTTCAGTAAGCCTTTAGTTTTACCACACCCTCCACAAAAAAACATACCATTTTTCAACATTTTAATTTTTCACAAAAGGCACATTGTTTATCCTACAATTAGTAATGTGATCTTTGAAAAGTAATGTTTCAAAAATACCTTTCCAAGCTACAAGTTGTGTGACTTCATATTAAAATAGTTTATGTTAATTTAGAGTGTCTTACTCTTATAAAGGTCATCTTTCCTTCATTATTAATATAATCAGTCTTTCAACTGTTAAGTTCAAGAAAAGCAAGAAGTATTTTGTATTACGGTGCTTTTAATACTGAGCCATACTGAATCATGGCAAGGTGAAATATAAAAGTCGGTATATAAGTTGAAAAGAGGATGATCTTTAATAAAACAAGAAAACCTTACCAATGTTTCTTTTTTTCTTTTTGTAGTAAAAAAGTTTCCTTCAATTTGATTCTATCACTTTCCAACAACCATTCTTGATGTCCTCACATGTTTGATTAGATAAAAATGAATCCCTATTAATTTGAGGAATCCACCTTTTCAAAAAGAAAGAGCTACAAGATTGGCTCCAAACTAAAGTACTTTGCTTCACCACATATTACAGGAAGCCATATTGGTTTCCTACCATAAGCCAACCCTATCCTAGTAGACATCTCTACATGCATCTTCAAGGCCTTGTATATGTTAGGCTAGGCTATAGTATATTATTACATTATATTTTATTTGTATTTCCTAGTTGTTATTCTTGCTAATGGATAATCTATTGTTAGCTTAGAATATTATTGGTTAGTCAAGTAGAGATTATTAGGGGTGGGATATATTTTATTCCATGTTATTCATGACTATTTTTATAGGCTGATATCAACCTATCTCATTGTATTTATAATGCATCAAAATCAATAATATATGGTTTATTTTACTACATTGGTATCAGAGAAATAATTAATGGCATTCAAAGGTTGGATTACCTCTACCAACAACTAAAAGTGAGCTCATATTGGAAAGCCTACAGTTGGGAATAGAAGGTATATCAATCCCTTATTTGATACTATAAAAAATATTGTTGTAACCTTTGTACATAAATTCTCTAAAGCCTTCATGTTCTTGATTCCCTATTCCTTGGTTTACCTATCAAACCCAGGTTAAAATTATAATGAAAATAAAAAAACTTTATTGCTCCCAAGCTCATAGTAGAATGCATCTCTAAGCTCATGCAGCCCAGCTGGCCCTAAGTTCTACTTGGCCTATGCAACCATAGTAGCATAGCCTAGTGGGACCGATGCTTCCAATATGTGGCTACATTGGCCCAAAGAAATCCACATAGTCCACAAAGCCATGCATAATCAGATCTAGTGTATGTAAACAGAGAGCCTAGATCAGGTTGATAGCAGATTGATTATTCCCATATGTGCAGCATAGAATAGTGTCACGCAGATGAGAGGAGACTACTAAAAAATGGGAAAATAACAATTACTTTTGCATTTTATAAGGTTTAAAAATCCTAAGTTTCCATCTCTCATAGAAGTGTAGAAATGTTTCTTTGTAGAGTTACAGAACTAAGAGCTAAGATGCATGCAATGGGTGAGAAAGTAAAAAATAAGCTCTTAACCTCTATTTTGAGAGATTTACTAGATTCGTTTAGAATGTTGGTCACTTCCCTTCAAGTTTCTAATAGGCAAGTCACTTTTGAAGAGTTAGTTAATTTGCTTCAACAACAAGAAGCAAATAACAACAAAAGAGATGAAGTGTCCAACAATGCATTGTTTTCTAATAAATCTATAAATAAGCAAAAAGGCTACTTTCAGAAGGGATATTCCTCAAAGGGTTAAAACACCAATTCCTTACAAAATACACCTAAAAAATAGAATAGGTACTGCAATATTTGTGATATGAAAAATAATGACACCAACAACTACTGGTTCAAGAATAATCAACCACAACATAAAAGGGCCAAAACAAACAACGAATAAGAAATAGACAACATAAAGGAAATGTTGCTATAGAAGGATCAAATTTTGATTTTGAGAGGGCACACAAGGTGCTCATGAATCAAAAAATCCTAAACAGATATATAATGTTTAGTATATTGATTCTAGTTCCAACAAACACACAAATGGTGAAAAATGGTGGTTTGACACATTTGAGGCAAAATAAGGCAAACTGATAACAATTATCGATGATAAGACCTACAAAGTCCAAGGAGAAGGTAATATTTTAGTAACTCTTCTTGATGGAAAATATCAAATTGAGAAGATCCTTTATGTAATAATATTGGCCAAAAACTTGTTGTCCATACCTCAAATTTGGATAAACATATGGTGGTTGAATTTAAAGTTGTTAATAGACAAAGTGTTGCTAAATTACCAAGAAGGGTAAACATATTGCAATAGATTTCTATAAACATGGTTTTTTTTTATTATATTCTATCTATACCCCTCATGTTGCTATCGTTTCCAACTCAAAATAAGCTACTTAATTATCGCACAAATAGTATGGGCATCTAAGTTCAGGATATCTACTCGAATTGAGTAAGCATGATATGGTGTTATGTTTGCCAAACCTTTCCCATAATTTACCTATATGCTTGGATTACTTAGTAGGGAAGCAACACTAAGTACCCTTTGAATTGAGCTCTTCAAGATCCAAAATAACATTGAAATTGATACACACCGATCTGTGCATACCAATGCCAAAAAATTGTGGTGTAAATAAATACTTTCAGTTGTTTGTTGATGATTACTCTAGGAAAATGTGGATTTTATTTCTACATTTCAAGTCAGATGCATTCTCCCATTTTTAATAGTTTCATAAGCATTTTGAGAAATAATTAGGATGTTCAATCAAGGCCCTTCATTTAGATCGAGGGGGGAATTTACCTCCAATGAGTTTTAAAAATATATCACTAAACATGGGATAAAAAGATATATTTCTATAGCCTATACCCCTTAGAAAAATGGAGTTGTTGAAATAAGGAACCGTTCCATCATGGATATGGTTCGATGTAAGCTCACAGGTGCACATATTGAGCAATAATATTGTGTAAAATTTATCACTATTGTAGTGTATCTTTTGAATTGAGCACCAACAAAAGATCTTCAAGGATTCACACCACAAGAAGAATGGAATGGAAGAAAGCACTCCATTTCTCATCTAAGGATATTTGGATGCAAAGCCTTCACGCACATTCCAAAGACAAAAAGGCACAAGTTAGATGAGAAAACTTTACAATGTATTTTTATTGGTTATGATGAATAATCCATGGGGTATCAATTTATTGACCCTAAAACCAATAAGATTCATATAAGTCAAGATGTGGTATTCGACAAAGTTCCCAAGTAGGATATACTAGAAACTAGTAAAGACACATATCCTGCTATATACCTAGATTTTGAGGAGCCTAAGGAAAGGACTCCCCTAAAATATAAGAAAACTCCAAAATGGTACACTAGCACTATGAGAGATGCAAAATTGGATGCACCACCAGATATCAATTCAGATAGGCCACATGCTTGAAGTATGTCTCATCAAGAAAGAGCAGAAGTTGAATATGTAGATGATACAAATGATGAATAAGAAGAAGATATGATTGAATCATAAGATTATAGTTTTATGACTACAGTTGTAGAGCATGAACCAAATTTAGTGCAAGAATCCCTTAGTGTGCCTCAATGGAAGTCAGTTATGGATGCTGAAAATATATTTCTTATGAAAAATAAAACATGGGAGTTTGTTGATATGCCTATTGGTAAGAAACTCATTAGCTAAAAATGGGTATAAAAGTCAAGTATAAGGTATATGGAACTATTTATAAGCATAAAACACACCTTAATGCAGAGGACTATGCTAAAAAATAAGGCATATACTATGAAGAGATGTTCACAACTATAAAAATGACTACCATTTGTGTACTATGTACAATGGTAGCACCGTTCAAATGGAATCTTCATCAAATGGGTGTGAAGAGTGCCTTATTAAATGGTTATTTAAAATAAGTGTACAATAATCAACTTGAAGTATTTTTTATACAAGGACAAGAAAAAAAAATTCCAAACTGATCAAATTCTTGTATAGGTTGAAACAAGCTCTAAGATCTTGGTACATAAAGATTGATAATCACCTTCTATAGCATGGATTCAAGAGAATTCCATCAGATACCAATATCTATTTCAATAAAGATGGTTTTGAAATAGTGATCCCTATGCTCTATGTAGATGATATTATCATCATTGGCAGTTCAACATAGATTATTGCAACAATGAAGGGTGACTTGAAAAATTCATTTGAAATGATATATCTAGGACTTCTCTATTACTGTCTTGGATTAGAAATTATGCAAAAAAATAACCACACCAAGGTTACACAAATGAAGTATGCCAAGGCATTAATTGAAAAATATCAAATGACAAATTGTAAGCCAAAAGAAACTCCCATAGAAATAGGGCTACAACTATTTAGATATGACAACTCTCCTTAGGTAGATGGAACTCTCTATCAACAGGTGATTGAGAGTCTCATATATCTAATGAATACTAGGTTGGGTATCATATTTACCATAATCTATCTTTTGAGGTTCATGTAGGAACCTAATATCAATCATTGGAAGGTAGTAAAGAGAGTTCTTTACTATGTTCGTGGCACACCAGAATATGTCATGGATTACAAGAAAAGTGATAAGTTCTTCTTGCAAGGATACACAAACTCATATTATAATGGATCTATAGATGATTTAAAATCAACATCAGGATACGTATTTCATCTTGTATCTAGTCCTATCACTTGGCACAATAAGAAGCAACAAGTTATTGCACTTTCATCTACAAAGGTAGAATATCGCATAGCATGAGGAGTAGTGTGTGAAGCGATATGGTTACATCACATTCTATCAAGTGTGGGTCTTTCAAAGAATCTTCTAATACACTTGAATTTTGATAACCAAGGTGTTTTGAAACTTGTCAATAGTCCAGTGTTCCATGAATGTACAAAGCATATTGACACATAATATCACTTTATTCGAGATGAAGTTCCAAAGCACAAGTTTTAGCTCCAGTACACTCCCATCGATGAACAGGTTGTAGACATATTCACTAAGGCACTTGCACATGTCAAATTTGAGATGTTTTGCAACTCTCTATTTACATCGAATAATGTAATAAGGGAGGATTTTAGGCTAGGATATAGTATATTGTTACATTATATTTTATTTGTATTTCCTAGTTGTTATTCTTGCTAACAGATAATCTATTGTTAGTTTAGAATATTATTTGTTAGTCAAGTAGATATTATTAGGGGGGGATATATTTTATTTCATGTTATTCATGGCTACTATTATAGGCTAATATTATTCTGTCTCATTGTATTTATAATTTATTGAAATCAATAATAAATAGTTGATTTTACTATAGTTTATTCTTTTGAAAGAGTGTAATTTTAAGTTCTTACATTATAATATGAGATTCAGGCTTAGATAGATTGGCAAGGTTCAATTTACCATAAGTCTTAGAATAGAAACCAAAGAGGTATAGAATTTGAAAAATATATATAAGAAAACTAAAACTTGTATTTCACAAGGAGTCTATTATGTCAATAAGTGCCCTAGCTAACTTTGTTGAAGAGATACCCAATTCAAATATAGGAAATATCAATTTGAGGCCATGCTAATAGAATAACCACTCATGGTTGGCACTATTGTCTATTAAAGGTAAATTCCTTTCTTCCATGTTGGAAAATTCTTAGGTTTGAATTACCACTGAAATCTAGCCTCTCATTAGGGTTTTCTTATTGGTATTAATAAAATTGAAAACTAAAGGAAGACCAAACGAAGCTCTAAATGAAAATAGAAAGAACACCCAAATATGAAATCTAGCCTCTCATTAGGGTTTTCATATTGGTATTAATAAAATTGAAAACCGAGAGAAGACCCAATGAAGCTCTAAATGAAAATAGAGAGAACACCCAAATACATATACATAGTAATCAAAATATATATTCAAATATCTACTTGTCACAACATAAATTTTTTTAGATCAAATGGTATAAGCTCAACTCTTATATTCAAGTTCAAACTTTGCATTCCAAAATAAATAAATTTATATTCATGTTTAAGCCCTAGCTCTACTATTCCCATGATTCCTTCGTTGTGCACTACTAAAATGATCAAATTCCTAGCTTTGCTATTTCCATGGTCCCTCTATCGTGCATTGCTGAAATGCTCAAAGCACTAGCTTTTCTATTCCCATGGTCCCTCCATTGTGCACTGCTAAAATGTTGAAAGCCCTAGCTCTACTAATATCGTTGTTCCTCCATATCACACTACTAAATGCTTAAATTCAATCCATCATGTGCTTCTAAAATTCTCAAAGCCCTAGATCCACTATCTCATGGTCCCTCCATCATGCATTGCTAAAATCATCAAATCCTTAGCTCTACTATTCCTATGGTCCCTCTATCGTGCACTGTTGAAATGCTCAAAGTGTCAAAATGCTCATATCTAGGATTTTTTGGTAGTCTTTATATTTTTTTTCATTGAGACCCTAAGAGGGTGGTTATATATTGCCCTCTTAGGGTTTCCTAAACCACTCTATTAGACATAAGAGGGTGGTTTAAGGTCAATTTAATATGGCAGTTTATAATCATAATATTAGGGTAACCTAAGAGGGTGGTTGTAAACTGCCCTCTTAGACCTAAGAGGGTGGTTTAAAACCACCCTCTTAGGGTGACCCTAAGGGGGAATTTATTCTAATAGGATGGTTTTTCACCACCCTCTTAGGATCTATTATAGTGGTTTTTACCATCATAAATAACCACCTTATTTTAGCCACCATTAAATCCCTTTTTTGGTGTAGTGTGAGTGCTTCAATCACATGATGATATGTAGTAATGTGAGGAAGGTAGGCTTAGGCATACAATAGTGGTCAAGGTTCATTGTTTGAATTTAAATTTTAATCCTACATTTGGGATTTGGTTGGTACCCATGTGGTTTAAGGGTGTGGTGGCATCCATGCTAAATTGACCTCACAATGGTCAGGGTGTCTCCTATGTGGGGTTGCTTGGAGATGTCAGTTGGTGACATCATTGCAAGGGTCCACCTAGGTGGATTGAGTCGCCTTTGGTTCCACTTGGGTATAGTGGTTTCATGTGAATGTGGATTTGGCCTGAGCGGTTATGAATTATTAAAAGGATAATACTTTTTAAAGTCTAATTTTTTTCTTATATGATGCCCCAATGGAATGGATAGGGTTTATAATGGCTAGCCATTGAATAAAAACCTTAATTTTTATCTTTTGATTTGATTATAGTGGCCAAGGTTGGCCATTTAATTAAATTAATGACCAAGATTTAATTAATAGTTTGAGTTCATTTCTAGCTATATATGGAGGTAATTTTAACCAAGTGAGACCACTATTGAACCACAAAAAATGCAATCAACATTATGGACCAAATATGAAGGTAGTTGTAGTTATTACAAGTCATCACTTAGCTTTAAAATAAGTGATAGTTATGGTCTATCATGAATATAGTTGTAGTTGTAACACTTATGGACCATCATCAATAGTTGAATGAGAGATAATTGAGATCAATAAGTAAGCTTTATGAAAGAATTGTTGTAGCAGGAAAAAGGATCAAGTTTTTACAAGGTAAAATTTTGTAATAGGTCTTCGAGTCTTGGGCTTCAAGTGTTAGATACCCATGTTATATTGATTCTTGGGCTTCACGTGATTCTTTGTGATTTCAACATTGGTTGACGGTTTCTCCACATTTAATGCAAAATTATAGCACTTTTCATCTGTTTCTTTTTTTATCCTCGGTTTCCCATTTTCCATAGTATCATTTTTTTTGGCCACTCCCAATCCATAATTCCTTTTTTCCCCACGCTCCCACCTATCCACATCATCCTTCCATGTCATCATCCCCCAACATATATTTCCTTATATTTGGGTCCCCTCCTTTGTTTTTTCTATTTTGAGAGATCCTTCCTCGGATTATCTCATGATTTATTTTGGTGATCGGACTTACCTTGTCAACCAAGATTGCATTGGAACGTGTTGGATTTTTATGCGAAATGAGTACTAAATTTGTTGTAAGAGCATTGTTAAAATCAACCCTTTCACCTTTGGCATTCATATTGCCCAAGTCCTATGCTTCTATCAGAGCCTTTCTTCTCTTAAGTTTCCCCTTATATTGCATCCCCCTTGCTCTGTCACCATGAATACCTTTGTTGAGCCATATGAGTTGTGCATTGCCACCATTGCTGAAAGCATCTTGGTGGGTAGAAAGTTCCTTTCCTTATTTCAAAAATTTTAAGGGGAATACCCTGAGATCACCTTGGCTTTAATGGAGTCATGGGATGAGGGGATGATCACTAGTTGCAAAAAATATTGTCCTTGACATCAAATTTCTTATTGAATTGACTGGCCAACAACCTAAGGGAAGGTCCATTAGAAGGGAGAAGCATAATTGGGATGCAAAATTAAAGGATGTCATTGATAAAGACCTCACCAGAAAAGCTTGCTTGGGAAAGCAGTGTGATGAACTTCCTTTTCCCTTGGGGAACGTCCTCAAACCCATCATGGAATATGTTATAGTTGATGACCCAGATAAGCCCTTACACAGTTTTCATTTTTCCTTTTACAATAATTTTCATGATGTTTTTTTTTTTTTGGAATTTACATGGTGGAATCGGTAGCCGCCACAAATCCGGGAAGGCTGTCCGATTTTTATGGCCGCCACAGTATTCTGTGCTGTCTGCCCCAAAGGTCACCACACAGATCTTCACGTAGTTCGCCCCTATAACCACCATGCCACAATCATTTTAAACCTTTTATGCCGTTGAAAGCACTAGGAAAGGGACAAGCGTTCATTTCGGCGATAATTTTTGTGATGTTAGGGCAATAAATATTCCTCAATTTCTTTTTAATTCTATTTGTCATACTATTGAGGATGCCAGAGAGAAAAATGGGTTTGAGTTACCCTCACACCATGGGCTTTTCAATGTTCTTTACAAATATTGGTTGATTCACTACCCTTAAGGTGTTGTCCTAACCCCTCCCCCAAAGACTAAGAAGATTTCTTTGAAGCCCAAATCTTCCAAAACCACACTGTAATATTCTAATACCCTAAAATTATCTGCTAAAAAATATAAAATCATTCAAAATATTATAAAATTAAGGAAAATGCCCAAAAGTGCTTATCGTGAACCTGACAGCGAACCTGAGTTTGAACCTGATTAAAAGTCGCTTCGTGCCTTAGTGCACCTAAAAAACAAAGCCAAGCAAGAAGAGTCTTTGGTCATTGAGCCTGAAGAGGAGACTAAGGATGACCCCAATATCTGTTTGTAGGAGTATATCATCAAATCCATATCAAACAACATTGTTCATATTATTGATCTCCACAATGCTTTTAATCTTTAATTTTTTAGGAAATTTTTCACTGAAAAGGTCAAAGGTGTGCCTGCTGCAAATCCTAAGAAGATGATGGTCAAGTCTGAGGACACCCTTGCTAAATATAATGGTACTGTGTTGGACATTTTTTCTGGGAGCATCCACGATCTTTGTGCTAAGTTTGCTTCTGAGACCTGAGTGTTATTTGGGGGCTCTTCCTATTGGGTTTTGTGGTGCTTCTTTGCCCTTTGTGGTTGTTAATACTTTGCCTTTGTTCCTCTTTTCTTCCTTTTGGCTAAGGGTAGCATTTTTTTGGTTTTTTTGTACTTCTAATTGTAGTCTGAGGATTGCCTTAGATGCATTTTGTAATTGTAATTTGGTTCTATTTCTTTTTTGTTGCTCTTTGTCCCTTTTGGCATTTGATGCCATTTTGTATTCAGGTTTTGGGACCCTGTCAAAACCCATCTGATATATGCTAATATATTTAACCGATAAAAAAAAATCTGCAAGAGGTATACCAAAGTGCCCATCATTTGTCAGTTGTATTTTCTTTTTTGTATCTTTTCTAGTCACCCTTATTTGTTCTCCATTGTTGTTAAAGTTTTTTCTAAGGAGTTATCTAGTTTACTAAGATCATTTCCAATGGTTGAGGCCAGAAGTAGAGGCTCTTTATTACATCATTTGAACGAAGAGTTGAAGTTATCTATTGCATCATTGAATGGATAATTTATTTATATTTTTTTAGTGAGATTTGGTTATCTTTATTAGACTCAATTGTAATAATTTGTTGCATTAATACAATCTTGATTATTCCTTTTAGTAATTTTGTGTGTAGTTTTATTTGTTGTCCTATTTACATGTTACATCATTTGAATGTGTAAATGGCACATTTCATTGGCATGTTTAATCACCTTTATTACATCATTTGAATGAATGTGGTTGGATCGGTTTTTGTTTCATATTGATGTTTTAATTCAGGTTACAATTGCCCAATGATTAAGACTAGTCTACTAATTGAAGCACTAGCTAGGAGTTGCTTCAAAGCTTGGTAAAATTTTATGTTACATTTTTTATTTTATTTATACAAATGTGGATGAGCATGAGTAAATGAGAAATATTATAGGCTCACCCCTAGGGTTTCCTTACCTTACTTGGTCTGTCTAGAATCCTAAGATAATATTTTCCTCTGTCAAAGAGGTAGATCCACCAAAGTACACAGTGACAATTAGATCAAGGAAGTCTTGTAGTGTGAAAAATCTCCTAAGGGTACAAGAATTTACCCAATAGTTTTTTATGTTGTTTCCAAGAAGGACTTGGTACTATTTTTATGTTTTATGTTTTTATTAGTCTTTCCCCAAACCCTTGAGTGGAATTTGTGAGAATTTAGTGGATACCAAGATAAGAAATATTGGCTTCAGTATTGTTGAGTATCTTGCTCTTTCTTTGCACACCTATGGTGGTGATTTTGAACAAACTCAAAAATTTGAAAATCAAGAAAGGATGAGTTGGATATGTTGTCTACAATAAGAAGTAGCAAAGAAGTACATGTTGGTATTCTTCAAATAACATGGAAAATTTTCAATTCCAATTAATGTTAGTCCAAAATCTAGTTTAAATCAATCCCCTCCCACTATAAATCAGATGCCCATAGTAAATCAACCTGTAGTAATTATGGTAGTCCCTAATGACAATCAAAATATTAATGCTAACCAAAATATCAATAAGTGGAGAACCAATAAATATAGATCTTTTGTTTTACCTATAAATCTAAATCATCTCCTTAGTAGAGCTCATAAGTATTTTACTAAATTTCAAAAAAATAATGTTGTCACTAGTGAATATCATATTAGAGATTTCATGTATGCCATGGATAGTCTTGAGATGAATAATGAAGATCTTGTCCTTAGGCTTTTCTTTCAAACTTTAGAGAAATATGCTCAATAATGGAGTAAACTTTCCTTAGTAAATATAGAGAGAGGAAGAATGAACAATTCTTGTTGGCAAAGTTAGCTACCATAAAGAAGAAATAAAATGAATTAGTGGAAGATTTCAATTGGATATTCTTTAAGACCAAAAATAAGATTTTGATAGCATTAATACCAAATGATGAGCAGTCCATTTGTTTTTACAAAAATGCTTTTCCTAGAGATTTCAATTATGAGCTGATACAGTAAGACACAACCACCATTGATGTATGTATGGAAAGGGCTATTTAAAAAGAAAGAAATATGATTGATAGTGGCACGATGAAAATAGATCAAGATCCTATGAGAAAAATAGAAAATAAATTGAGTGATATGTTTACCACTTTGAATAATAGTTTGGCTAGAATTGAAAAGGATAAATATAACTTTGCTGAAATTTCATAGGGTGATAATAGATAACATGTGGATAACAGGCCTTCTTTCAGAAGGAATTTTAATAGAAAATAGAATAATAATGGAAATGAAAAGAGAAATAGGAATCAAAATGGAAATTAGAAGAAGAAAGAAATATAAAGAGATCTATATTATATTCCAAACCTGGTACCATCTAATAATATAGCATAATATCATCCTTTCTATTGCTCTACTTGTGATGCACCACATAACCCTGTTGATTGTGGTATTTTATCTAAGTTTACATTCTAATATTGGTTTAAATGTTGATTTTTAATAAGAAGATATTAGAATTAATGTATGCTAGAATCAATAGGATGAGATTAGAGAAAATGAATTTGAAAGGTATATGGACATATGTTACAATAATCATGAACAAAAAGCCTTAGTATTTGGAGAGGCATCAACTTTAGGTGAATCCCCTAATACCAGATTTGATAGAATGAAGTAGGGGAAGCTTATACCTACAACAAAAGAGGTTGAGTCTTTAGAGAGAATACATGCTATTAATATTAGAAACAAAATAGTAGAGATAAAAATTGATGAATGACCTACCCAAAAAGAGAAAACCATAGAGTGATTTCATAAAAAAAGGTAAATAAAATGAAGCAACAAATGATTCCTAAAGAGTTTACTTTATAATAAATTGTCCAAAAGCATCAGAATGGCTTGGTTAATTAGAAGTCCAAAAAAAGGATTGATGATAAGAAATATTAGTTTTACCTAGATATAGAGGTTTATAAACAAGAAGTTATTTTGGGGAATTAATGACTATCCCAAAGTACCGATATCAAGTATGTAAAGCCTTAAAGTTAACTGATCAATCAAGATGTTAGCATCAAGCTCTCATAGGCCTTGAGAATAATGTAGTAAAATTCCCATCTTCAGTTAAAACATTCTACATATCACTAAGGTATAAATTAAGCTATGGATACTAATATGTTATTCATAATTGCATGGTTGATAGTTGTGCTTCCATGAATGGTATGTCAAAACGAGTAGTTGATTAGTTAGGATTGATTTCTTAAAAATATGACCCCTTATTTTTGCAATGGATAACAGGAGAGTACCTTGTGTAGGCATTGTCACTGGGCTTCTTGTCCATATTGAACAATATCCTAAGAAAGGTGTGGTAATGGATTTTGCAATTGTAGATGTTGATCCTTTCTTTTCCATATTACTCTCTAGGCATTTGACATATACCACTATCCTAATGCAGGGTAAGGAAAAATTCATCTTGAAAATATTATACTTCAATAAACATTTGATTCATTTTAGAGATCCTAATGATAATATGGTTAATTTCATAAGTTTTGTTGAGGAAAAATACATGGGGGTCTACTTTTTTTTATATTATCCTCTCTTATTGGAAGTGTCTAATGCTGAGAATATGGATCCAAAATTGAAGGTTGAAGTAGATGCAAAAATTGGTAAAATTCTAACTTTTAAATGATGGACTATGACCATTGATATAGAAAATCTTAGGGAGGAGTAGAAGGTGGGATAATATTGACATGTATTAATAGAATATATCTTGGCATACCATACATGATAGAATTTTCTTGTACAAACAATGTTGCAGAGTATGAAGCTTTATTACTAGGGCTAAGGAAAGCCAAGTAATTAGAGATTGGCTACCTTAAATTTAGTGGAGATGCTGAGCTAATATTTCAACAGATCAAAGAAAAATTTAAGACAAATCACCGCTATAATAAGGTAATATAAGCAAGTAGTTTGTATGAGATAGATATATTCTCAGCTTTTGATCTATAATATATTCCCAGAGCGTAGAATCATAATGCAAATTTGTTAGTGAATAATGCTTTTGAAGAAGATAACCCTAATATAGACACCTGGTTTATGGATAGGTTCCCAACCATATCTATTTATAAATGATTTATTCCTAATAATGTGGTATATTTACAATTTTTATAGATTGATATACACATTGATGATTTCATGACTATGCAAAATGAATTTTCTAACATACTTTGTAATGAAAGTGATGAAGAAAAACTGAAGGATATTATTGGAGAGCCCACATAAGTAATACAACTAAAGACCAATAGGATACCTAAGGGTTTGGTGTCTTTAGAGATCTTGTTTGATGACTTTGATAGAGCATATAAATCTTTGGTATAGGAATATGAATTGGAAGAGGTTAATATCAAAATAGAGAAAGAGCCAAGTTTGTTAAGATCAATAAGGCTCTATTAGGAGAAGAGAAGTAGCAATATATTAAATTCTTGAAAAAGAACATTGATTTATTTGCTTCGAGTTATATAGACCCGAAGACTTTCAATACAAAGGTGATGACTCACATAATACCTCTTAAAAAGGATACTAAGCATTTCAAGTAGAAACAAAGAAAATTCAATCCCAATTTGCATATAATTATGCAAAAATAAGTGCAGAAGTTACTGGACACTAAGATAATCAGGAAGGTGATATTTTCTTCTTGGTTAGCAAATATAGTCCCAGTTATAGAAAATAATGGTGAGATCAATATTTGTGTAGATTTCAAAAATACAAATAATAGCTCACTTAAAGACAACTATTCACTTCCAAATATGGATCTATTACTTCAAGTAGTGGTTGGGGCATCAATAATGTCTTTATTGGATAACTTCTCAGGATATAATCAAATTTCAGTAAATCCAAAGGACAAGCACAAGACCACTTTTACTACACTATGGGGAATATTTGAATACCTTAGGATGCCCTTTGGTTTGATGAATGCAAGGGAAAAATTTCATAGAGCCATGGATATTGCGTTTAAGGGGCTAATATTTAAGATAGTAGTGGTGTATCTTGATGACATTATAGTTTTTTCAAAAAATCCTGAAGATAATTTTACACATTCAAAATAAGTGTTTAATAGTTGCAAAGAGTTTGGCATATCATTGAATCCAAAAAATGTGTGTTTGGGGCCACTCAAGGTAAACTACTTGGGCATGTTGTTTTGAAATATGGGATTAGCATTAACCCACAAAGAATAGAAGCAATCATTAAAATTCCCCCTCCTAAAAATATTAAGGGAGTTAGATCATTCTTTGGAAATATCAACTTTGTTAGGAGGTTTGTCCTTGATTTTTCTTAGATTCAACTTAAGTAAAGCCCATAGATAACTGTGGATTACTTTAGGGGAAATGGGTAAGTATTTTAGAGGCTTAAAATGGATTGTGGCAAGATATTTTAACACCCCCTTATCTCTATGTGATAAGCAGGGGGGAGTGGCCGAGTTCTCATACAACATACAGGATCTAGGGAAGATTTTAGTTGATGGTGGTCTATTTGATGTGGATTTAGATGGTAATAAATTTACTTGGATGAATAGACACTTTGGTAGAAACTTGATTCAGGTGTGGTTGGACAGAGTTCTTATTTCATAGGATTAGTTCTAAAATAACTTCATTTTTAATATGAAATCTCTTCCTAAATTTGGATTTGATCACAATCCATTGCTCTTTTGATGTAGTGTGGAAGATCAGAAGCAGAAAGACCCTTTCAAGTTTGAATTTATGTGGCTGCAACACCCAATTTTTTATAAAGAAATGAAAAAATGGCAGAGTATTCCTTCCCAATGTACTAAGTTACAAATTCTCACAAACAAGCTTAAAAATGTGAAGAAAGAAGTAAAGAAGTGAAATAGGGATGTCTTTGGAAATATATTTCAAAATAAGAAAGTTATTCAGTTAGATTTGGATACGTTAGAAGAAGAGATTAATAGTTTGGGTATGAACCAAACTCAATTTCAAAGATAAAAGGAGCTTAATTTTGAACTACACACCATAATATCCAAGGAAGAAACCTATTGGAGGTAAAAGTCCAATATCCAGTGGTTGCAGGAAGGTGACAAGAATTCTAAATTTTTCCATATCTCCACTATAAAAAATAAAATTTCTACCTGAATTGATGAAATTCTAAAGGATGATGGCCAAGTTATTAGAGAGAGTGAATAAATTGAGTGTGAGGTTGTGGACTTCTATCAAAATATTCTAGCTAAAGATATATAAGAGGATGAAACTATGATTAAGGAGATGACATCAAATTCCTAGGTTGATATCCAAGGAGATCAATGCTCAGCTTATAAAGGATATTGAGGAAGAAGAGGTAAGGATAGCCTTTTTATCTCTCAGTAGATATAAAGATCCAGGTCTGAACAGGTTCCAAGCAGGATTTTTCCAAACCTTCTAGGATATAGTTAAAGTTGATGTTATTGAAGTAGTGAAGGAATATTTAAATTCGGTAAGATCCTAAAGGAGTTTAACAATACCTTCCTTGTTCTAATCCCTAAGAAGAAAGGGTTCAAAAACTTCAAATATTTTAGACCTTTAAGTCTTTGCAGCACTATTTACAAGATTATCTCTAAATTCATAGCCTTCAGATTGTAGATATTCCTTCCATACATTATCTCCAATGAGAAAGGTGGCTATGTTAAGGGTTAAAAAATTTTGAATGGGATTATATCCCTTCATGAATCCAAACATTTTGTCAATACTAGTGAAATAAAAGGTATATTCCTAAAGTTATACATGAGCAAGGCTTATGATAGAGTTTCATGGAGTTTTTTGGATAAATTTTTGGCTACCTTTGGTTTTTATAGGCAGTGGAGAAGATGGGTTGGAAGCTATTATAATACTGTAAGGTAATTTATTCTAATCCATAATAAACTAGCAGGTTTTTTTGATAGTAGTAGAGGTCTAAGACAAGGTGACATCCTCTCTCCTTATATTTTTATTATTATGGCTGAAACACTCGAAATATACCTCCATGATACCAAGGCTTTTGGCCAGATAGGGGGGCCTTAAACTAGCTCATAATTTTGAGGGTATTACTCATTTAAAATTATTGGATTATACCATTTTACTTGGTAATTTTTTTGAGGCAGAGGCAACTAAATTTAAAATAATATATATACCTCTATGAATGTGCCTCTCACCAAAATATCAATTTGGATAAGAGCAATATCTTCTTCATTAACACTAAAGTATCTCTCTAGATAAGGGTGGCTAGAGTGATAGTGTATCTTGTGTCAACTTGTAAGGAACCTCTTTGGAATGGTTTGGTTGACAAGTTTCAATCCAAACCTGCAATATGGAAATGTAATATCTTGTCTCAAGTAGGTAAAGTGTTGTTGGTTAAGAGTGTTTTGTAGGCTATCCCCATTTATCTTCTCTCCATTTTCAATATCCCTACTAAAGTTTCTAAAATCATAGAATTAATTCAAAAATAGTTCTTATGGTCGGAATATGAAGAGAAGAGGAGGATTACTCTTGTAGATTGGAAAAAAATATGCCATCAAAAGAAGCATGGTGGCCTTGGTCTGAGGAGACTCAACCTAGTTAATAGTGCTATGGCAACCAAAGTAGGATGGAGAGTTCTAAGGGATAGTAAGACTCTTTGAGTAAGGATTCTTAAAAAAAATATCTTGATAGCTAGGAGGATACCAAATTTCTTACAATTTAAGACCCTTGTCATGGATCTTCTTTATGGAACCACTTTGTGGATGATAGGGAGGCCTTGTGGAAGGGAATGAAATGGTGTGTTGGAGATGGGGTCTATATAAATTTTTGGGAAGATGTCTGGTTATATGACAACCCTTTATACAACAATGATATTTTCTCTAATATGGAAGAGGATATAGAATATAGATATGGTAAAAAGGTTTGTGATTACATGACTTTATTGGATAACCAGTTGAGCTAGAAATATTTAGAGGTAGAACCTGAAAATTTGGAGGCTTTAAACCTCCTTAAAGCTAAACTAAAGGTTTATTACTTAGGTTCTTTTAGGTATAGAGACTCCATGGTTTGGATTAGAGCTAAGAATGGGGAATTCAGTGTGAAGACAACCTATGATCTTTTGGATTCTGCTGTAGATAATGGTTTCCCTTGGAATATAATTTGCGGTAAGAAAACTATTCCTAAACTAGATGCTTTTCTTTGGGAAGTAGTCTAGAATAAGATCCTAACAGTGGATAATATTAAGAAGAGAGTTTTTTAGTTTTCTAATAGATGCAATTTATGTGAAAATGCGGAATAATCAATGGAACACATCTTCTTGGAATGTCCCTATGCTCTAAATATTTTCTAACTCCTCATCAACAAGATGGGCATATCTTGGGTGATGCCTTCTAATATGGTTTTGTGGTTACAACAATGGGAGAACCCCTTTTTAGTCCTCGTCTTAATGTAATTTGGAACTTTATTCCATTTCATTTTGTGTGGGGAGTTTGGTTAGAGAGGAACATGATAATTTTTAGAGGGGAAAAGAAGGTTTGTAGTGAGAATTTTTGGAAGTATCACCCACTTTTTAATGAAGAGACTATGATAGCTAAGGCATGGAATTTGGAACCTATTAGTGGTGGAGAAGTAAATATTCATGTTAGAACTAATGTAAAATGGAAACCACCTCAAGATGATTGGTTGAAGTTAAATTTTGATGGGACATCCAAAGGTAGCCCAAGTAAGGTCAAAGTAGGAGCAATTTTGAGGGACAATCAGGGTAGATTGGTGTGGGTAGCCTACAATGTTTTGGTAATTGCTACTATTCATAAAGCTAAAGTTAATGCTTTACATCTAGGTGTAAATCTAGAGAAGGATCTAGGTGCTAAAAAAGTTATATTTGAAGGAGACTCCTTGAATATTATCAATATTTTGAAAAATGAGGGAGAAGCTAATTGGAAAATTGATTACATTGTGCAATATATTAGAGATATTGTAAAACATTTTTAAGAAGTTGACTTTGTTCATGTCTATAGAGAAGGTAACAAACCAGCATACTAGCTAACAAAATTTGGTGCCATTAAAGAAGAGGATACGAGGTGGATACCCCCTAGGGTGGTCCATGAGAACTTAGAATATTTAACGATGGAGAATTGCAACTAATTAGGATCTAGGATAGATACTTTTTGTCTTGCATCCAAGGGATCTCTAGCTATTTGCCCTTGGTAGCTATGTAACTGATGGGATGAATTTGTGTTGTAAAAGGGTTTGGGCCCTTCCAAAATTCCATTTTCACCCTAATAAAAAAAATGCCATGATCAAGAAATATGGGGAAATAAGGTTGACAAAGAAAAATATTGAATCTTTTTAGAAGATCAAAATGCAATCACTCAAGATCTAGTATTAAACTTCCCTAATTACTCTAGAGATTTCAAAATCTACTCATTTGCCTCGGAACACACTATTGCTATGGTTCTAGCTTAGAAGGATAACTTAATCTTCTATCTACACATTATTGACACTATACTTTACAAATTTTAGAGGGAATGATAACTTAATCTTCTTCATTATGCATATGTTAGTCACCTTCCTAACTTTTATCACCTCATCTATATTACCTATAAGGTAGAAGTCATGTGTTACAATATTTCATTTATCTTATGTGACTTGATCTTATTCCATGTTTAGATATGGCATACTAACTAGAATAGCTTTTAATCCTCTATCTACCAATGAAGGAGACTATTATTGTTGTTACCCTCATACTTTGTGTACTCTTTTGAATATTATACCATATTCTCATTTGGTTCAATGTCTATTCTTATTTATTTGTTCTTCTTGCTAGATGTAGAAACATCAACTTCTCCAAGGATGTAAGGTCCTCACTTAACAATACTTTTTTAAATTGATTTTATTCTTATTGTTTTCCAATTATGATCAACCTTCACCATGAGCAACTGTTTGTACCCTACAAATATGTTATATGTTGCAATATTTGGAATGTGAACAAAGTAAATTTATCTATGAAGGTTTGTCCTACAATGATGACCTATTATATAGTTAGTACATATTTTATTTTATATCTTATTATTCTACTCCCAAAATTTTGAAATTGAAGGGCAACAAGGTTGGTGCACCTAGTTTCTTCCACATCCATTTTGAGATTATGTTTATAATAGAAAAAATATCAAGTATCATGACTATCTATGTATGATTGAGTATATCCATGTTCAAAAATGTAATTTGCTTCTTAGAATCAATCATAAGCAATGTTAGGTTGATAAATTGATCCTTCATTCCTATCTAAGGTAGTGAAATTTCTCTATTCCCTTCATTCCTATCCAATATAGTTATCAACATAAATCATTAGCAAATTTAGGTTGATAAATTGATCAATAAAGTCTCTAATAATTATATGTAGGTTTGTTATAGCATAAAATAATATTATCAATTTAACAGGTATGCTTGAGTCCCATAAATTCCTAGGTAAGCTTTGTGATATTGACAATTACTTCATTTTACTTATTTAGTGGTTCACCTTCGTTGCTCTATTTTCTTATCATTTATTCTTCAATATTTCCTCGATATTATTGAAACCTTTTCCATTACTTAGAATTTTGAGGGTACTTAGTAATTCTTTTTATCTAATCCCAAGTCATAGTAAGAAATTTCTTTGTTCCCATTTTATTTTCTTTAATATCTAGCAAGTTGAAATTTTGACTATCCTTGACTTATTTAGTTGATTATGTTCCCCATAATTTTTCAATTGGGATTTTTAGAACAACATCTACTTATGAAATTTGTGTAATTATGCATGAAATGTCCTCAATCTTGATATTTTAAATATTGTACAATTGTCCTTCCTATCATGTCATATTGAGTGTAGTATTTTGCATTCCTTGCACTTGCCTAGTTAAAATTTTCTCTATCAATTCCTGTCTCTTAATAGTTATCTAAGTGTCAATTATTTGTTGAACCACCTTTTGATTTTTTATGTTCTTTACTTCTCCTTAGCTTCCTTCTAAAATATCAAACTCTAGTGTTTCTTACTTTTGAAATTGGCCAAATTTGACAATAAATGTTAATGTACCTCACATATGTTATAATGTATATATTTTGAGTAGTTAGTATTCATATATCATTACATCTAAGAATTCAATCATCAAATGTCAACCTCATTTTTGTCTTTCATGATATCCTTTTTTAGTTATTCAATGGACTCATTATTCTTCTCCTCATCTTCATCACTATTAGATATAATCTTAGCTTTACTCCAACTACCTCCAACCATCATCATTTTTAACTCACTTTTAGATTTAAAGCTTGACAAAAAGCCTCCTTATATGACTTTGGGACTACATCCATCATCTTCTTCCAAAAATTTAAAATAAGTTTGTTCATTAACCACTTTTTATAGATTTTGTTAATAGATTCCTTTTCCATGTTGATGACAAGTTCTTTTAGTTGATGATTATAAGACTTGATGTCCTCATCCTTCTTTTATCTTGAAATATATTGTTTTATCAATTATTTATGAAGCATCATGCAAAATTTTGAATTCTTAATTGATGTCTCATTTAATGTCATTTCAATAATTAAATGAATACTATAAGGTAGGTTTCAATCCATTGTTACACTTCTAAGCATTGCTAGAAATAGTTGCATCCATACTACTTGATTTGTTACTCTATTTGATTTTCATATCATTAATATTGGAAATTTAGTAATTGTGTTGTCATTGATGTCAAGAGTCGGTGTCAATGATGTCAAAATTCAGTGCAAGAATTTGGTAAAAGGAGGGTTAAAATTATTTATATTTTAAGCCCAAGATATTTGGTTTAAATTTTCACATGTTTGGTCAAAAGGTTGGCTAAATACCCTGAAGGAAGGATATACCTAGGCCCAAAGGAAATGATATTATAATATTTATTATTATAATATTAAAGGTGTTAAGATAAGGCCTAAGGTTAAAAAGGAAAACACCTAGGCCCAAAGGATAATATTATAAATTATAATATTTATATTAATTAATTATAATATTTATATTATAATTAATATTATAACCCTAAGAAAGGGTTGGGGGAAAAAAAATTAAAGTTTAATGTTTTCCCATCGACGTTCATGCAAGGAAAGGAGTATGGTATTTATACCATAAGGTTTGAGAATTTAATGCAAGTCTCTGAATGCATATGTGTGTATTGGATAAATTAGTTGATGTGAATTCATGAGCGCAAGAGGACAAAGTTTTTAAATTTTTAAAATCAAAGGAAATCGTGGAAGGATAAATCAACAAGGTTTCATGCCCTTATCACCAACCATGTGGTTGGGCTAGTGGAAAGTCTTAGAAGCATAATTTATTAATGAATGGGAGGTTTCACATTCGATTCCCGATGGTAGTAGAGGGGAGAAAATTTTGTTAAACTGTTTTGGCACCAAGCGAAAGGTACAAAGTGCAATAGACACTTTAGTGGTCTCAAGTGAGCGCTTATCTCACATGATGGTTAGGTCACGACTAAAGTACTAGCAAAAATACAATAGGGGATTGAATCCCATCGATGCAACACACAAAGGTATTTATTTTTGCATTAATTAAGTTTACGTCTTTGTTCTAAGTCATATGGTATGCGCTATTGCATAGGTATAAGGTGATTAAAATAAATTTTATTTTTGCCATAGTGAGGGTGTTGAATAATTTGAGTTGTGATTTAATAAGTGCATTGGAATATTTTTGAATGGTGGTTATAATTATTCTAAAAATGCATTTTTGATAAGTTTGGATATTATAAGGGTGTGCAAGGAATTTTGTTTGTATAATTTGGAACATATGTTGGGTTAAGAATTGGAGCGTATAAGGTGTATTCAAAGGACTTTATTATTGTAATTTGAAATTTATTTTGAGTTAGAATATTAAAGTGTTTGTAAGGTTGAAATTTGGATTGAAATATTCTTTGTTGAGTTGGAGTTAAAAGGAGCCATAGGGATATTGTTATTTTGCTTGAGTGAGTGAATGATCTATTGATTGAGATTTATTTTTTAAAAGGAGTAATAAGGTGTATTTGAGTCTTGATATTTTATTTTATCTTTTGTATGGTGAAATATTTGTTGAGGTAAAATATTCTTATGGATATTTTCAGATAGATTGTTGCTATCTAACCTAGAATTGGCAAGAGGGTTTTGTTGCAAGTAAAAAAGGTTTTGAAGACATATCTCCATCAAAACAAAAAGGTATGGGCACATCATCTCTTGATTGAAGTATTGTTGGATTGAATGTTGTGATATATAAGGTGGAGTGAAAAGGATTGTTTTGGTAGAACATTGTTGGAAATATTTGAGTGAGTTTTTATATGCAATAGTGGAGAATATTTATAGAACATTGGAAATAGAGATTTAATATTATTTGAGTTAGGGTTTGAGACCCACATTGTGCTATTTTTTGAAGGAGTCTGAAAACACTTGTTTAGGGTTTGTGAGCAAGTTGTGTTCCATTTATTGAATGATTGAGTGAAACTTCTTGAGCATTGGTTTTGAGTGATATTGAAAGTGAATGTGCAAACATTAGAAATCAGATTTGTGAAAGAAACAGACTTAATGATTGAGTAGAACATATTGAGTTTTTGATAGAGTACATCATTCTATATATGTTCCAGAGGTTAAAATAATTCTGAATAGAATATGTCTAAACTGCTTCAAGTTAAAGGAATTACTTTGAAGATTAGACAAAGCAATTGATAGCATTGTGTGCAAGATTTGAGATTGATTGAGCATATCTTGTGAGCTATATTGAGCATGTGTTTGGGCACATTTGAGTAATATTTTGTGAAAGCTTAAGGATAGATTTGTGTAAGATTTTGTGTAATATTAAGGACAAAGTTGAGCAAGCTTTTGTGAGAGCTTTAGAGCATATTTGAGGCAAGTCTTGATGAAGACATATAGGCTGATTTGAGGTAAGTCTTGGTGAAGACTTGAGAGTATTTTGAGCAAGTTCTTGAGAGGACTTCTAGGCATATTTGAGATAAGTCTTGATGCAGACTTGAGAGCATATTGAGTGAGTTATTGAGAGTACTTGTAGGTAGATTTGAGGTAAGTCTTGGTGAAGACTTGAGAGCATATTGAGCAAGTTCTTGAGAGGACTTGTAGGCAGATTTGAGGTAAGTCTTAGTGAAGACTTGAGAGTAGATTGAGCAAGTTCTTGAGAGGAATTGAGGGTATATTTGAGGTAAGTCTTTGTGAAGACTTAAGAGAAAATTCGAGCAAGTTCTTTCGAGGACTTGAGGACATATTTGAGGTAAGTCTTTATGGAGACTTGAGAGTAGAATTGATTGAGTGATTTTTTCAAGCTTTGTGTTAAGGCTTAGGGTAGATCTGAGCAGAGTTGATTGATTGATTTGTTCAAGATTCATGTTAAGACTTGGGGAAAATCTAAGTAGAGTTGATTTTTGATTGGATCAAGCTTTGTGTTTGAGGATAGATTTGAGGATAGATTTTGGTGTAAATATAGGACCAGATTTGTGTTATGCCTGAGATAGATTTAGAGCATATTTGTACTAGATCGAGGATAGTGTTTGGTGTAGATCTGAGATAGAGTTGAGAGTAATCTTTGGAGGTGACATAGTAGAGGACAGTAGTCTCCAGTGGATAGAGATCCATTAGCTAAGGTAGTGAGGATAGAGGTATTTTGAGTGAGGATAGAGGTCTTCTATGGAGAGAGATCCACAAGCTAGTGTAGTGGGGGTAGTAGTCTTCTAGAAGATCACCAACTAGAGCAGAGGAGAAAGAGTTATCATGTGGATAGAGATCCATGAACCAGAGCAAGGGGAAAGAGTTCTCCTATGGAGTGTGATCCACGAGTAGCTTGGGAAGATAGAGTTCTTCTGTGGAGAGAGATCCATGAACCAGTTGAGGAGAAAGAGTTCTCTTGGGTCAAGTTCCACGAACTAGAGAAAATGAGAAAGAGTTCTCCTATGGAGAGAGATCCAAAAATTAGAGCATTAGGGGATTGGTGTCTCCTTTTGGTAGAGGTCCTTAAACATTGTAAAAATGAAGTGATTCCCAAGATATTTATTGAGAAAATTTTAGTAAAATATTTTTCTCCGTGGAGTAGCCCACATTGGGTGAACCACATTAAATTGGTGTCTCTATTGTGTGTGATGATTTTTGCATTGATTTGATTACTACTGTTGATATTTCCATTTATTATATTGGATAATATTTTTTGGGAAAGAAAATTAAAAGTTGGTCTTATACTATTCACCCCCCTCTCAGTATAAGCTTGTGTTCTTCAATTGGTATCAGAGTGGGTTCCTTCGAAAGATTTTAATAGCTTGAAGGAAAATCTTACAAGAACACAGATGGAATCTCAGAGTGGATCTTCAGAAAATAAGGCACCATTGTTTTATGGGAACAATTATACATTTTGGAGTGTAATAATGAAGATTTATCTAATGGCACAAGGAAATGAGACATGGCAAGCAGTTGAGGATGGGTACACATCGCCAACTACTCCTCCTATAGATAAATATGGTAAGCTACTACATATGAATAATTCAAAGGCAATGAATGGAATCTTAAGTGGTTTACGTGAAGCATAGTTTGTAAAAGTTATGCATTACACATCAACAAAATATATTTGGGAAAAGTTGAAGAAAACATATGAGGGAGACAAAAAGGTCAAGATGGCAAAATTGCAAAATCACAAGAAAATTTTTGAAGACTTGAATATGAAGGATGAGGAAGAAATTGCTACATACTTACTTCATGTGGATGAGGTTGTTAACTCCATGCAAGGACTTAGGTTTAAATTTGAAGAATCGGATGTTTATCAAAATATTTTAAGGTCACTTCCTAAGAGGTATAGTGAAAAGGTTTCAACCATAGAAGAAATAAAAGATATTGAAACTTTGACTAGGGATGAGTTACATGGAACTCTCACAAATTTTGATATGAGAATAGGAAAGGATCCTATCCCCAATAAAGAAGAAGCCTTCAAAGTAGCAAAGAAAACAAAAGATAAGAAGACAAATTCAAGTGATGAGTCATCTAGTGATGAAGAAGCAAACTATGGCAGAAGGAACAAGGAATCAAGAAAGCACAAAGGTACAAAAATAGTTAAGTGTTTAAATTATGGTAAATATGGTCACTATGCATCTAACTATCCAAAATCTGGAAGTAGCAGTGGTGAAGAGAAACAAGATCATAAGAACATGGAAGCAGGAAAATCTAGGTATCAAAAGAAAAATAGGTATGGACAAAACAAGCATGAAAAAAAGTTTTTCCTTCCAAAGGCATAAGAAGATTTTCTATGAAGATAAGACAGGCAAGAGTTCAAGTGATAGTGATGGAAGATCCTACCATAATGAAGAAGAAGAAATTCTATCTTCAGAGAAGGAGAAAGGAAAAAGGAAAAAGGGAGGGGGGGGGAATTGGAAATAGAAGAAGAAGGAAGTGCTTCTATTGAAGATAAATTAGAAAAGAATGAAGAGGCTCTTGAAGACAAAAAGGTAGAGGAAGAATCAGAAAATGAAGAGGAAGGAGAAGTTGATCTTGAAGGTGAGATTATTTCTGCTCTTAAGGAATTAAGAAAGGTAAGAAATCAGAACTCAAAACTCAAGCTTCAATTTCAAGAATGTGATGAAGAGAAGGGAAAGCTTATACAAGATCTAACAAATTCAATATCTAAGACAAGGATATTTAAAGAAAAGTTAGAGGTAAAAGTCTTAGAATGTGAAATATTAGAGCATGAGGTAGCTTCACTAAGGAAGGAAGTGAAAGAGTCTAAAGACAAGCTACACAAGTTTGGGAGAAGCTCAAAGACCTTGGATAAGATTATCAAGGTACAAAGATCTTCATAAAACAAGATAGGACTTGGTTTTGAAGAGGAACAAAGAGAACGAGGAGAGGAGTCAATCTCAAGATCCAAAGAAGAAGAAGCTTTAGAAGAAGAGAGTGAAAGAGAAAGTGAGACTTCTGAGGATAATTTGGAAAATAGAAGGTTCAACAAGGAAAGGAATAATGCACAAATGAGGAATAAGACACATCACAAAGAAGAAAGAACTAAGAGACCAATGGGGTCAAGGCAAGACTTCTTCAATGGATGTTGCTTCTCATGTCACAGGTTTGGTCACAAGGCTATGCAATGCAAGACACATGGAAAGAAGGAATATGGTCTCACTAAGAGAAATTTTAGAAATGGGTATCTCTTTCAAGGGTATTGTCACTCTTGTAATCAGTTTGGTCATAAATCAATTCATTGCAAGGTTCATGATAGGAATGGATATGGCTTCACCAGGAGGAACTTCAAGACATTTGCACCTTCAAGGAACCACAACATTAAGTGTTATAAGTGCAATAATGTTGGGCATATGGCTAAGTGGTGTAGAACAAAATTTCCAAAGACTAGCAGGTACAGGAATACTCAAAAGAATCAGAAGGATCAGTTGAGAAAGAAGGTGGACAAAGAAAAAGAGTAGTGTATTCTGGGAGTAGAGATACTCCCACCCCAAAATTAACCACCTCAAGGAGAGGAGGTGGGGAAGGGGCTGAGCTAAGAGTATTATATTTAGCCCCAAAGGTGTCCCTTTGCCATTGACGTCAAAGGGGGAGAGAATTGAGTTAGGGGGAGAGCATTCAGTCAGGGGGAGCCATTTCTCAAGGGGAGCAGAATTTGAAAAAGGAAAAAGGAATGGTTAAGGAAAAAGGGTTGCCATCAATGACAAAGGGGGAGATTGTTGGAAATTTTGAGTAATTGTGTTGTCATTGATGTCAAGAGTCAGTGTTAGTGATGTCAAAAGTCGGTGCAAGGAATTGACAAAACGAGGGTTAAAATATTTATATTTTAAGCCCAAGAGATTTGGTTTAAAGCTTCACATGTTTGGTCAAAATATTTGCTAAATAACCTAAAGGAAAGATATACCTAGGCCCAAAGGATAATATTATAAATTATAATATTTATTATAATTAATTATAATATTTATATTATAATTAATATTATAACCCTAAGAAAGGGTTGGGGGCAAAAACATTAAAGTTTATTGTTTTCCCCATCGACGTTCATGCAAGAAAAAGAGTATGGTATTTATTCCATAAGGTTTGAGGATTTAATGTAAGTATCCAAATGCATATGCGTGTATTAGATAAAATGGTTTATGCGAATTCGCAAGTGCAAGAGGACAAAGCTTTTAAATTTTTAAAAGCAAAAAATAGCATGGAAGGATAAAGTGACAAGGGTTCATGCCCTTATCACCAACCACGTGGTTGGGCTAGTGGCAAGGCTTGGCAACATAAGTTATTGACAAACATGAGGTTTCATGTTTGATTTCCAGTAGTAGAAAAGGGAAGAAAGTTTTGTTAAATAATTTTGGTACCAAGGGGAATGTACGGAGCACAACAACCACTTTAGTGGTCTCAAGTGAGTGCTTAGCTCGTGTGGTGGTTAGGCTGCAACTAAGGCACTAGAGGTAACGCAGCGGGGGATCTAATCCTAGCAAGGCAACATGCAAAGGTATTTATTTTTGCATTAATTAAATTTGCACCTTTGTTCTAAGTAGTATGGTATGCACTATTGCAGAGGTATAAGGTGATTAAAATAATTTTTATTTTTGCCATATTGAGGGTGTTGAATAATTTTTTTTTTTATTTGTGGAAAACATCCCAAAAGGGATGCCACTTTTGGGTAAGACCCAAGGAGGCAGGGGTATCCATTCCGCCAAAAATGCCCAGGACTCGGACCTGGCCTACCACCTTTGACATACTCAAGGAGAAAACAAACACACAAAACCAATTTAAAAAAAAAAAAATAAGTAAATAACAACAAAAATAATAAAATAAAATAAAAAACATGCTCCTTGAGTGTGTCAAAAACAAAAGCACAACCAAACACGCACAATAAGATAAAAGAAACCACAACACAAACCACATAGAAAAACACAAGAACCACATAACAAAACACAAACAAGACAAAAACAACAGAACACTACAAAGACATAACCCAAAAAAAAACATGAAAAATAAACACAACCAAAACCTAAAAAATAAAAATAAATAAAAATAAAAATAAAAAACAACCAACAATAGACAATAAACAAAAACAAAAAACATAGAAAACACTCACACATAAAAACAAAAAAAAACACAAATTAACACAAACAAAGAGAAACCCAAGAACAAGAATGAAAAAAACACAAAACAACAAAAACACAAGAACAACAAAAAACAAAACAAAGAACACAAAAACAAAACAAAACAAAAGAACCCACCCACCTTAAAAAACTAAACAAAAAAACAAAAAAGAAAAAAAAATGAACATAACAATGACCTATCTAGACCAGAAGACTATTAAGGCAAGAATCAACAGAGGAAACAAAATAAAGAATAGAATGAGCTAGGGAACTAAAAAAAACTGAATGAACCAAAGAGAAGCAAAAAAAAAAACAAGAAGAAACTAGGTACCTTTAGAACTGGAGCCATCCAAAGAAATGATAGAAAGAAGAGCTTCCCTAATTTGAGAAGCCCACCATCTAGGAGGGTGGCCATAACAAGTAAGATCACCTTTGTCCAAAGCCCAATTAGCTAAAGCATCAACACTCTTGTTTTGATCTCTGACCACATGATTGTAATCAACTTTCAAAAATCCCATCTGGATTAATTGAATCTTCTCAATAATTCTTTTTATTCTCCAATCCACCTTATGATTCTTAGAAGGAGTCTTCAAGAGATTAATCATAAGTTGAGAGTCAGACTCAACTAACACCTTTTCCCATCCAACCTTAGTAGCCTCCTGAAGGCCTCTGAGGATACCATACCCCTCAACAAGGTTATTGGAAAGAATACCCAAATTCTCAACAAAAGTAAAAACCAGGGAGCCATCTCGAAAGTCTACCAATTCCTCCCACACTGGCTTTTCCAGGGTTCCCTCTAGAGGCTCCATCAGTATTGACTTTTCCAAAATCCTTAGGAGGAGGTTGCCAATTTCTTGTCCTATCCATCTTACTAATACTCACATTCCCTTTAAGTTGGTTGCCCTTAGAAGATTTAATCTTCAATATTTGCATCACTTGATCCCATCTTTGGTGGGAGTTTTGGGGGTGATTAAGGAGTTGATGGACTGATTCAACTAAGTTGGCTATGGTATTTTGCCAAATATAGTGAATATCCTTCCTATCTTGATTAAAAATTTGGTTGTTCCTTTCATTCCAAATATTCCAAAGAAGAATGGTAGAACCCATCCAAACTAACTGCCTAATAAAATGATCAACACCCTCTTGATTAGGCCAATCCCTCCAAAGTTGTTCAAAAGTAAAAAAATTGGACCACTTGTAAGCCAAGTAAAGTGGCCATTCTCCTCCATAGCTCAGAGGCTAAAGTACACTCAATAAAAATATGGTTGAGAGTTTCTACATTCTCTTCACACATTTCACATCTAAAAGGGCCATGAAAACCACGCTTCATAAGTTGCTCACCAAGAAGCACCCTACGATGCAATAAAAGCCAATTAAAGAACCTCACCTTAGGCCAGAGCTTTTGAGCCCACAATCGAGAAAATATGTCAGAAGAATGGTTGGGATTATTATGGCATAAGGTCAAATAACCTTGAGCAACTCGAATACTCACCCTTAGTAGTGTTGTTCCATCCAAAACAATCTTTTTCATGGGACCAAGAGAGGGATCTCATATGAAGGATGCCTTGGATATCTTGTCTTTGCCTTTCTGGGATTTGAATAGGCCAGTCCTCAATAGGGATCCAATATCTACCAACCTTTGAATTACCAAGATGGTACCGACAAGTAATTAGCCACCTATATCCAATTAGCTCAGTGAAGCTCCTCCATCCAAGGCCTCCAATCGGGAAACCGAGTTATCAAAGGCTTGTGACCATCCCAAGAATCTGTCCAAAAATTTGCCTGTTGACCATTATGAATGATCCAAAATAAATTTTTCTTTATCAAATCCTCACCAGCCTTAAGAACTGCTAAAATGGGAGAACCTTTGGTAGGAAGTTGATAGCGAACAAGGTCTTCAGGACTTTTGTTCTCAACATATTTAGCACGGAGATTATTGGCCCAAAGAGCATTGGGGTTATGCAACATCCTCCAATATAATTTAGCAGCTAAAGCTTTGTTGTTATTAATAGAAGACCGGAATCCTAACCCCCTTCACTCTTAGGAAGACATAAAGTATCCCATTTCACCAAGGCCCATTTTCTTTTCTCCTTAGTACCACTCCAAAGGAAACGATGACTGATTTGATCCAATTCTCGAAGAACAACCTTTGGGATATTCAAAACGGAAGAAACATAAATAGGAATAGCTTGAAGGACTGATTTTACCAAGGTGATTCTACCCCCGTAAGAAAGCCACTTGTTGGTCCACTTTCCAATTTTCTTCTTGACTTTGTCCAACAACCAATTCCAATATTTATTTTTCTGCCTTTGAATATTTATGGGAATACCTAAATAAGTGATTGGAAGGGAGGTCTTCTTATATCTTAATTTATCCAAGACCATGGATTCCTGTCTAGCAGAGTAGTGAAAGAAAATAACTTTAGATTTGTCTTCATTGATCAACTGCCCAGTAGCCTTAGAAAATAGCTAATGATTTTCTTAATATTAGAAGCTTCCTTAACTCGTAGCTTTACCTAAAAGAGTAGAGTCATCCACAAATTGAAGATGAGAGATAGGTCTAGCTCCATGAGCAATGGTAACTCCCTCAAGGGTTTTGTTTTCCCTCTTTTTGGTTATAGTCCTACCCAAGCATTCAACAAGAATGATGAATAAATAAGGGGATAGCGGGTCACCTTGCCTAATACCTCTGGAAGCTGGGAATGACCGAGAAGGCCTGCCATTGATAAGAACTAAGTAGGAAACTGAAGAGATACATCCCATAATCCAATCCATCCAATCCTTAGAGAAACCAAATTGCCTCAAAACTTTGATAAGGAAGTGCCAATCCACTCTGTCATAAGCTTTGGATAAGTCTAACCGAATGAACATGGAAGGAGATTTTTGCATATCCATGGAATGGATGGCTTCCTGAGCAAGAACTATCTCATCTACTATTTGACGTCCTTCCACATAACCCCCTTGCTCTGGGGAAATAATCTTATGCAAAAGAGGCTTCAACCTTTCTCCCATGATTTTAGTAATGATTTTGAGAAGAACATTACATAAAGCAATAGGTCTAAAAGCTGAGATATGATCAACCTCTTGAGCTTTTGGAACAAGAGTAATATAAGTTTTATTGATAACCTTCAAAATTTCTTTGGCTTTCCTGGCTTCTTCCACCACCTCTAATAAATCAACATGAAGGATATCCCAGAACTCTTGGTAGAACTCAATGGGAAAACCATCAGGACCTGGGGTTTTCCCTTTTTGCATTTTAAAAACTACTTGTTGAAGCTCATTGATAGTAACAGGAGCAGTCAAAATAGAGTTCTCCTCAGAAGTGATAAGAGAAGGGATTGCTTGAAGAACATTTTGTTGTGAAGCTGAGTCAAGAGGAGTAGAAGCAAAAATATTGGAAAAGTAATCAACAACAATAGAGTTCATGCCATCCCAAGTATAAACAACATCTCCAAAATCTGATTTTAAGGAAGAAATAAAGTTGTGAGATCTTCGAGCTAGAAGAGATTTGTGGAAGAAATTTGTGTTTCGATCTCCTTCTTTGAGCCATTGAATTCTAGATTTTTGCTTCCATAAGATTTCTTCTCTTTTTTCCCATTCCTCTAACTGAGTTGTGAGTTTAATTTCATTCGCACTTCTCTTCTCTGTGAGGCCATCTAAATGGATTTTCTTATTCAAATTTTCAAGATGAGCAATAACTTCATGTTTTTTTTATGAACATCCCCAAACTCTTTCCAGCTTCCAAGTCTTGATTTTGGATTTAATGTATTGCAGTATTTTGGCAAAATAGAACATCTTAGTCCCATGCCTAGGTTTACCTTCCTTCCACCATTGTTGCACACGAGGTCCGAAGGAAATGTCTCTAAGCCACATTAATTGAAAATGAAAAGGAGAGAAACTCACATTGGTTTTCCACATTTCCACCATGACTGGCCAATGATCCGAACCAACATTATTAAGAGTCTTCACTTTAGGAATGTGACCATGGATTAAGAAATTTTCAGAGAGCAAAAACCTATCCAATCTCTCCATTATACAAGCTAAGCCTTGCCTTCTGTTAGACCAAGTCATAAGGCCATTATCTAGTTGGATATCCACAAGATGGAGGTTTGCAATATATTCGCTCATGAGGTCAGTGCTTTTGTCCAAATTTCTATTTCCTCCCATTTTCTCATCCAGAGAGAGGATGGTATTGAAATCTCCTCCGATCAAGATCCAAGCTTCAGGAAAATGAGAGATAATATGAGTAATATCCTTCCACTATCTTCTTTTTTCCTCCAAAGAAGTCGGAGCATAAACAATAATGCAGAGCATAATTTGGTTGGAATGTCTACTTTGAATAGCTATAGCCAACAAACCCCAACTCGCCAACCATATGGTGAATAACTACCTCTTTTGGGTCCCAAAGACAAGCAATGCCACCGTAAGTCCCTTGGGAACTGAGGGAAACCACTTTTCCAACTGGCCAAATTTTACCGACAATTGAGTCCATATCCTCCATTGACATCTTTGTTTCTTGAAGGAAAACAAGATGTGGATGATTTATCTGAATCATTCTTCTAATTTCATTTTGTTTTGAAAGACTCCCTTTGAGTCCTCTAATATTCCAAGTGATGATCTTCATTAATACCAGGGCTAAAAAAGTTGGGAAGGGCATTAATCTTACCTTCCTCTACAAGCTTTTCACCTTCTTTTACCATATGATATTGATTGGTCTTGCGACCTGCTTTTTGATTAGAATCCATCTTCAATTTTTTTTCCTCGTTTCTTGACTTATTCCAATTGAATCTGAGATGGCTTCTAACCTTGAAGAATGCTCGTACACAGCCAAAATTTTACTAGATGGTTCAACGGAGTCTATATTGGGACCTGCATTATTTGAAGTTTTGACATTTGAAAGATTGTTTTTCTTGTGTAAATTTTCTCCCTTTTTTTCTGTTGAAAACCTTTGATTTGTTGGTTTGTCTCTCGAGTTCTTCCCTTCATATTTAAATTGTGTTTCTAAGATTTTAGTTTCCATTATTTCCTCTTCCTCACTTGGGACATCATTTGTGGAAAGGATTTCAAACATATTAGCAGATGACTTTGATTGATCCTTCATAACCTGTTTTTTCTAGTGTTCTTCTTCTTAGGTATTTGGAAACCTCGCTGAGTTTATATCTTCTTTCTTTTGATCAAGAATTTTATTTGGGCAAGCACTGGCCAAATGACCATATTCATGGCAAATTCTACAACGAAAAGGAATGTTCTCATAGTCCACTACTTGCTCCCAAGTGTCTTCCCCAAATTGTAATGTGATATTTTTAGGTAGGGGTTTGTCAAAATCCATTAAAACACAAATCCGAGCATAAATAATATGTTCAAAATTTTGAGTACAATCAGCAATCATCATAAAAGTTCCTAAAGAGTTTCCAATTGAAGAAAAAATAGTAGGATTCCAAAATTCAATAGGGAGGCCAAAGAGTCTAACCCACACGGGAGCTATAGAAGGCATCTCTTCTTCGGATTTAAATTTAGTATGCCAGGGCTTCATGAAAAGCCCTGCCCTTCCAAAAAACCAAGGACCCCCTTGAAAAGTTTTCTCTCTATCTTCATTATTAGCAAATAAAACAAGAAAATAACCATTTGGATAAATAGAGATTTGTAACTCACCTTTAGTTTTCCAACTTTTTGCAGCCCAAACTTTGAAAGCAGATAGACTCGGATGAAAACCCACGAACCGACAAATTAGTCCTCTTTTTTCCAAATCTTCAATGCCAGTCTGAATGTTACCCATATCAAGCTTAACAATAGGAGTTCCATCAGCTGCTTTAAGACATCCTGACTCCATTTTCCTGGGATCAATCTTAGGCATTCTTAGAGGTTTATGGGAAGCCCTAAGATTGATATTAGCATTGGGCTGAGGCTGTCCACCATGGAGGGCATCCCTAAAATTCATTTTTGGGGCTGAGTCTTCGAAATTCTTACCCTTGACAGGGGTTTTCATAGTAGAATTATTTTGTGGGTGCACCTTAGCACCAGATTCACTTGAGATATGAGCCATTTTTTGATCAACTACTTGAAACTTGTTTCGTGATCTCTTTAATCCTTGCCCTAGACGTCGTGGAAAGGTATGGTTTTCACTTTTCTTTTGTGCAGCAAATTGGAAGTCGTTGTCACTCAAGTTCACAGTATGATCTGTTGAAAGACAAATTTCTAACCCATCTTGGATCCCCTGCAACATTTCCTGCTAAAATATTGAGCATAAACCACAAAAATATTGGCCGCTAGGGCCCGAAGGCCCTAAAAACCAACCTCTGGAGCTGCTTGCACTCAACCCAGATGAAACCCTCGCATAGCCGCTTGCCAAATATCTCGTTCACACATAGGGATGCGCTAGGATCTGTGTTGCTCCAAATGATATGAAAATTGGTGGAGACGTTCTAGGGTTTTTCAGGCATCTACCCTCAAAATTTCAGCTCAATCCGAGTCCGGATGAGTGAGATATGGCCGAAACGAGTTTGATAGTTTGGGCAGTCCTACGAAAAATGTCCCTCCACAAATATTAGCAACCCCTTTCGATCGGGTGTTGAATAATTTGAGCTGTGAGTTAATAAGTTCATTGGAATATTTTTGAATGGTGGTTATAATTATTTTGAAAATGTATTTTTGATAAGTTTGGATATTATAATGGTGTGCAAGTAATTTTATTGGTATAATTTGGAACATATGTTGGGTAAAGAATTGGAGAGTATAAGGTGTATTCAAAGGAATTTATTATTGTAATTTGAAATTTATTTTGAGTTAGAATATTAAAGTGTTTGGAAGGTTGAAATTTGGATTGAAATATTCTTTGTTGATTTGGAGTTAAAAGGAGCCATAGGAATATTGTTATTTTTCTTGAGTGAGTGAATGATCTATTGATTGGGATTTATTTTTAAGGAAGGAGTAATAAGGTGTATTTGAGTCTTGACATTTTATTATATTTTTTGTATGGTGAAATATTTGTTGAGGATAAATATTCTTGTGGAGATTTTGAGATAGACTATTTCTATCTAACCTAGAATTGGCAAGAGGGTTTTGTTGCAAGTAAAATAGGTTTTGAAGACATATCTCCATCAAAACAAAAAGGTATGGGCACATCATCTTTTGATTGAAGTATTTTTGGATTGAATGTTGTGATATTTAAGGTGGAGTGAAAAGGATTGTTTGATAGAACATTGTTGGAAATATTTGAGTGAGTTTTTATATGCATGATTGGTGAACGTTAAGAGAACATTGGAAATAGAGATTGAATATTATTTGAGTTAGGGTTTGAGACCCACATTGTGTTATTTGTTTGAAGGAGTCGGAAACACTTTTTTAGGGTTTGTGAGCAAGTTGTGTTTCATTGATTGAATGATTGAGTGGAACTTCTTGAGCATTGGTTTTTGAGTGATATTGAAAGTGAATGTGAAAACATTAGAAATCAGATTTGTGAAAGCGATAAACTTAATGATTGAGTAGAACATATTGAGTTTTTGATAGAGTACATCATTCTCTATATGTTACAGAGGTTAAACTAATTCTGAATAGAATATGTCTAAAATACTTCAAGTTAAAGGAATTACTTTGAAGATTAGACAAAGCAATTGATAGCATTGTGTGCAAGATTTGAGATTGATTGAGCATATCTTATGAGTTGTATTGAGCATGTGTTTGGACAGATTTGAGTAAGCTTTTGTAAAAGCTTAAGGATAGATTTGAGTAAGCTTTTGTGAAAGCGTAAGGATAGAGTTAAGCAAGATTTTGTGGAATACTGTAGGAATGTTTGGGTAAGTCTTGGTGAATACTTGTAGGCTGATTTGAGGTAAGTCTTGGTGAAGACTTGAGAGCAATTTGAGCAAGGTCTTGAGAGGAATTCTAGGCAAATTTGAGGTAAGTTTTGGTGAATACTTGAGAGTAGATTGAGCGAGTTCTTAAAATAACTTATAGGTAGATTTGAGGTAAGTCTTTATGAAGACTCGAGAGCATATTGAGAAAGTTATTAAGAGGAATTGTAGGTAGACTTGAGGTAAGTATTGTGAATACTTGAGAGCATATTGAGAAAGTTATTGAGAGGACTTGAGTGCAGATTTGAGGTAAGTCTTTGTGAAGACTTAAGAGCAGATTGAGCAAGTTATTGAGAGGAATTGAGGGTATATTTGAGGTAAGTATTTGTGAATACTTGAGAGCAAAATTGATTGATTGATTTGTTCAAGCTTTGTGTTAAGGCTTGGGGTAGATCTCACAAATTTTATTGATTGATTTGTTCAAGCTTTGTGTTAAGGCTTGGGGAAAATATAAGCAGAGTTGATTTATGATTGGATCAAGCTTTGTGTTTGAGGATAGGTTTGAGGACAGATTTTGGTGCAGATTTGAGAGTAGATTTATGCTAGACATGAGATAGAGTTAGAGCAGATTTATACTAGACCGAGGATAGTGTTTGGTGTAGATCTGAGATAGAGTTGAGAGTAAGCTTTGGAGGTGACATAGCAGAGGATAGTAGTCTCTAGTGGATAGAGATCCATTAGCCAGGGCAGTGAGGACATAGGTATTCTATGGAGAGAGATCCACAAGATAGTGCAATGGGGGCAGTAGTCTTCTAGAAGATCACCAACCAAAGCAGAGGAGAAAGAGTTCTCCTATGGATAAATATCCATGAACCAGAGCAAGGGGAAATATTTCTCCTATGGAGTGTGATCCGCGAAGTAGCTAGGAATATAGAGTTCTTCTATGGAGAGATATCCACAAACTAGTTGAGGATAAAGAGTTCTCCTGGATCAAGTTCCACGAACCAGAGAAAAGGGGAAAGAGTTCTCCTGTGGATAGAGATCCACAAATTAGAGCATTATGGGATTGGTGTATCCTTTGGACATAGGTCCATAAATATTGTAATAGGGAAGAGATTCCCAAGATATTTGTTGAGAAAATTTTAGTGAAATATTTTCTCTGTGGAGTAGCCCACATTGGGTGAACCACATTAAATTGGTGTCTCTATTGTGTGTGATGATTTGTGCATTGCTTTGATTACTACTATTGATATTGCCATTGATTATATTGGATAATATTGTTTGGGAAAGAAAAGTAAAAGTTGATCTTATATTTTTCACCTCCCCCCCTCTGTATAAGCTTGTGTTCTTCAATTAAGTATCAATATAATGAATGGGATCCTCCTTCCTATATATAAAACATTAGACATTCTTACCACCTACTAATTTTGTATACATGAATAGATATATTGGCCTTAAACTTGCTTTTGAGTTGTTGGTGATATACTTGTTGGAAAACCCTATGAATAGTTGATCCATGTTTAGATATCTTCCAAGGTCTACATTACAACTTCCTAGAATTTATCATGAGTACACAAACATTGGTCCTAGTCAATCATTGAAATTCCATCCACTTGATAGCATAGTCCTCTATGATTATATATATTTTTTTCCTTTTGTCCAATGCATGTCCAAAAAATTCTTATTGCACTTGTGCTTATATTGAAGTCACTTGAATTCCTTACTTTGGGAAAATTAATTTGTCATCATCATCTTCAATAACGCAAACTTATCCTCAATATAGGTATCCTAAATAAAATTCACCTACACATACATCCTCTTAAATAAAATTTTCATCTATGTAAATGAATTTTATTTCTTCTACATGAAATACTTTTACATATTCTGCATGTGTATTTTATTCTATGCATCATATATCTATCATCTGCTTCTTCTTCCAACAACAATAATAGTTCCCATCATGCTTGTTGTTGATTTTACCTCTGCTCATAAAAAATCATCTCCCTCATCTAAATACTTCTCTCATTGTAAGGGATTAATATACATTCAAATATTTAGCAACCACACTTCTTTATCACCTACCAAATTATGACAATATCATCACTATCTTCTACACATATTTATTCTAAAAAAATAGGCACCAATATTTGTATACCTTTTCTTCCTTCATCTTGAGAGGCCTTTACAAAATATTCAACTTCTATACTGATTTCCATCCATGAATAGGATCTTATGGTTGCACTACACTACATCATACATCCCCACACAAAATGTCTTCACCACATTTATCATTTGGTTTTGTTGTTTGATGTGTGATTACTTTGACCTATATGTGGTATTTTGAGTGGGCCTAATGGTGAATAATTTGGAATTCTAAATAGAAGGTCCAAGGTTCAAATATTATAGGGTTAAGGTTGTACACAATGCTTTGATAATCAAAGTATGGTTGGATAATTATATATAAGTAAACAATATCCTTAATGAGGATTGTACCATATGTACTATAGACTCATGGATGCTAAAAACTACTTTACTTTACTTGCAATTGTCCATTCGATATCTGTATACACTAGAGGATTGTTGTTAACCCATTTACTTTGTCATGATTTATTACTACAATAGTATTTAATCTAGAATTTTTACAACGGTGATCTCAAATGAAGCATCGTAGGTTTGGTATTCAATATACAAAGAAAATAACATAAATAAATAAGAAAGAAAATAACTCATGCATACACTAATATTTATAATAACAATATATTTCTATGTAAAGCAATGATTGCATAAATTAATAGATTTGTTAGAAATATTAAGTTGTCATTGATGTCAAAGGTAGGAATATACATTGATGTCAAAAGCAGGAATATATTCAAGAATGGAATTGTAAGTTATCAATATTGTCAAGGGTAAAAACATTGACAAGGATGAAATTATGAATGGAAAATATTATGGTGCTTGAACAAATAAAATGGTGATATATATTTCAAATATCAATTAGTGATGTATACTTTGATATTTACCTTAAATATTTAAATATAGAGGTAAGGTTTTAAAGGTGGGATATATTTAAATCAAAGGGATTTAAATATATTTAAAATAATGAAAAGGCCGACCTTATGTTTAAGATTAAAAAATATATTTTTTAATATATATACATGGTACTAACTTTATTGGTGTAGTGATTTTAGTGAGCACCTTCACAATTGCCTTCAAAGAAAGAAGATATTTCATTCACATGCTTTGTCTTCGTTTGAAAGAGAGAGTTAGTTCCAGAGTGCACCTTCATTGGAGAATGATATTTCTTTTTATTTGAGTGTTGTCAGACTTCCTTTTATTTGAGTGCAGTGAGACATCCTTTAATTTGAGTGCAGTGAGGTGTTCATTCATTGAGTATCATGAGTGTTTTGACACTTGAGTGCTTGTGTTCAAAGGAGTGTGTTTTAAATATGAGTGGAAGTAGTGTTTGTATATGAAATGTGTGCCTTTGTTTGTGGAGAGTGAGTGCTTTCAAGAAGTGTGTTGCAGTGTGCATTGGGTAGAAGCTTTGCTGAAGTAAAATCAAGCTAAGAACCTTTTGTAGCTAGCATAAAAGAAGAGGAAGAGGCATTGATTTTATTACATAGATTGGCATTACCAAGAGGAAGAAAAAGAAAGGTCTGTGACATAGTTGGAGTGCGATAAAATAGTGGCAACGGTGAAGAAAAATCATCAATATTGTGAAGTAAAATCATTGGCTACATTTGACCTAAGCTTAAGAGACTTGCACAGTAATAAATACAAAGGTATCACACTGGTTTATTCATTTGCATTAATATTTATTAACACTGCGAGGAAGTTTTTGTGCTTGTAGAAAGATGAAGTAGGTCGTAAAAGCACAGGATTTGAATGCAACATACAAAAATCCTAATCAGTGAATTGCATAAAAAACAAAGGCAGTGGAAGTAACAATTGTGTGTGATATTACAACCAAAACCTAAATATAATAAAAGAGGTAGTAGTGTGAGAAGCTAAAGCACCGGATACATGGGAAATTAAGGATAAAAAATATAAATATGTCTTGTGTTTGTAGTGCACCAGGGATACATTTTTTAGTGCAAAGTAATGTCCACGTCTTCAAGTTTAAAGATGTCGAACCACCTTCCATCTGGTGGTGTAGCTAACATGGTTCATGGCTAGCCAATAAGAGTTGTGGATGAGAGACCAGGGTTCAAGTTGTAGCACCAACAAAAATCTTTTGAAGAGATAAGTGTATTTTTTATTATACCTGAGAATGAAATTTTTATTGATGAAATGTTATGATTGAAAGTTTTCTTCAAAAGGACAAAACAAAATAAAGTGAGAATTTATTAATGCATTATGGTTTTTATGAATGAAATTTATTTTTGTTAGAATAAGAGAATAAGTGCATAATATTTTGAGTAAGATGTGGCAATAGAAATTCCAAAGATAAGTGTTTTATGAGGGCAAAAATGAAAGTGTTATGAAACATTTATGCATGATATTATTATGATTTGTTGATTGTTTCAAGTGGGAGATATAAGAGATTATTAGATGTATGAGCTTAAAATATGAATTTGATAAGGTTTGAGAGCAAAGTTGTGCATTGATTTGAATATATTTAAGAGAAAAAGTGCAAGGGTTTGAGACCAAAGTTGTGCATTATATTGATTTAAATTGGAAATAACAGTACAAAGGTTTGAGAGTAAAAATTGTGCATTTGTTCATGATTGATTTTGAGAGTAGATTAAAAGGATAACTTTGTGCATGATGATTGGTTTTGAAGTGAAGGTGGAAATAAACAATTACCTAGTTAGTTATCTAGTGCTATATTAAAGCTACATTTTTATGTAATAAATGTGAGACATGTAAAAGTGAATGAATGTGAAGAACATATAGGACATTTTTTAATGTATATCATATTCTATATGTTCATGAAGATAAAAGAATTTTGGATAGAATATATCTGAAATTGCTTTAGTTGAGGAAAGCACACTAAAGAATAAATGAGCACTATTTGTATGCAAGTTTTGGGAATAGATGAGCAGTGTTTGTAAGTAATTTTTGGATCAAATTGATTGAATATATTTGAGCAAGTTATGAATCATATTGTTGAAAATATTTGAGAAGGTTTTGGATAATATTTGTGAGTAGATGAGCAATTTTTATAAGCAATTTTTGGATCAGATTGATTGAGTATATTTGAGTAGGTTATTAATCAGATTGTTGAAAATATTTGAGAATATTTTGGATAAGTTTTGTCAGTAGGTTGATTAGGTTGTGTGAGCAGTATGAGAAAGCCTTGTGAGAAGGCTTGGAGCAGAATTGAGCAGGTTGAGTAGGTTGTGTGAGCATCTTGAGCAAGCCTTGTGAGTAGGCTTGGAGTATAATTGAGTAGGTTTTGTGATAAGGTTGTGTGAGTAGGTTGAGCAAGCCTTGTGAGTAGGATTGGAGTAGATTTGAGTAGAGTTATGAGTAATATTTGGTGTAGTCCAAATTATATGGGATTGGTGTATCTTTTGGATAGAGGTCCTTAAACAAGAGTAGAGGGGATTGGTGTCTCCTGTGGATAGAGGTCCACGAACTAGAGTAGAAGGGATTGGTGTCTCCTATGCTAGACTAAAGCTACCTTTTGATGTAATAAATGTGAGGTATGTAAAAGTGACAGACTTAATGAATATGAAGAACATATAGAATATTTATTAATGCATATCATATTCTATAAGTTCATGAAGATAAAATAATTGTAGATAGAATATATCTTAAATTACTTTAGTTGAGGAAAGCGCACTAAATAATTGATATGGGTTAATTATTTTCATCAACCTTAGGTTTATGATTATTAGGACTTAGTCGTAGTTTTTAATCAGCCATCTTGATACGAGTTGATTAGTAGCTCATGTTGACATTGTCTAGGTCTAGATGTTTGCATTTTCATAGAATATAGGCTTTATTCTTAGCCTTTATCTTATCATATTACACAATACTTGGATTTATAGTTTGTATTTTTTGCTTATTTAAGCACTTCATTTTATAATATTACGCATTTGAAGAATTAATTGCATATATTGATAATTAGTTCCTTATCATCGGTATCAGAGCCTTGTGGCTCTTGATGACCTATGAGGGAGAATTTTATTTGTGTAAATTCCCCCTCTTCCCCTTTGCAATTTCATAATTTTACTCTTCCCTGGTTGAGTTTCTCCATTTTGGGAATTGATGCAAGTTGCAGCAATGGCCTAGTTCCGCCATGTGTTGGTGAGAATGACAAAAGGGTTTCCTTTGTGGATAATCATAGAAAACTGCATGGCTACTAGCACTTGCCCAACATGTTGTAGTATGATACTTGGATTGTGGTGCATGCATTTTGTTCAGTAGAAGAACATGCGGTTGTATAAAGACTCCTTAGCCAAATTTTAGTGTGTAGCCTTGATATTTGTCGATTGCAACCTATTACAGGCCATAATTGAGACTCGTAGACCTAGATCTACCATCATAGATCCTCGAAGACCTGTGATAGAGGAAGAGGCATTTCTATGGTCATTACACCTATGTGAGTTTGCAATGCAAATAGGAACTTCACAACCTCCAAAGCAGTGTCATAGCAGCCCTATGGATGTTTGCGTAGAATCAGCCTTCCTGATCTCATTCTTCTAGAGACTGAACCCTACCAGTATGCTCAACTGGTTCACATTTATTGGTAGGATACTGGCACTCTAGAATTTTGTAGTTCTATATATCCCTACAACTTCCTATAGTGTAGATTCGCTACTGTGATAGTGAATCCAGTTTTCTATTTCGGCCAAAATGGGGTTCAGTATCTATCATTACAACCACCATCGAGGAAGCAACCATTAGAGATCGTAGCCACTTCCAACACCACATCATCATGGTATTGATGTTAATCCAGTGTTCAATCATCATAATCACCTTACTTTCTAGGACGTGCTAGACCTATTTAGTGCATTGTTGTTGCTCATGCTCACATCTACCATTGCAATATTTCCTGTGATGGATACCACCCTCTCTATCTCTATGGTATTGGGTGCAAATACAACCCCATTTTGGATTATCCGTGATATATATATTTCACTAACACCCTATTTAATAGACTTTGAGAAGGATTTTTCTCTTTCTCACTGATGATAATCATTGTGTTGAACGTGCTTACATCATGGTCCAACACAAGCCACAACTTTTGATATAGGTAGTGATCATTTTTATCCCTACACCATGAGATTGTCATTGAAACTATCATCGTAATTAGATCCGTAAGGTACAATAAATTGGCATAGTACTCAATCACAATGAGGCATGAGAACACTTTGTAATTCACCAACACATGGCACATGAATTCCACTTGTGCTGCACAGTAGAGATGTTAACCCATCCAACATATATAGTCTTTCATTCACCCTTGGTGAGGCTACCATGGAACGCCATGCATGATTTACCCCTATATCATTTTGACAAATCACATGTAACCAATGATCTTGTTGGTGACACATGGTAAAATTTAGAATTTTTGGTGAACACATGTTTCTTTGTGTAATTGTGAGGAAGGAATTCATGGGAATTCTCCCATATCACTCACAGGCTAGGCGTAAGTATGAGTGCATATTTGTTTAATAGCTAATGCATGCTAGCTAGGTGCATTTTATATACTTGTTAACTGATACGAAGTTCATGACTATGCTATATTTTACGGGATGACTACGCTTTGATCACCTTGATAAACCACACAAATTTTGTTGTTGCATAGAAGCATTGGACAAGTACGTGTTTTGAAGCGGTTGAGCAAATTTTGATATGTGGTAAGCTCGATGAGCTTAATTGCATCGAGGTATATTTTATCTTTATGTGGATGAATATAATCCCATATTGAGTGGGCTAAAGGTCTCTTCAAACTTTATTTGGGTGAAGAACCAAGTATATATTTACCAATAATTGTTGACATCTCTATGCACGTGTGGAAACCTTGTGCACTTAGACCATGACAAATCTCATGTTGGTGGAATTTCTACCATTTTTCGTGTGCCTTAAGTCACCCGCTCATGTGATTGGTAGAATTTTGGAGGATACAAATATTTTTTTACAAAAAAGAGGAGTCTTTTAGAGAAGTGATGAATTGTTGAGGATAAACAATTTTCAAATTGCTTTTGCTTCTCGAGCACCTATCTCATTTTCCAACTTTTGAAGATTTTATATTTTTATAAGTATAGGCTTGCATATAGTTGTTGGAAAGCTCTTTCTAATATGGTTCTCATGGAACCATAATTTTATGATTTTTTAAAATTTTATATTGACCTATGTTGCTCCGAAGTTCAGGTCATTGAAACCTTCTTCAAAAACATAGTGTTGTAAAATAGAGTGCATTTTCAATTGAACCCGACACTCCTTAAATCCACTTTCATCCTTAGAGACTTTTAGAAGAAGAATTTCTTGACCATGGCCCTCTTGAGATTCTGTCATGATTTTGGGTACTCCTATTCTAGGAGGTGTTGTTTTTCGATCATGGGAATTTGGGTACTCCAATTTGGAGTTGTCGTTGTCTCTTCTTTTGACCATGGCCCTCTTTATGTGATCCTAGATATCACATGGGTACTCCACACACATTGGAGTTGTCTTAGCCTTTTGTGGCTTGTGTCTCTTAGTGGATTTTAGATTTTTAGCTTCGTTCATGTCTTCATAACCAATACTAACAACATTTCTTTGGACAACAATATATCATCAAGCTTTCGTATCAGCTTCTACTTCAGCTACTTTAGGATTGTTTGTAGCATATGAGGAGATCCATTTTACTCCTCTTATTTGGTGCATTCATCATTTGGTGCATCATGTCCTATTGTGGAATTTATTGGGCTACACACCACTTGTTAGATTTTGATAGCTATTATCCACTTGCATTTGTGGATCTTTGAGGAGTCACATTACTCCTTCCCTTTGGTATTCCTAAATGGACCTATGTGCGAGTACTTTGTGGAGGTTTTGGGTTATTTTTGACCTTGTGCTAGTTGATTTGGGTTATTTCCAATCAACATCATCCTGCTTGAAGCTCGTTGTTGCTCCCTTTGATGGAGTTGGGTGATCACTTTGGGGCTCTTGTACATCATCTTTCTCTCTTCTTTTTTGAACCACTTTGGAGGATTTTTGGGCACTTGTATATCTTCTCTCCCACTTATTTGTAAAAGCATTGGAGTCCAATGCTTCATTTGTTGGGAGGAATGATATGGGTTAATTATTTTTATCAACCTTAGGTTGATTATTTTTAGGACTTAGTCATAGATTTTAACTAGCCACATTGACATGAGTTAATTATTAGATCATGTTGACGTTGTCTAGGTCTAGGTGTTTGCATTTTTTGTGTAGTACAAAGCAAATGGGGTTAGTGTATCTTGTTGATAGAGGTCCATGAACTAGAGTATAGGGGATTGGTGTCTCCTATGGATAGATTTCCATGAACTAGAGTAGAAGGGATCGATGTCTCCTATGGATAGAGTTCCACGAACCAGAGTAGAGGGGATTGGTGTCTCCTATGGATATAGGTCCATGAACTTGACCAAAGGGGATTTGTGTCTCATGTGGATAGAGCTCCATGAACCACAGTAGATGGTATTGGTGTCTCCTATGGATAGAGGTACACGAAATAGAGCATAGGGGATTTGTGTCTCCTTTGGTTTGGTGTCTATAAACATTGTAATATGGAATTGGTTGCCAAGAAACTTGTTGAGAAATTTATAAGAAATATTTCTTCATGGATGTAGCCCACATTGTGTGAAACACGTTAAATCTGTGTCTCTCATGTGTGTGATTATTTGTGCATTATGTCATTACTAAAATTGATAATACTGGATAATATCGCTTTGGAAAGAAAAGTAAAATTTTTTATCTTATATTGTTCACCCTCATCCCAGTATAAGATTATTTTCTTCAATTGGTATCAAAGTGGATTCCTTCATGAAAGCCTAACAACTTGAAGGAAGATATTACAGGAACACAAATGGCAAATAATAAAGAACCAAAAACAAGTAGTGAAGAAGAGACTAACTTTATGAGAAGAAATAAGAAGGATCTAAGAAAACACAAATGTTTTAGTTGTGGTAATATTGGTCACTATGCAACTTATTATCCATAATATGAAAGCAGTAGCAATGATGAAAGCCTCTCCGATAGTGAAAAAGAAGAAAAAGGTTTAGAAAATGAAGAAGAAGACACATTTGACATTAAAGAGAAACTTATTGATGTTCTTGAAGAGTTGAAAAGGGCTAGAAATAATAATTCAAGATTGAAGGCTCAAGTACAAGAGAATGAAGATGATCCGATAATTGAAGATCAAGAAAAAGAGAAAGATTTAGAAAAGGAAGAGGAAGCCACAATTAATATGAAAGAGAAAATTGATGTTGATATTGAAGATTTAAAAAGGAAGAACTTAATATTGAAGGCTCAAGTACAAGAGGATGAGAAAATAAGGGCAAAACTTCTATAATATATCACTGACTTAAACGTAAAGGTAAGGAAAGTTGAAGAAGGTATGGCTGAGCAATGAAAGGCCAAAGAGTTGGAATGTGAAATAATGGAACATGACGTTGTTCCTATAAAGGAATTTGAAAAGCTATAGAAAAATATCAGGTTTGAGAAAAGCACAAAAATCCTAAATGATATTATCAAAGCATAAAGATATCCATTTATACAAACATGACTTGCTTTTGAAGAAGGTCAAGAGAAACAAAAATAGGACTCAAGCTAAAAATGAATAAATAAATAAAATAAATAAGTGAAGAAGAGCCTAATACCTATACTGATGTGTTGAGATATGATAGTATCAAAGAGGAAGCAAATAAATAATAATCAAGGAACATGGACCATCACAAGAAAAGCAAAGAAAGAACCATGAGATAAAGGCAATATGAATATTTCTTCCAAGGTTATTATTTCTCATGTAATTATTTTGGTCATAAAGCTATACATTGCAGGGTTCATGATAAGAATGATTATGGCTTCACTAAGAGGAACTTCAATTCATTTGCACCTTTCAATAACTACAACATCATTTGTTACAATTGCAAAAATTTTGGTCATAAAGTTGTACATTGCAGGGTTCATGATAAGAATGATTATGGCTTCACCAAGAGAAATTTTAAGTCATTTGCACCTTTCAAGGACTACAACATCATGTGCTTCAATTGCAATAATTTTAGGCATAAATCTAAATGGTGTAGAACAAATTTCTGGAACTTCCAAATATAAGCAAGAAAAAGGATCCTCAAAATGTTCAAAAGAGTATGACTACAAAGGTGTGGAGAAAGAAAATTTAAATAGGAGAAGAGAATTATAAACTGGGAGTAGGTTCACTCCCGTCCCATTATTGATCACCTAAATAAAAGGATGTGGTGAGGGGGATATGCTAAGTATCTTATATTTAGCCCCAAGGAGCCATTTTCCATTGATGTCAAAGGGGGAGAATTTTAGTGAGAGAGAGCAGCTTTTCAGGGGGAGCATTTTGTGATCATGGCGATATAAAGGATAGTTTTTTTTAAAGGTTTGCCATAAATGAAAAAGAAGGAGATTGTTAAAAATATTAAGTTTTCATTGATGTAAAAGGCATGAATATACATTGATGTCAAAAGCAGGAATATATTCAAGAATGGAATTGTAAGTTGTCAATATTATTAAGGGCAAAAACATTGACAAGGATGAAATTATGAATAGATAATATTATGGTGCTTGAACAAATAAAATGGTGATATATATCTCAAATATAAATTAGTGATGTATACTTTGATATTTAAATTAAATATTTAAATATTGAGGTAAGGTTTTAAAGGTGGGATATATTTAAATCAAAAGGATTTAATTATATTTAAAATAATGAAAAGGTTGACCTTATGTTTAAGATTCAAAAATTTATTTTTGAATATATGTGGTGATAACTTTATTGGTGGAGTTATTTTAGTGAGCACCTTCGCAATTGACTTCGGAGAAAGAACAAGACCTTTTGTTCACATGCTTTGTCTTCGTTCAAGCCATCCAAAAATTTTCTACCATCTACTAAATAGATTTTGTCACTGCTACATACCTTTTCGTCCATATCCTTCAAGGGCTTCAGCTTATGGCGCACTCCATCCTTTGTCAAGGAGTAAGTTTTGGCATGCCCATCATGTATTGCACATCGATCAAATTGCCATGGCCTTCCCAAAAAAAAATGGTAAGTATCCATAGACATGATGTCACATAAGACCTCATCATTGTAATTCCTAATATGAAACTTTATCAAACATTGCTCATTGACCAAATCCCTATGGTCCTTCTGCAAACCAAGAAATCCAATATGGATGCGAGTTACTTCTTCTATATAACTATAATTTGGTAACCATCCCTTCTAAAAATTGTTTATCAATGCTACCATTATCAATGATAACATTACACACCTTACCTCCACATTCACACCTTGTACAGAATAAAATCTTCCTCTAATATGGATCTTTCTCCTCATTCAACAAAGCCCTACTTGTGACCATAACTTCTCCTATTTTTGCTTCTTTAGAGTGCTCAGATTCAACACCTTCATCTATAACAGCAGCTCAAGCATCTCCTTCATCTACAATAGCAGCTCAGACATCACCTTCAGGCCTCTTATTCATTCCCCCTTGGTGTTGTGGGCACTCATATACCCGATGCTCTTCTTCCCCACATTAGAAATAGGTTCCATGAAATCCTCCTCTTCTGAGCCCTCATCTAGACCTTCCTCTTCCTCTTTGGTAGCCATTATTATACTCACAAGGGCGATAAGAATTCTCTTCCTTCTGGTCCTGACTGTTGCTTGTTTCTCCAGTCTTATTTTGGTCCTCATTTCATCCTCCATTTTTTCTCCCACCAGTTCTGCCACCATGACCTCTTCCTATTTGCTTGCTCTTAAATATTTTTTTCAACTTCTCTTCTACCTTCAAGGCAAACTGGTAAGTATCTTCTATAGTGGTCATCCTGACCAGGCTCAAATATTCTTGAATACTTGCTCTCAACCCATTTATGTAATGGGCTATCTTCTCCTTGTTGGCATTAGAATGGGCTACCTTCTCCTTGATAGACTTTCTCGACTACCTCAAACCCTACATTTTCTTTAGTAGATCCAATTCATAGTCAGCTAGAATGAAATACCTCTTCAACTTATCCACCAGTCGCTACCACATTGTTATCCTTTCCTTCCCTCTTCTGTTTCTATCTAGTTACACTCCCTTCCACCAAATACTAGTATGACCCTTTAGCTTGGTCTTAGCAAAATTTACCCTCTTAGGATATTCAACCTCTCATACTGAAAGTATTCTTCCATGTCATTGATCCAATCGATCAACTCTTATGGATTAAAATTTACAGAATATGTAGAAACTTCCATTTTTGGTCTCTTCCCAATCTGGGATATGGCTTGGTATAACCTATCTTGTGTAGGATCTACTATATATTATTCTTCCTTGAACTAGGCATCTTCTTCTTCAACTTCATATTCACTCCCATATTCTCTCCTTGGCTCAAATACTCTATGTAGTTCCTCTTGCCGAGCTTGAAATTACCTCTACAAAGCTCTAAAATCTTCTTTTGGCACCATAGCATTTCTCCCACCACCATGATTTCTTCATGGAGACATTTTGATCATTTCTCTCAAAAATCCTAACCACAAATCCTGGTGTAAACTACCTCACATTCGGTGACCTGTTTACACACTCAAAAACTCCTGCTCTGATACCAATTGAAGTAGAGTTGCATTAACCAAGACACATAAAATCCACAAAAATAGAGAAAAATAGAGATATGCCAAAAGCTTTATGATATTCCTTACTGAGGAGAATGGAGCTTACAAATACTGACTCATTACAAATTCAAAATTCCCCCCTTTTGACCTTGTTTTCCCTTTTTCTGCATAAAAGCATCTATTTCAAATTTGAATTTTGGGGGTAAACTTTCTAAGGTAATAACTCCTTCCTCGTTGCTAAAAATGGATATTATTACACCTTTTCGAAAATATCTCAAAGGGTTAGGAATCCTTGTACTCTGTTAAAACATAGTATTGTCATATTTCAGTCCTTAAAAAGGACTATAAGACCTTCACATTTGACCTCCAAGTTTTACTAGTAGGATTTTTTTCACTCGTTTTAACAGGGTATATGACTTTGAAATTTACATATCTTCCAAACTTCTCAGGATATTGGGATGATTCTTTTGCCTCTAGGCCTATTTTCCCATCCCCTAATAACCAACCCAACTTAGAGCATAGAAATAAAACATTACAAATTTTGTATGATGCAATATTACTCTTACACTACTAGATGCTCCTGCATCATACACCCACGGTAAATTGAGAAGTGACCTTCACTTCTCTAGTGCTAGAGGAAAATCCAAGTGGTCAAAATTTATCTTCAACAACCAAGATGAATCATCAACAGGACTACCCTTCCACTTAACCAAATATTTTTCATACTGCCTATTTTTAGAACTTTTGTCGAGGCATATATCCAGGATTTCTTCTATCTCTTCCTTCTCTAGAGTAGATGCTAGAATATCCCAAATTTTTGTTACTGGTCCATCATAATTTCCCCTTCATGATATTATTCTAAATAAAAAATGTTGAACACATGTGATACGTTAAGTCCACTTAGTAGTTCTACTTCATATGCATTTCTTGAGTCTCGTTTCTCTATGATCCTGCATGGTCTAAACTTCTTCATTTTCAACTTGTTATAGGTTTTATTAGGAAACCTTTCTTTCCTTAGGTGGACCATAACTTCATCTCTCACTCAAAATTCCTTAAACCACCTCTTTTGGTCTACCCTTATATTGTACTGAATATTCATCTTAGTAATATGCTTCTTCACTTCTTCATGCAAGCTCTTTAGATGCTTTGCAAATTCCTCAGCCTTAGCAATGCTCTTTTCCCCTCTTTCCATATTCCTCAACTCAGAAGCATTCCTTGGGTTTCTCCCATATATAATCTAGAATGGGGATTTATTAGTACTCCTATTGATAGAATTTTTGTAAGCAAATTCTTCTTATGGTAAAACCAAATCCCATCCTTTGGGATTATCACCTACCATGCATCTCAGCAGGTTACCCAAACTCCAATTCACCACCTTTGTTTATCCATTAGTCTATGTATGGTATGCAAAACTAAATTTCAAATACATATTCAACTTCTTCCATAAGTTCCTCCAAAAATACCCAATAAATTTGGTATCTCTATAGGAAATGATGCTCTTTAGTAGACCATGTAGTCGTACCACCTCTTTGAAAAACAACCCTGCAACATGAACTATATCATTAGTTTTCTAGTAGGGAATGAAATGTGCCATCTTTGAAAACCTGTCAACCACCATAAATATGGAGTCATTCCCTCATTGTGTCCTTGGTAGGACAAGAACAAAATCCATGCTTATGTCTTCCCATGGTTTCCCTGGTATAGGTAATGGTTGATATAATTCTATGTTCTGCCTCACACCCTTGGCTCTCTAGCATACTTTGTAATTTTGCACAATTTTATTCACATCTTGTTGTAACTGTAATTCTCACTAACGAGGGCAATGATCTTATCTTAACCAAAGTGTCCAACCAACCCTCAACTGTGCTTCTCATTGACCAAATTCTCTCTCATAAAACTTCTTGGAATACACAATTGGTTTCCTCTAAACAAAATTCCATATTGGATTAGAAAATCCAACCATTTAGATCTATCCAAAGTAACAGGTACCAAGCAAGCTCTCCAAGCCTCTATAAAATCTGGGTCTTCAGGGTATAAACTCTTAATTTCATAAAACCCTATAACATCCACCTTCTTTTTTGTCAACAAGTCCTACCTTCTACTTAAGGCATCTGCAACCCTGTTTGACTTCCCACTCTTATGCTTCAACACAAAGTTATAACTCTGTAAAAACTCAACCCACTTTAGGTACCTCTAATTTAGCTTCCTTTGGATATTGATATACTGTAAGGCCTGATGATCAGCATATAGAATTAATTCTTTTGACAAAAAATAGTGCCTCAACTTCTTCAAAGACTAAAATATAGCATAAAACTCTTGATAATAAACATAATAATTTTTCCTAGCCTCATTAAGTTTCTCACTAAATTATACAACATGCTTACCTTCTTGACTCAATACAAATCCTATTTCAGTACCACTAGCATCACAATCTACCTAAAATACCTTATTAAAATCTGGAAGTGCCAAAGTAGGTTGCTCTATGACTTTATTCTTCAGCATATCAAAACTCCTATATGATCTTGAAGTCCACTTAAACTCCTTCTTATCCCCTGTCATTGTCTCTATTAGGGGTGCACAAATACTTCTAAAATTCTTAATATTTTTTTTGTAAAAACTAGCTAGACCATGGAATGATCTTACCTCTGTAACGCTTCTTGGAGTAGGCCATTTGATGATAGTCCTCACTTTTTTTGGGTCCATTTTAAGACCTTCAGCTGAGATGACAAATCCTAGATACACCAACTCCTTCCTCACAAAACTGCACTTCTTGAAATTAATCAACAATTGCTCCTCCCTCAGCTTCTCAAAAACTTGTTGAATATGAGCAGGTGCTCCTCCAAAGTCTTACTAAAAATTAAAATGTAATCTAAATAGACAATGCAATTTTTTCTAAAAACTCTTTCAATACCTCATTCATAAGTCACATGAATGTGCTTGGTGCTTGGTAAGCCCAAACGGTATGACCAACCACTCATAAAAACCCTCTATGGTCTTGAAGGTTGTATTCCACTCATCTCCTTCTCTGATACAAATCTGATGATACCCACTCATCAGGTCAATCTTGGTGAAGTACTTGGCTCCACTTGAATAGTCCATAATGTCATCTATCCTCAGCACTGGAAATCTATATTTGATTATGATCTTGTTAATAGCTTAAGAATCTGTACACATTCTCCATTCCCCATATTTATTTGGTTTTATTACTATAGGTACTGCACATGGACTCAAGCTCTCTCGAATAAGTCATTTTTAAGTAGCTCTTGGACTTGTCTGTTCATATCCTCACTTTCTACAAGAGTCATTCTATGGGATGCCTTATTGGGTAAACTATCTATCAGTACCAAATCTATGTGGTGACTGATCTTCCTCACTGGTGGCAAACCCTTAGGTACATTATCTAACATAATATATAGGACTTCTAATAGACTAGAGACCTCTACTGGGATATATTTGTATTGCTCATCCTTAACTCTAGGAATTAATGCATAGCACATATACTCATGCTTCAGGCCATCCAAAAATTTTCTACCATCTACTAAATAGATTTTGGCACTTCTACATACCTTTTCATCCATCTCCTTCAGGGGCTTCAGCTTGTGGTGCATTCCATCCTTTGTCAGGGAGTAAGTGTTGGGATTCCCATAATTTATTGCATGCTAACCAAACTGTCATGGCCTTCCCAATAGCAAATGGTAAGCATCCATAGGTAGGATGTCACACAGGACCTCATCATGGTAATTCCCAATATGGAACTTTACCAAACATTACTAACTGACCAAGGCTCTATGGTCCTGCAACCAAGCAATACGATATGGATGCGGGTGCCTTCTTCTCTCTAACTATAACTTGGTAACCATCCCTCCTGAAACCAGGTTATCAATACTACCATTATCAATGGTAACATTACATACCTTACCTGCACATTTATACCTTATGCAAAATAGACTCTTCCTTTGATCTGGACCTTTCTACTCATTCACGAAAACCCTCCTTGTGACCATAACTTCTCCTCTTTTTTCTTCTTCAGAGTGCTCAAATTCAACACCTTCATCCACAATAGTAGCTCAAGAATTACCTTCAGGCCTCTTATTTGTTCCCCTTGGTGTTGTGGGCACACATATGCCTGATGTCCTTCTTCCCCACATTGAAAATAGGTTCCACAAAATCATCCTCTTCCAGGCCCTCATCCAGACCTTCTTCTTCCTCTTTGGTAGCCATTATTATACTCACGAGGGTAGTAAGAATTCTCCCCCTTATGGTCCTGATTTTTGCTTGTTTCTCCAGTCTTATTTTGGTCTTCATTTCATCCTCCATTTGTTCTCGCATCAATTCTACCACCATGACCTCTTCCTCTTTTCTTGCTCTCAAATATTCTATTCAACTTCTCTTCTAACTTCAAGGCAACCTATTAAGCATATTCTATGGTGGTCATCCTGATCAGGCTCAACTCCTCTTGAATACTTGCTCTCAACCCATTTATGTAATGGGCTACCTTATCCTTGTTGGCCTTAGAATATCCCGTTATGATTAAAATTTTATAGAACTCCTCTATGTATTCCTTGACATACTTGCTCACCTGCCTCAAACCTTGCATTTTCTTTAGCAAATTCAAATCATAGTCAGGTGGAATGAACTGCCTCTTCAACTTCTCCACCATCCACTCCCACCTTGTTATCATTTACTTCCTTCTTCTGTTGCTGTCCAACTAGACTTCCTTCCACCAAATACTAGCATGACCCTTTAGCTTGGTATTAGAAAACTTGAACCTCTGAGGATATTCAACCTCCTCATACTCAAAGTATTTTTCCATGTCATTGATCCAGTCGATCAACTATTATGGATTAAGATTTCTAGAATACGTAGAAATCTCCATTTTTGGTCTCTTCCCAATATGAGATATGGATATGTATAACCTGGCTTGTGCAGGACCTACTTCATCTTCTTCTTATTTGAATTAAGCCTCTTCTTCTTCAGCTTCATCTTCGCTCCCATATTATCTCCTTGGCTCAAATCCTCTACGTAGTTCCTCTTGTAGAGATTAAACTTACCTCTACAAAGCTCTAAAATCTTCTTATGGCACCATATCATTTCTTGCACAACCACAGTTTCTTCATGGAGGCATTTTGACCACTTATCTCACAAACCCTAACCACAAATATTGGTGTAAACTGCCTCACATCCAATGACGTGTTTACATTCTTAGGAACTCCTGCTCGGATACCACTTGAAGCAGAGTTGCATGAACTAGGACACATAAAATCCACAAAAATAGAGAAAAACAAAGATATGCTAAAATATTTCTAATATTCCTTGCTAAGGAGAATGGATCTTACAAATACTAACTCATTACAAAATCAAAATTCCTTGCTTTTGATCCTATTTTCCCTTTTTCTGCCTAAAATCATCTATTTCAAATTTGAATTTCATGGGCAAACTTGTCGAGGTCATAACTCCTCACTAGTTTCTTGAAATGACTATTATTACACCTTTTCAAAAATCTCTCAAAGGGTTAGTAAGCCTCATACTATGTCCATACATAGTACTACCATATTTTAGTCCTTAAAAAGGCCTATAAGGCCTTCAAAATTGGCCTCCAAGTTTTACTAGTTTTACTAGCAGGATTTTTTTCACTAGTTTTGATAGGGTATATGACATTCAAATTTACATATCTTCGAAACCATTTAGGATATTGGGATGATTATTTCACTGCTAGGTCCTTTTTTCCATTCCATAATAACCAACCCAAATTAGAGCATAAAAGGAAAACATTAAAATTTTTGGATGATGTAAGATTACTCTTACACTGCTAGATGCTCTTACACCAGACACCCAGGGTAAATTGAGAAGTGACCTTCACTTATCTAGTGTTGGAAGAAAACCCAAGTGGTCAAACTCTATATTTGACAACCAAGATGAATATTCAATAGGCCTGCCCTTCCACTTAACCAAATATTCCTTATACTACCTGTTTCTGGTACTTTTATAGATGCATGTATCTAGGATTTCTTCTATATCTTCCTTCTCTTGAGTAGATGCTAGAATATCCCAAATTTTTATTACTGGTTCATCATAATTTTCCCCTTCATGATATTCTACTAAATCATAAATATTGAACACATGTGATATGTTAAGTCCACTTGGTAGTTCTCCTTCATATGCATTTCTTGAATCCTATTTCTCTATGGTCGTACATGATCCAAACTTCTTCATTTTCGGCTTGTTATAGGTTTTAGTAGGAAATATTTATTTCCTTAGGTGGACCATAACTTCATCTCGCTATAACCTCCACCTTAATTTTTTTCAACAAGTTCTACCTTCTACTAAGGGATCTACAATCCTGTTTGACTTCCCACTCCTATGCTTCAACACAAAGGTATAACTTTGTAAAAATTCAACCCACTTTAGGTGCCTCTGATTTAGCTTCCCTTGGCTATTGATATAATTTTAGGCCTGATGATCAGTATATCGAACAAATTATTTTGGCAACAAATAGTGCCTCCACTTATTCAAAGCCTGAACTATAGCATAAAACTCTTGATCATAAATAGAATAATTTTTCCTAGCCTCATTAAGCTTCTCACTAAAGTAGGCAACATGCTTACCTTCTTGACTCAATATAGCTCCTATGGAACTACCACTAGCATCACAATCTACCTGAAATACCTTATTAAAATTTGGAAGTGCCAAAATAGGTTGCTCCGTGACTTTCTTCTTCAGCATATCAAAACTCCTCTTTGCTCTTGAAGTCCACTTAAACTCCTTATCCCCTTTTATTATCTCTATTAGGGGTGCACAAATACTGCTAAAATTCTTAATAATTTTTCTATAAAAATTGGCTAGACCATGGAATGATATTACCTCTGTAACGTTTTTTGGAGTAGACCATTCGATGATAGCCTTCACTTTTTTGGGTCTATTTTAAGACCTTCATATGAGATGACAAATCCCAGATACACCAACTCCTTCACAAAACTACACTTCTTCAAATTAATCAGCAACTTCTCCTCCCTCAACTTCTCAAAAACTCATCGAATATGCAGCAGGTGCTCCTCCAAAGTCTTACTAAAAATTAAAATGTCATATAAATAGACAATGCCAATTTTTTCTAAAAACTCCTTAAATATCTTATTCATCAGTTGCATGAATGTGCTTGGTGCATTGGTTAGCCCAAATAGCATGACCAACCACTCGAACAAACCCTATCTGGTCTTAAGGCTATCTTCCACTCATCTCCTTCTATGATATGAATCTGATGATACCCACTCTTCAGGTCAATCTTTGTGAATTACTTGGCTCCACTCAAATAGTCCATAATGTCATCCATACTTGGTAATGGAAATATGTATTTGATGGTTATCTTGTTAATATATCATGAATCTATACAAATTATCTATTCCCCATATTTCTTTGGTGCTAGTATTGTAGGTATTGCACATGGGCTCAAGCTCTCTCGAATCACTCCCTTTTTTAGTAGCTCTTGGATTTTTCTGTTCAGCTCTTGACTTTCTACAAGAGTCATTCTATGGGCTGTATTATTGGATAAACTAGCTCCTGGTGCCAAATTTATGTGGCGATTGATCTTCCTCACTGGTGGCAAACCCTCAGGTACATTATCTAATATAATATCTAGGAATTCTTCTAATAGACCTGAGAAATCTACTAGGATATCTTTGCATTGCTCATCCTTAACTCTAGGAATTAATGCATAGCACATATGCTCATGTTTCAGGCCATCCAAAATTTTTCTACCATATACTAAATAGATTATGACATTGCTACATACCTTTTCATCCATCTCCTTCAGGGGCTTTAGCTTGTGGTACACTCCATCCTTTGTCAGGGAGTAAGTGTTGGCATGCCCATAATGTATTGCATGCCGATAAAATTACCATGGACTTCCTAATAACAAATGCCAAGCATCCATAATATGGATGTCACACATGACCTCATCATGGTAATTCCCAATATGGAAATTTACCAAAAATTGCTCACTGACCAAAGCCCTATGGTCCTTCTACAACAAAGCAATCCGATATGGATGCGGGTGCCTTCTTCTCTCTAACTGTAACTTGGTAACCATACCCTATGAAACCAGGTTATTAGTGCTGACATTATCAATAATAATATTACACACCTTACCTGCACATATACACCTTGTATAAAATAGACTCTTTATCTGATATGGATCTTTCTCCTCATTCTGTAAAGCCCTCCTTGTGACCAGAACTTATCCTCTTTCTACTTCTTTAGAGTGCTCATATTCAGCACCTTCATCTACAACAACAACTTGGGTATTACCATTAGACCTCTTATTCGTTCCCCCTGGGTGTTGTGGGCACTCATGTGTCCGATGTCCTTCTTCCTCATATTGAAAATAGGTTTCACAAAATCCTCCACTTTCAGGCCCTCATATAGACCTTCCTCTTCCTCTTTGGTAGCCATTATTTTTCTCATAGTAGTGGTAAGAATTCTCCCCCTTATGGTCCTGACTGTTGCTTGTTTCTCTAATCTTATTTTGGTCTTCATTTCATCCTCCATTTGTTATCCCACCAGTTTTGCCACCATGACCTCTTCCTCTTTGCTTGCTCTCAAATATTTTTTTAACTTCTCTTCTACCTTCAAGGCAAACTGATAAGCATCTTCTATGGTGGTCATCCTGACCAGGCTCAACTCCTCTTAAATACTTGCTCTCAAACCATTTATGTAACGGGCTACCTTCTCCTTGTTGGCCTCAGAATGGTTTGTTCTGATTAAAATTTTATAGAACTCCTCTATGTATTCCTTGACAGACTTTCTCAACTACCTCAAACCCTATATTTTCTTTAGAAGATTCAACTCATAGTCAACTGGAATGAACTGCCTCTTCAACTTCTCCACCATCCGCTCCCACCTTGTTATCCTTTCCTTCCATCTTCTGTTTCTATCCACCATGCATAGATTGCATTGAAAATCTCCATATTTTACATTGAATTAAAATATTCATGAATTAAAGAGTTTCATAATGGCTAGCTACAGGTGATTGTCCTCACAAATTTCTAAATACCATAACAAGGACACAAATGCTCCTCCAACTAACAAAGAAAAACTAAAATGCCTAAAATTATATCTCTCAAATTGCATCCAACCCTTTGGAATCGGGTCTCAATGGCTATTTATAGCCTTACATTCTCCAAATACCTATCGTTTGCAATGGTAAATGATGATGTATCATATTTTGATTCAGTTACCCTTCCGTAACTATTTCTCCAACTATATATCTTCTATGAATTTCTATTATCTGAAAACTCTTCAACTTTCGCCTTCTAGTATTATGCTTGGTTGTATTTGTATTGAAGATTCATGCCCACCATCATTTTTTCTGCAAAAATTTCAAAAAGGCAAGGCTTAGAACATTAATATTATAATTAATTTGAATTAATTAATTTTCCTAAGGTGTAAACCTTTTATTTTTTAATTATTAAATTAATTAATTATTCTATAGTTTGAACTTTTGATTTTTCAATAATTAATTAATTTGAATTAATTAATTCTTTTAATTTTAAAATATCCCTAAGGTTTGATATTTAATTTTAGGGCAAAATATTATATTTAATTTTTTTAATTTCAATGCCCCTTCTTTTATCCAATCTACGGTCATGCAAAGAAAATCCAAAATGCGCTCTCTTAATGAAAAGATAATGAAAATTAAAATACATGCTCTTATATGAAGAAAAACTAAAATGCGTGCTCTTAATGAAAATATAATGAAGATTCGAATTGGCACTCCCCTTAATTTACCTTTTTTTGAGTACTTGGTGTCTCAATTTACAAAGGAATGTGCAAAATCTTGTTTGAGCTCCATTTACAAAGAAGCTTAAGAATTTCTCGGGAAGCCTCATTTTCTCGCAAAACCTCATTTTCTCACAAAACCTTGTTTTCTAGAGAATTCTTATTTTTAGAACATCCTTGTTTGCACTCCATTTACAAAGAAGCTTAAGAATTTCTCCCGAAGCCTCATTTTCTCATGAAACCTTGTTTTCTAGAGCATTCTTATTTTTAGCGCATCTTTTTTTGTGCTTCATTTACAAAGAAGCTTAATAATTTCTCCCAAAGCCTCATTTTCTTGTGAAACCTTATGTTTTCTAGAGCACTCTTATATTTAGTGCATCCTTGTTTATGCTCCATTTACAAAGAATCTTAATAATTTCTCCTGAAGCCTCATTTTCTAGTTAAACCTTCTTTTCTAGACTATCCATTAATTTACCTTTTTCTCAGGACTTGGTGCTTTTCAGTGCTGCAATCTCAATTTACAAAGGAATGCACAAAATCTTGTTTGTGCTCCATTTACAAAGAAGCTTAAGAATTTCTCCAAAAGCCTCATTTTCTCATGAAACCTTATTTTCTAGAGCATTCTTGTTTTTAGCGCATCCTTGTTTGCACTCCCTTTACAAAGAAGCTTAAGAATTTCTCCTCAAAGCCTCATTTTCTCATGAAACATTATTTTCTATAGCATTCATTTTTTTAGCGCATCTTTGTTTGCGCTCCATTTACAAATAAGCTTAAGAATTTCTCCACAAGCCTCATTTTCTTGTGAAACCTTGTTCACCTTTCCTTCCTTTGCAAGGTCCATGCATTTTTGTTTCTCTCTTTCCTTTATAAGGTTCTCAATTTTTTTTGAGTTCAATTTATTACAAAACAAAGATTTGGTGATTTTAACCTAAACTCAAAATAGCGTGCTCTTCGTACATTTAAATGTATGCCAATGAATTTGTAGTGCATTTCTGCAAAGCAATGGATCACTATTTTTTCAAGATCCAATGAATTTATGTATTTCTCCTTATCTTCCATTGAACCCAACAAATTTTGGTAATGTTCATTATCATGATTTTGCATCCTTTATTCACATGACTTGAAAAATATGTCAAAAATAAAAGTGCAAATATCTGTCTCTAATATATCACTAAAATATAGATCATCTAGCAATATCCAAGGAATATGGGGTTAAACAGTTTCAATTGAAAATAGATGTACCATTTGCTTCAGCTTATTGGGTGTTTAGTGCATTCATTCTTTATTCTTGAATCAATTAGAAATCCATTACCCAGTTAGACATTGGGCTATTAAGGATATTACTCTTAAAGATTTACCTCTGCATTGCTCCACATCTAGTCAAGCATCCATAGCTCCAATGGAGATGATCTAGATCTCTTATAGACATTTATCTACTTCCAACTAGGCATGTATAGCCCTGGTAGAGATTATCTGAATCACCTAAGCACTTTCCTGATTTGCACACATTTTTTTTAGAAGCATTTTGACTGCTTTGCAAGTATCATATGTGCCTTTGGGTTAGAGACCTTTTAAGGCTAAAGATGGAGTGTATAACAATTTTTTTCCAATCATCAAATCAAGGTGATTTCATCCTTCATGATTCAAAAATAATCATTTAAATATAATGTTAGAGGTGAAGCTTCAAAAATATGTTGCACTATTTCAATATTCTCTATTCTAGTCCATAATCCAGACATGACTGCTAATAAAATTATTTCTCTATTTTTTAGTTTCACCTAATTTGAAATAGACAATTCATCCTCAATAGATCAAACACATTTCTCTTTAAAGGAGCCAAAAGTTGATTGCAACTTGAATCCACTTCTAAAAATTTTAAATATGGAACAAACAACATGAAACTAAAATTAAAACATGAAACAAATAAGAAATTTCATGAAATGAGAACAAACCATTCAAATAAGTAAAACTAAAGAAACACAAAATCTTATACATGGAAAGAAGAACTTTAAAATAAAATAAAATGAATCTAACTATGAACAAAAGGAAACAACATAAAAATAGATTAAAATAAAAGACAACAAAATAAAAATAAACTATGACACAATTATTGGGTCATATTAAATTTCCCAGGATCCCATGTATGGTTTTGACCATTTGGGAGACTCAAGTAATGGTAAGCATACTGGATTTCATGAGCCTTATCCCATAATAGTATCAAAATCCAAAATTTGAAGGTCTTTACTTTACCTCTCTCACCCCACCAGATCAATTTAATTCCATCCTCATTGTCATACTTAAATTTTTCCCCATCAGACTTAAAGTCCATAACTGGTCTTCAATTAATTTTTGTGTACTATGTGAGATGTCTATTATTGAACTTTTATCTTCAATCACACTTTCTACTAGCATGGTGTGAATTCCCATTTTCAATTTAGTGATCAAAATACTATCCTCATTGTTATTATTAGACACGAGATATTCCAAGCTTGACCTTATTTTTAAAAAATTGATTTCCAAACCAGTATTCATAGTTTCAGACCAATCATAACTACACAACAATTTATAGGAATCTAGGATATATATGAGGATCATTATAATTTTGTATTCCAGGTTCAATAGTCAATTGTTGATGAACTTGATTCAGTACCTCAATAACATCTACCTTTGTCTTGTTCAACATAGCAACCTTATTACTGGTGTGAGTAGGAATCAACTCTAATTATTTGTTAACCACAAATGACATTTCATTATCAACAACATTTGAATCCAACAAATAATTATGCAAACTTTTACCGAGAATTCTAATGGTTGAAAAAAATGTTAGGATTCTATTTTTTATGCATTTCCATTCACCAGGACTTGATGAGCCTTTGTAATTTCTTCTTTTTCTTGACTAGTGCAAGTTTTTCCAATTAATACATTGTGTGGATCTTCACTAGTCCCTATATTAATAGTGTCATAAGCATCATTCTATAATGAGAATTTATTACATATTTTTTCTTTTGTAATCAATGTCAAAAAGTATTTCAAGAGAAACTATACCTTTGCGAATTGCATTAGTTTTCATGGTTACCTCATGGTCTTCATTTTCATCATCTTGCAACCTTTCATCCTTATCAATACTATGGCTTTCAAAAATACCAGAATTAGTCACAAAATTGAAAATATGCTTATCATTTTCAAACAATAAATCCTATTGGTAAGGGAATGCTTTAAGTAGCAAATCTTCATGGTCAACCACCTGTGTTATCTCAAATAGAGCAAAATTTTCCTTTGGGTCTCTAATGATATCATATCCAAATAATTTATGTGATGGATTTTTCTCTATATGACGTAAAGGCATACTAATTTCTAGCTGCATAGGCATTGTAGGATCCTTAGGTGGGACAAGGCTTTCAATTTCTTGCACATCAAGTGGGATAGAAGTTCCTTTGGGAAGTGCAAAAAAAGTGATTGATTCCCCTTCCTTGTCTTGAATAATATAATAATTCTTTCTAAAACACTTGGTGAGATTCCATTCCTTATTTCATGACATCTTCAGATTCATATTCCTCCATTTTTTAAGGTTCATATGTTTCTCATACTAAAGTTGTCCTTGCATTCTGATTAGCTTGATTCCTACAACTCTTGTTGATGGGTACAAATTCCAAAACTTTCACCTCATTTTGGACAATATCTAAAGTAGTTCTAACATTTAGATAGTCAGTTTCACCATGTTGATTGCTCACATTAGACATCATTTGATTTAAGGGTGCAAGATTAAAAGGTTGGTACTGGTTGGGATACATAACTCCTAGAATATAGTTCATCATGGGAGAGGGTTGTGTGAAATCCTGACTTATTTATGGTATCTAATTATGAGCTATAGGTTGTCCAAGTGATGGTAATTGATCCATACCAACACCTTGAGAAATCAATTGTTGTTAAAATGGTATTGCCTCACTGTAGGATTTGGGAGAGGATGTAATTTGAGGGACTCTCCTTAGAAATATGGAAGTTGATGTGTCTAAGGCTCCAATGTACATATGGATGGTTGATTCTTCTAAAAGGATGTAAGGTGTCACTAGTTTGGTATACAACATATGGAACCTATAATTGAATATTATCAAGGATTCATTAGGTTATCTACGGGCAAAGGAAAATTGATGGTATATCATAATTGGGTCAACCAGTTTTCTAAAATTGCTAAGAAATGTTGCTTCTAATTGAGCCCAAGTAGTGATAGTACCTGAAGGTAAGTTGATATACCAATCATAAGAAAACTCATCTAATATGTATTGAGACATTCTACAGGCAACATCTTCATGCATAATTTATAAATGAATTAAAGTGTCTATGTATGCCTGAATATGCTCCTTGGCCAATCTCATTATATCATGCATATACCATAGAAGATATATTTCAACATATGTAGGCATATCATGCATAGGCCTAGGTATGTTCAAAGGGTTACTTCCTACCATCCATGGAGCAAGAGCTATCATTAATCGATCTTGAGGAATAAAATTTAATAGTCAAGATAGGAAATACAAACACTATGCCAGGAAAAAAGACTCAAAATGGGGCCTTACTTTTGAAGAACACAAGATTATACTGAGAGGGGGGTGAACATTATAAGATCACTTTTTAATTTTCTTTCCCAAACAATATTATGTAATATATCAATGGAAATATTAATAACAATAATCAAAGCAATGCACAAATCACCACACACAATAGAGACACCAATTTAACGTGGTTCACCCAATGTGGGCTACTCCACGGAGAAAGTCTTTCACTAAAATTTTCTCAAAAAATCTCTTGGGAATCCTTCCCTATTACAATATTTATGGACCCTCTGTCCAAAGGAGACACCAATATCCTCAGCTGGTTCATGGATCTCTATCCACAGGAGAACTCCTTCTCCTCTGCTCTGGATGGTGAACCTCTATAAGACTACTACCTCCATTGCACTGGCTTGTGGATCTCTCTCCACTAAAGACTCCTATCCTCACTCAAAATACCTATCCTCACTACCTTGGATAATGGATCTCTATCCACTAGAGACTACTATCCTCTACTCTGTCACCTCCAAAGCTTGCTCTCAGCTCTATCACAAATCTGCACTAAACACAGTCCTTCGGTCTAGAAAAAATCTACTCAATACCTATATCTCTAATATACACTAAACATTGTCCTTCGGTCTAGCACAAATCTGCTCAATATAGGTCTCTTATATGCACTAAATACAATCCTTCGGTCTAGCACAAATCTGCTCAATCTCTGTCTCTAGTTTAGCATAAACCTATCCTCAAATCTACACCAAACTCTGTCCTCAAATATGTCCTCAAGCCTTAACACAAAGCTTGATCCAATCCCAAATTAACTCTGCTAGATCTACCCCAAGCATTAACACAAAGCTTGAACAAATCAATCAATCAACTCTGCTCACAAGTATTCTCAAAGACTTACCTCAAATCTGTCTAACAAGTCCTCTCAAGAACTTGCTCAAGCTACTCTCAAGTCTTCTCTAAGACTTACCTCAAATATGCTCAACAAGTCCTCACTAGAACTTGTCCAAACTGCTCTCAAGTCTTCTCTAAGACTTGCCTCAAATCTACTCAACAAGTCCTCACTAGACTTGTCTCAAATCTGCATTGTAAGCTTCCACAAAAGCTTACTCAACTCAATCCTTAAGTCTACTCTAGGACTTACTCAAATCTTTCCACTAGCTTTCACAAAAGCTTTACACAACTCAACTCAACCTATCACATAAAATATCTTTAATCACACAAATAAGTTTCACATAGAATCTTGTTTTAATCTCTTAGAAACATATAGAGAATGGTTAGAGACTCAATATGTTTCACACTCACAAACACTCAATCACTTCCAATCTCTTTCTCAAATCAATTTAAAATATAGAATAATTTGTTTCACAGAACTTGAACTATCACTCCAATACTTCCAATCAACTAGGCTCAATCAACTCCACTCAACCAATCACTCAATGAAGTCTTATTCAACAATGCTTATCAAACAAAACCTCACATAACAATGATACTCATGATATTTCACAAACCCTAGTTCAAGATAGTTCTCAACTTCTCATAACAATGATACTCATGATCTTTTCACAAACCCTAGTTCAAGCATATGAATACTCACTCAATTATTTCCAACAATGCTTATCAAACAATATCACATAACAATGATACTCATGATCTTGCACAAACCCTAGTTCAATATAGTTCACAAGTTCTCACTCAAGAATTCATAAATCATGCATATAAAGGTTTACTCACCAATGTTTATCAAACAAGAACCTTTTCACTCCAACTTAGCATTCACAACATCCAACAATCACTCTCAAGGATAATATACCCTTACCTCTTAATTGAAGAAGATTTGACTTCAAACACCTCTCTCAATCACAATCAACTTTTTGCCAATTTCAAAGGTTAGGTAGCAATGTTTCCTCAATCATTCACTCAATTTGATCCCTCAAAATATTTCACCATACATAGCAATAAATCTCTTTTACACCTTATAATCTCCACACTTCAAAATGCAAGCCAATAATTTGTCTAAAGAAAATAACCACAATGATTTTCTTTATAAACCCTTATCTCTCTAATACATCATAGCTTAACCCAATTAAAATATAATTCTCCTTTTAAACCTTATAACTCCTATTTCAATTTCACTTTATCAAAAATCACAATTAAAACAATTTACCTTAAAAACCTTATAACTCCCCCTTAATAAAAATTTATCATGCCACCTTTTAAACCTTAGAAGCAATTTTAATATTTAAAAAATTTAGTACCTTGCCCTCGATGGGATTCAAACTCCCGCTTGCTCCTCCATAGCACCCTAAATCGTGGCCCACGTGCCACGTGAGCTAGGTGCTCACCTTGGCACCAAAGAGTGCCTCGTGCACTTTGAACTTTCACCTTGGCACCAAAAAAAACTTTAACACATGCACCTTAGAAAAAGCGCTGCCACCAGGTTTCGATCGCGGAACCTCCTCCCTACTAACACCTTAAGCCACAGCCGCCTGTCGTTGGTCCAACTGCCATGGTTGGAAATGAATATCCAAGTTGTATTCTCTTTATGCGCTCGTTGACTGCCATGTTTGCAAATACTTTGTCCTCTTCTCCTCTTCTTCCACGTAGTTCGCACAAATCACATGCACTTCGATTAGTTTTATTCGAAGGATAATTTTTCCTTCCAAAGCATATGGTATAAATATAAATTTTTTGCTCTTCCCTCAACACGTCGGTGGGTGGAAAGGATAGTCGACGTCGGTGCTCAAATTTTATTGCTTGCCCTTTGTAACCCTAACCTTAGGGTTATTTTAATTTAAATTAATTTATAACAAAGTTGTTATAATTAATTTAATTAATTAGGTCTATACTTTAGACCTTTAATATTATAATATTAAAATTATAATATTATTTTCTTGGGCCTTCCTATTGCTCTTATAGACCTTTTTGACCACCTTAAATATTATAATAAGCATATTATAATATTATTTTCCCTTAGGCCTAGAAGCAATCATTTTCTTGCACTGCTCATGGAAACTGATGTTGCTCACTGAAACTGACTCTTGACATCAATGAAAACAAAACTTTCTCATATTTCCAACAACTTCTAGCGCCAATTCTATTGTGCACCAAGGAGGCTAAAGATAAGGATTAAAAGGACTTAGAACATTTAGAAATTAAGCTATGTAGACTAAAATTAATAGTGAGACAGAATGTTCATACCCTCCTTCTAGCACCAATTCTATTGTGCATTGAGGGATAAGAGGACTTAAAAAAATTGTAATTCATGGCTTAAAATAACAATGAAATCAACACTTCAAGCCCTCCTAGAGCCAATCCTATTTTGCGATAATGAGGCTAAAGATAAGGGTCAAAAGGACATAGAACATTTAACAATTAAGCTATATAGACTGAATTAATAAGGAGTAAAAATGTTCATGCCCTCCTTCTAGCACCAATTATGTTGAGTGATATATTTGTTAGATAACAAACATATACCAACAACTAGGACTCATGCAGGATGTCCTCTCTTGAAAGAAGATTCATGATCTCCCTAAGGTTCGGGTGAGGTTGGTCTAACCTAGTAATTTATATTGCTCTTTTGATTCAAAGGAAAAACAATGAAATATCTTGAATATTCAGGACCTTCATGTAGCCATCACAAGGGGATTATTAGTTTTAGTTTTTATTAATTGATTGTATTGACATGAAGAACTTGGGGCTTTGCTTAATTGTACAGTAAATCATGTGGATATGAGCATTTAGTATCAAAATTCACCAAAGCATTACAATCATTCATTTATTTGAAACTTACAAGAGTAGAACACAACATTATGAAATCAAGCTTTAGAGATGAAAATTCTGCTAATATACTCCTAATTTTAACTATTTTTTTAAATAAAATGCATGAAATAAGGGTTAGGGAAAGAAAATCAAACAAGTCATGGTGAATTCAAATATTTGCAAGGGTTTTGTTGATGCATCCAATTCTGAATTAAACCAATCTCAGCCTCAACCATTTATCACACATTCTAAGAATAATATGGTGCCATATTCAAGGAAAATGAAGCACAATACAGAAATAAATTCAAATGCAAACACTATCAGCATGGACAAATTACATAAAAAAATCTCCATATTTTACATTGAATTAAAATATTCACAAATTAGAGAGTTTCAGAATGGCTAGCTGCATGCTATTATCCTCACAAATGTCTAAATACCATAACAAGAGAATAAATGCTCCTCCAACTAACAAAGAAAATTTGAAATACCTAAAATTCTTTCTCTTAAATTGCATCCAACCCTTTGGAATCAGGTTTCAATGGCTATTTATAGCCTTACATCCTCCAACTACCTATCATTTGCAATGGTAAATGATGATGTATCATCTTCTAATTCGGTTACCTTTTCGTAACTGTTTCTCAACTGCAGATCTTCTATGACTTTATGTTATCCAAAATCTCTTCAACTTTCACCATCCAGTATTATGTTCAGTTGTACTCGTATTGAAGATTCATGTCCGCCATCATGTTTTCTACAATTTTTTGAAAAGGTAAGGATTAGAACATTAATATTATGATTAATTTGAATTAATTAATTTTCCTAAGGTGTAAATTTCTGATTTTTCAATTATTAAATTAATCAATTCTTTTATAGTTTAAAATTTTGATTTTTCAATGATTAATTAATTTTAATTAATTGGTTCTTTTAATTTTAAAATATCCCTAAGGTTTGATATTTGATTTTAGGGCATAATATTATATTCAATTTTTAAAATTCCAATGCCCCTTATTTTACCAAATCTACACTCATGCAAATAAAATCCAAAATGCGCTCTCTTAATGAAAATATAATGAAAATTCAAATTCGCGCTCTTATATGAAGAAAAATATAAATGCACACTCTTAATGAAAATATAATGAAGATTTAAATTTGTGCTCCCCTTAATTTACATTTTTATCGAGACTTGGTTCTTTTGAGTGATTCACTGCAATATCAATTTACAAAGGAATGCATGAAATCTTGTTTGCACTCCATTTACAAAGAAGCTTAAAATTTTCTCTGAAAGCCTCATTTTCTCGTGAAACCTTGTTTTCTAGAGCATTCTTGTTTTTAGCGCATCCTTGTTTGCACTCCCTTCCAAATAAGATTAAGAATTTCTTACGAAACCTCATTTTCTCATGAAACCTTGTTTTCTAGAGCATTTGTGTTTTTAGCGCATCTTTTTTTGCACTCCATTTACAAAGAAGCTTAAGAATTTCTCTCGAAGCCTCATTTTCTCATGAAACCTTATTTTCTAGAGCATTCTTGTTTTTAACACATCCTTGTTTACCCTCAATTTACAAAGAAGGTTAATAATTTCTCCCGAAGCCTCATTCTCTTGTGCAACCTTGTTTTCTTTCCTTCCTTTGCAAGGTCCATGCATTTTTGTTTTCTCTCTTTCCTTTGTAAGATTCACACAATTTTTTTTTCTCTTTCCTTTGTAAGGTCCACAAATTTTTGTTTTCTCTCACTCCTTTGTAAGGTCCACAAGTTTTTGTTTTCTCTCTTTCCTTTGTAAGGTCCATGATTTTTTTTTTAGTCCAATTTCTTGCAAAACAAAGATTCACTGATTTTAACCTAAACTCGAGATAGCGTGCACTTCATGCATTGAAAGGTGTGCCAATGAATTTGTAGTGCATTTTTACAAAGGAGTGGATCATTTTTTTCTTCAAGATCAAATAGATTTATGTATTTCTCCTTATATTCCATTGAACCCAGTGAATTTTTGTAATGTTCATTGTCAGGATTTCACCTACTTTATTCACATGACTTGAAAAATAGGTCAAAATTAAATTGCTCAAAATTTCACAATATTTTTCAAGTATCTAAATGGGCCAAATGGGTATCCAAATATTCTAAGAAAAGTCAAAAATTCATTACGGATCATGAGATATCACATTTATAAGTTCACAAATTACGATAAGAAACTGTTATTTCTGGAAAGAAATTCTTGTTTGAAAATCTACAAATTTGATATCAATGGGAAGATATTTTCAAAATATTCCCACCAGGATTTGAATCACCCAAAATGGATCTTTCACTCAAAATATATGGCAGTTTAATTTTACATCAAAAAATAGAGCAAGATAGTGAAAATCAAATAACCCTACAAATTGAATTTAATTAATTTCAAACCTTAGGATAGACTATTGGATTTGAATTTTCTGAAATAATTAATTTGGAATAATGCAATTAAAATATAAATATTCAGGTGTTGTATTTTGGCTTTAGATATGGTAGCTTCAGGGGATCCCAGTGACCCCCGATATTTGTCTTTTAAGGATGTTGTTTTGAATAAGGATACCTCTTCTTCTGATCATGCAAATGCCATGAATTTTTTGCTGCATGCAACCCTTGATCCTGTTTCTAATTTCTCTTTGAATTTGAAGCTGAATAATAATGGATTCTTGGAGAAAAGCAAATATCATCCTGTCTTGGTTATCAATTCTGATTTTGTTGCAGATGATGTTTTATATTTGTCTGAGCATGCGCTCATCTGCAAATTCAAGGGTCTCAGAATTTCTATGCCTTTTTTAGAAAACTGTATTAGGAGACATTGGAGCCCTAAAGGTGATGTAGATATATATATGTAATATATATATATATATATATATATATATATATATATATATATATATATATATATATAAGTGAAAAACCCCTTATGGGGCCACCTTGGTATGATAGACCACGAACAGGGAGTTCTACACCGTCAAAGTCACCCGGGAGTTTTGCCCGACCCTGCTCGCACCAACATTATCAATTGGATTTTGGGTACCCAATTCAACTTTTTGGTAGGGTGGAGATTCAAACCTGGGAACTCCCTTGGAGTATTGCCCTCTCCTCTCCAACTCACCTACAAAACCTGGATGAGATGATCTAGATATTATTCTTGCATCTAATGGGTATTTTATTGTGTTCTCCCATATGACAGATCATATAAAATAGTTTGAGGGGGGTCCTTAAATTCACAATCAATATGGATTATTTATCAAACCTTGGCATTTAGGATTTGATCTAGTGGAGGAGAGGCCTTCTAAAATTACAGTGTGGTTCTGTTTGCCACAAATCCCTATGGAATATTAGAGGCCATATATTCTTCATTCTATTTTAGAGATTATTGGGAAACTGGTTGGCTCGTCTCACCAAAATTTGGATAGGAAATTTATTTCTTTTGCAAGGCTCTATGTTGAAGTAGATCTAAATAATATGCTACCTAAATCATTGGATATTAAACTGGGAAACATGTCTTGGATCCAATAGTTATATTATTAAGATCTCCCATTTTGATGCTACATATGCCATGAATATGAGCATCTTCAAAGAAACTGTAAGAAAGTGAGTTCTTAAACTTCATCCTCTTCATCTAACTTTCATGATGCATCTACAAATGTAAAAGGAAAAGATCCTATGGTTAATGAGATACCTTATTTTTATGGATTTATTTCTGTTAAGTCTCATTCAATATCTAGACCTTTTGTTCATAAAAATAAATATGTTGGGAAGGGAGGTTCTGGTAATAGATTTGATGTGCTTGAGACTTTTGAGGAGCTGCATGTTGAGAAGAAAGTCTAGAATGGAGGCGATATGGATGCTTGTATTCAAGATCCAGGTACTTGTTATTTCCTAATTCCTTCTTTCGAAATGCAATCTTCTGATAAGTAAGGGGTGGTGCCTAGTAACCCTCTTGTAGAAAATGAAGATAAGTCCAAAGAAGAGTGGGATTGTCTTGATAAATTTTTTGATCATTCCCTTTTGCTAAAAACTTGATTGAGGGAAATTAGGATGAGACTAGGTTTAAATCCTCCCAGGACAAAAGTGTCAGAGAGGAAAGGAAAAAGAAATTTTCTTCTGTGTTAGGTATTCACCCAAAAACTATAAAAAAAGTTGGGCTAGAGAAGGTGGTAAAAGTAGGAAGATAAGGATAAAAAAAATTAAATTGATAGGGGAATCCTTAGTTGATTCTAGTGTTGTTAAGACATTAGATCCTAACTTTTCTATTCCCTCAAAATGAAAGCGATATCTTGGAATTTTAGGGGTTTGGGTAGCAGCCCTAGACAAAAAGCTACTCAAAATTTGATCAGATATCATAGACCTGATATTGTTTTCATCCAGGAAATAAAATTATCTTGTGAAGATATGGTTAGAATTGCTTCTAAGATATGGAAAGGTGGTCATTGTCTTGCTATTGGAGCCCATGGTTTGGTGGATGATGTTGTATGTTTGTGGAATCCATGAATCTTAACTCCCTCTTGATGGGTGGGTAGTAGGATCTGTATCTCCGTGGTTTCTACTTTTTTTTTTTAATATTCTCTTCTTCTATATAATGTGTATGCTCCCAATTATTTATCAGGTAAAATCATCTTATGGAATCATCTTACATTCATTCTATCTCTTATTTCCAATCCTCCTTGGGTTATGGCTAGGGATTTTAATTCTATCATGTCCTTGGAGGATAAGAATGATGGTGTGGAGTGTTTGGGCCCTTCTTCTACTTTAATGCCGAACAATATTTCTTTCCTTATTCCTATTGATGTGAAGCCTTGAAATGGGCTCTTTACTTGGACTAATAGAATATGTGGAAAGTATTTTATTTCTAAAATATTGGATCAGTTCCTTACTTAGATAGTTGGTTTGATGATACTTGGACTTCATTATCAGAGATTCTAGTCTAGATGGGCTCTTATCACTAACCCATTCTTTTTTCAGTCCTCAAGATTCTCATTACCAAGAAATCCGTCGTTCAAATTTCAACTTATGTGGCTCAAGAATAATTATTTTTATGAATATTTGGAGAGGTAGTGAGTCGAAGGGAAACCCAAATTTGGTACTGACATGTTTACTTTTTCAAAAGCCTCTAGTTTGTCAAATTCAAACTTAGGCAATGGAACAACTTTTATTTTGGAAATATTTGTTAGAAGAAAAAGCAACTATAGGATAGCATGGAGGAGATCACTTTTCAAATTAAAGAAGAAGAATTGACAAAAGATTTATTGGAAATGGAAGCTTTCCTTTCTAGTCAGCTTGCTGAATAGGAGCTTAGTGAGGAGATTTTTTGAAATCATAAATCTCAGATTGACTGGTTGTTGGAAGGGGATGGAAAAACCTATTTTTCATAATTTGGTTAAAGACCACACGAATGGTAATGCTATAGTATCACTTACTTCTGATCAGGGGGAAACTCTCTCATCCTTTGAAGATATCTCTAATGAAGTAGTCAGGTTATTATCCTCTCTTTTCTTCGAGTAGGGTCCTCATGATACTATTAATATGGGGCTTATTTTAGATTGTATTCCTAGTTTGGTCTCTAATGATATGAATAAGATGCTAATGGACCCCATATTGATGGAGGAACTTAAAGTGGTGGTTTTTCAAATGAAAAATGGTAAAGCACCTAAACTTGATAAAGATTTGGAATAATTTTGGTTGGCCCAAATGTAATTTTTCTTTGAATTTTGTGTGAAATGTTCAACTTGGGATAATATTTAGAAAATATGTTTTCAGGATCCTTCACTATGTTTATTCATAAAAATATCAATAATCCTACTAGGTATCAATTATTAATTTTATTTATCCATCTCCTAAAATTGAATTTTTAAAGAAGTTATATTTACAAGTTACTTTTCACCATTTGATCTAAAATATACTTGGCATAATCAATCATTTGGGAGTTCTCTAAATAGGTTTATATAGCATCCAAAAATATTATATGCTCTTTATATATTTTGGTCAATCTTCTCCACTAGGAATACAATTATCCTTGATATTACCATCTAGATATCTATCTTAAATTGGTTCCACTCTAGTAGGATATTGAATATAGTAAAAGTACTTTTGAATCCTAGGGTTATAGGATATTCACATAGTCAAATCATCAATGACTTTTAGCATGTTCCCTATGACTCCCTACCTTATATAAAAGGCATCTTCATTCTATTGTCATATCCTAAAACTCGTTATCATATATTCATATTTTTCTTCTATCACCTCCAAAAACTCTATGCAAATCCATACTTGAGGCACTAGGTCAATTGATAGCTACAAATTCCAATTTTTTTTATGCTCCATGAGTCTATCTAGGGCATCAAGTTGAATATTTGGAGGGATTCCTTCCTCACTTGCCCTATTTCATGAGGATACTTTCCCTCATCAACATTTTAGTATGGTTTATCAAATTATTCTTCCAGTTCCTTTAGAAATGGATATCCTTGTCTCTTCCTCTTTCTCCTCTTCTTCTTTTGTAACTACCTTCCTAATGGTATATCCTTCGTTGATGTTACAAGAATAGGTGAAAGTGGTATGATAGTGGGTGTGAAGATGGTGGTAGAAGAAGGTATGATTGGATATGCTTTAGGTAATAAAGTGATAGTGGATGTGGATTTTATAGCCATGGTGAGAAAAGGGTTAAAAAATAGGTACACCAATAAAATTTTGGTCAAACAATCAAGTTCTATTATTTAGGGGTAAAAAAAATTCACTTGTAAATTAGGAGTGATTAAATTGTAAATTGGGAGTTATTTTATCACAAAAATAGAGTGATTCAACAAGAACAAACCATTCAAATAAGTAAAATTATAGAAACACACAAAATCCTATACATGGAAAGAAGAACTTTAAAAATTAAAGAAAATGAAACTAACTATGAACAAAAGGAAACAACATCAAAATAGAGTAAAATAAAAGACAACAAAACAAAAACAAACTATGATACAATGATTGGGTCATATTAAATTTTCTAGGATCCCATATATGGTTTTGACCATTTGGGAGACTCACGTAATGGTAAGCATACTAGATTCCCCTTCCTTGTCTTCAATAATATAATCATTCTTTCTAAAAAACTTGGTGAGATTCCATCCCTTATTTCATGCCATCTTCATATTCTTATTCAGATTCATATTCCTCCATTTTTGAAGGTTTATATGTTTCCCATACTAAAGTTTTCCTTGCATTCTGATTAGCTTGATTCCTACAACTCTTGTTGATGGGTACATATTCCAAAACTTTCACCTCATTTTGGATAATATATAAAGTATTTCTAATATTTAGATAGTCAATTTCACCATGTTGATTTCTCACATTAGACATCATTTTATTTAAGGGTGCAAGATTAAAAGGTTGGTACTGGTTGGGATACATAACTCCTATAAAATAGCTCATCATGGGAGAGGGTTGTGTGAAATCCTGACTCATTTATGGTATCTGATTGCGAGCTATAGATTTTCAAAGTGATGGTAATTGATCCATACCAATACCTTTAGAAATAAATTATTGTTCAAATATTATTGCCTCATTATAGGATTTGGGAGATGATGTAATTTGAGGGAATCTCCTTAGAAATATGGAAGTTGATGAGTCTAAGGCTCCAATGTACATATGGATGGTTACTTCTTCTAAAATGATGTAAGGTGTCACCAATTTGGTATACAACGTATGGAACCTATCACTAAATAGTATCAATGATTCATCAGGTTATCTACGGACAGAGGAAAACTGATGGTATATCATAATTGGGTCAACAAGTTTTCTAAAATGGCTGAGAAATGTTACTTCTAGTTGAGCCCAAGTAGTGATAGATCCTGAAGGTAAGTTGATATACGAATCGTAAGAAAACTCATCTAATATATATTGAGACATTCTATAGGAAACATATTCATGCATAATTTGTAAATGAATTAAAGTGTCTATGTATGCCTAAATACGCTCCTTATCCAATCTCATTCCATGATGCCTATACTAGGGAATATATATTTCAACATATTTAGGCATATTTATGCACAAGCCCAGGTATCTTCAAACGGTTTCTTCCTACCATCCATGGAGCAAGAGCTATCATTAATCTATCTTGAGGAATAAAATTTAACAGTAAAGATACAAAATACAAACACTATGCTAGGAAAAAGGACTCAAAATGCGGCCTTACTTCTGAAGAACACAAGCTTATACTGAGAGGGGAGGGTGAACATTATAAGACCACTTTTTACTTTTCTTTCCCAAACAATATTATGCAATATATCAATGACAATATTAACATCAGTAATCAAAGCAATGCACAAATCACCACACACAATAGAGATACAAATTTAATGTGGTTCACCCAATGTGAGCTACTCCATGGAGAAAATATTTCACTAAAATTTTCTCAAGAAATATCCTAGGAATCCTTCCCTATTACAATATTTATGAACCTCTTTCCAAAGGAGACACCAATCCCATAATCAATTTTATGGATCTCTATCCATAAGAGACACCAATATTCTCACTTGGTTCATGGATCTCTATCCACAAGAAAACTCCTCCTCCTCTACTCTGGCTGGTGAACCTCCAGAAGACTACTATTAGGGTTATTTTAATTTAAATTAATATATAAATTATTTTATAACAAAGTTGTTATAATTAATATATAATTAATTTAATTAATTAGGTCTATACTTTTGACCTTTAATATTATAATATTAAAATTATAATACTATTTTCTTGGGCATTCCTATTGCTCCATAGACCTTTTTGACCACCTTAAATATTATAATAAGCATATCATAATATTATTTTACCTTAGACCTAGAAGCAATCATTTTATTGCACTGCTAATGGAAACTGATGCTGCTCACTGAAACTGACTCTTGACATCAATGACAACAAAACTTGTTCATATTTCCAATAATCTCCTCCTTTGTCATTGATGGTAACCCAATTACCTTTTACCATTTCCTTACATTTTTCTTTTTTGCTCCCCCTAAGGAACTGATCCCCTGACTGAATACTCTCCCCCTAACTTAAATCTCTCCCCCTTTGACATCGATGTCAAAGGGTCTGCTTTGGGGCTTGGGTCTAATAATGAGAATATTATATTAGGCCCTCCCCCACATCCTCTTAAGCTGGTTAATTCTAGGGTGGAAGTATTTCTACTCTCAACATGCATTGATCTTTATCTTTATCCACTTGCTTCCTTGATTGATTCTTTTGATTCCTCTGACTATTCCTGTTCTTGCTTATCTCTAGAATTTTTGCTCTACATCATCTTGTTGTATGCCCATCATTATTGCACTTATAACACTTAATGTTGTTATTCCTTGGAGGTGTAAATGTCTTGGGATTTCTCCTAGTGAATCCATATCCAATCTTGTTATGAACCCTGCAATTAAATGCCTTGTGACCAAACTGATTACAAGAGTAGCAATACCCTTGAAAAGGATGCTCATTTTTTATGTTCCCATATTCTTGTCTTTCATGTGTCCTACATTATATAGCTTTATGCCCAAACCTGTGACATGAGAAGCATTGTCCATTGAAACTACCTTGTCTTGACCTCATTGGTCTCTTTGTCTTTTCTACCCTGTGCTACTTCATGTTCCATTTTTTCCTCGTTTGTGCATTATTTCTATTTTTGGTTAAATTTCTATTGTCCAACTCATCCTCAAAAGTCTCACTTTATCTTGCACTCTCTTCTTCTAAAGCTTCTTCTTCTTTAGAGCTTGAAATTGACTCCTCTCTTTGTTTTCTTTGTTCCTTTTAAAATCCAAGTCCTATTTTGTTTTTTGACCATCTTTGTACCTTGATAATATTGTCTATGGTTTTTGATATTTCCCAAACTTGTGTAGCTTATCTATAGACTCTTTTACTTCCTTCGTTAGTGAAGATACTTTATGCTCTAGCTTTTTACATTCTAAAAACTTAGCTTCTAACTTCTCTTTAAATCTTCTTGTCTTAGCTATAATCTTTCCTTTTTCTTCATTACATTCTTGAAATTGAAGCTTAAGTTTGTAGTTTTGCTTTCTTAATTTCTTTAATGCATTAAGGGCAGAAATAAGTTCACCTTCAAGATCAACTTCTCCTATCTCTGATTCTTCCTCTATTTATTTGCCTTTGGAATCATCTGCATTCCCTTTTGATTTGTCTTCCATATTATCACCTACTACTTCTTCTATTGCCATGAGTAGATTCTCTTCTAGTCCTTCAAGTGTATCTTTATATTCATCATCATTGACACTAAAACCACTCCTTGTATAACTATCTTCAAGATGACCAAAGTTACCACATCTAAAACACTTGAAAATTATTGGTGATCGTTTCCAAACCACTTATTTTTTCTTCCGCTAGAAATTTTATTTCATATTCATTATCTAAGAAGATTTTATCACTATCACTTGAATACTTACTTGCCTTGTCTGCATAGAAATATTTTTATGTCTTTGGGATAACTTCTTTCCTTGCTTGCCTTGTCCATCCCTTCTTTTATTTTTGTACCTGTGTTTTTATGTTTCCCTTTTCTTATGATCCTTTTTTTCTTCATCATTATTATTTCTAGATTCTTGACAATCAGATGGATAGTGACCATACTTTCCACAATTGAAACATCTAATTGATTTTGTACCTTTATAATTTCATGGATCGTTATTCCTTCTACCATAATTTGCTTCTTCATTACTAGATAACTCATTTCTTGAATTTGACTTCTTACCCTTTGTATTCGTAGTAGCTTTGAAGGTTGCTTCTTTCTGGGGATTAGGTTCCTCTTTTGTTCTCATATCAAAATCTATAAGAATGCCATGTAATTCATCCCTTGTCAAGAGATCACTATATTTTGATTCCTCTATAGCTGAAATATTTTCACTAAATATTTTTAGAAGTGACCTTAAAATATTATCACAAACATCATATTATTGAACTTCAAGTCCAATTCCTTGCATGGAGTTAACAACCTCATCTACACAAAGTAGATAAGCACTAATGTTTTCATCATCCTTCATTTTTAGGTCTTCAAATATTCTCTTGAGGTTTCATAGCTTTGCATTTTTGACCTTTTTATCTCCTTCATATATACCTTGCAATTTATCCCAAATTTCCTTTGTTGATTTGTAGTGCATAAAATTTATAAACTTTATTTTATGAAAACATCTCAAAATTGCATTCATTGCTTTTGAATTGTAATGATGTAGAATATTACCATCTTTATCTGTAGGTGGAGTAGCTGGTGGTGTGTATCCATTTTTAGTTGCTTCCCATATTTCATTTCCAAGTGCCATTAGGTGAATCTTCATTATCATACTCCAAAATACATAATCGCTCCCATCAAACACTAGTTCTAAATTATCTAAGAATCCATCTATGTTCTTGTTAGATTTTCCTTCAAGCTGTTAAATTATTTCGAAGAAACCCGACCTGATACCAATTGAAGAACACAAGCTTATACTAAGAGGGGGGGTGAAAAATATAAGACCATTTTTTACTTTTCTTTCTCAAATAATATTATGCAATATATCAATGGAAATATTAATAGTAGTAATCAAAGTAATGCACAAATCATCACACACAATAGAGACACCAATTTAATGTGGTTCACCCAATGTGGGCTACTCCATGAAGAAAATATTTGACTAAAATTTTCTCAAAAGTTCTCTTGGGAATCCTTCTCTATTACAATATTTATAGACCTTTGTCCAAAGGAGACACCAATATCCTAATCAAGTTTATGGATATATATATCCATAGGAAACCAATATCCTTAGTTGGTTCGTGGATCTCTATCCATAGGATAAATCCTTCTCCTCTGATCTGGGTGGTGAACCTCTAGAATACTACTACCTCCACTACACTAGCTTATGGATATCTCTCCACTGAAGACTCCTATCCTCACTCAGAAGACCTATCCTCACTACCTTGGCTAATGGATCTCTATCCACTGGAGACTACTATCCTCTACTCGGTCATCTCCAAAGCTTACTCTCATATCTGTCATAAATCTACACTAAACACAATCCTTTGGTCTAGCACAAATCTACTCAATATTTGTCTCTAATCTGCACTAAACATAGTTCTTCAGTACAAAATAAATATGCTCAATATCTATCTTTTATCTACACCAAATACAATCCTTAGGTCTAGCACAAATATGCTCAATATTTGTCTTTGGTCTAGAACAAACCTATCCTCAAATCTATGCCAAACTGTGTCCTCAAATATTTTCTCAAGCCTTAACACAAAGCTTGATACAATCCCAAATTAACTCTGCTAGATTTGCCCCAAGCCTTAACACAAATCTTGAACAAATCAATCAATAAAATCTACTCACAAGTCTTCTCAAATACATGCCTCAAATTTGTCTAACAAGTCCTCTCAAAAACTTGCCCAAGATGCTCTCAAAAACTTGCTCAAGATGCTCTCAAATCTGCTCAACAAGTCCTCACTAGAACTTGTCCAAATTGCTCTCAAGTCTTCTCTAAGACTTACCTCAATTCTACTCAACAATTCCTCACTAGACTTATCTTAAATCTGCATTTTAAGAAGCTTACTTGACTTAGTCCTTAAGTCCACTCTAGGACTTACTCAAATCTGTCCACTAGCTTTCACAAAAGCTTTATACAACTCAACTCAATCTATCACATAAAACCTCTTTAATCACACAAACAAGTTTCACACATAATATTATTTTAATCTCACATAAACATATAGATAATGGTTAGAGACTTGATATATTTCACACTCACAAAAACTCAATTACTTCCAATCTCTTTCTCAAATTAATTCAGAATATAGAATAATTTGTTTTACAAAACTTGAACTATCACTCCAATACTTCCAATCAACTAGGCTCAATCAACTCCACTCAACCAATCACTCAATTAAGGTTTATTCGACAATGCATATCAAACAAAACCTTACATAACAATGATACTCATGATATTTCACAAACCCTAGTTCAATATAGTTCTCAACTTCTCATAACAATGATACTAAATATCTATTCACAAACCCTAGTTCAAGCATATGAATACTCACTCAATTATTTCCAACAATACTTACCAAACAATCTCACATAACAACGATACTCATGATCTTGCAAAAAACCTAGTTCAATATAGTTCACAAGTTCTCACTCAAGCATTCATCAACCATGCATATAAAGGTCTACTCAACAATGCTTATCAAACAAGAACCCTTTCACTTCAACTTAGCATTCACAACATCCAACAATCACTCTCAAGGATAATATACCCTTACCTCTTGTTTGAAGAATATTTGACTTCAAACACCTGTCTCAATCACAATCAACTTTTTGCCAATTTCAAAGGTTAGGTAGCAATGTTTCCTCAATCATTCACTCAATTTGATCCCTCAAAATATTTCACCATACATAACAATAAATCTCTTTTACACCTTATAATATCCACACTTCAAAATGCAAGCCAATAATTTGTCTAAATAAAATAACCATAATGATTTTATTTATAAACCCTTATCCCTCTAATACATCATAGCTTAATAAAAATTCATCATGCCACCTTTCAAACCTTAGAAGTAAATTTTAAATATAAAAATTTTAGTACCTTACCCTTAGTGGGATTTGAACTCTCGCTTGCACCTCCACAGTGCCCTAGCCATGGCCCACATGCCACGACCAAAGAGTGCCTCATGCACTTTGAACTTTCATCTTGGAACCAAATTTTTTTTTAACACATGCACCTTAGCAAAAGTGCTACTGCCGAGTTTCGATCGCATAACCTCCCACCTACTAGCGCCTTAAGCCACAACCGCCTATCGTTGGCCCAACCTCCACGGTTGGCAACAAATATCTAAGTTGCCTTCCCTTTATGCACTCGTTGACTGCCACATTTGTAAAGACTTTGTCCTCTTATTCTCTTCTTCCATACAGTTCGCACAAATCACAAGCACTTCGATTAGTTTTTTTCGAAGGATATTTTTTCCTTCCAAAGCATATGGTATAAATATAAATTTTTTCTCTTTCCTCAACATGTCGATAGGTAGAAAGGATAGTCGACATCGAAGCTCAAATTTTATTGCTTGCCCTTTGTAACCCTAACCTTAGGGTTATTTTAATTTAAATTAATTTATAATGAAGTTATAATTAATTTATAATTAATTTAATTAATTAGGTCTATACTTTAGACCTTTAATATTATAATATTAAAAATATAATATTATTTTCTTGGGCTTTCCTATTGCTCTTACGAACCTTTTTGACCACTTTAAATATTATAATATTATTTTCCCTTAGGCCTAGAAGCAATCATTTTCTTGCACTGCTCACGGAAACTAATGTTGCTCGCTGAAACTAACTCTTCACATCAAAGACAACAAAACTTGCTCATATTTCCAATAACTGCAAAATGTTTCCAAAATAAAATTAAATATAAAATATAAAATATAAAATCCCAAAAATAGATTCACGGATTCAAAATAAGAAGCTCTAAAATTTCAGTTAGAGTAGTTCACATCTTTGAGCATTTTCGAAATTACAAAATTATTTAAAGTTTGCAATCTTAAAAGGAATTTCGTGGGCTCAATTTTGGCATAATTTAGTATTTCAGTTTTTGTTTTCATTGAGAGCTGTAAATTAATCCCTCTGCATGAAAATCGTAATTTCATAAATATGGGATAATTTATTTGGCAAATTCATAAGCCATTATATTAAACAAAAAGCAAATAAATGGATTTCTTATCATGAAAAATATAATTTTAGTGAAGGTAATTTATAGAAAATTTAAGGCCCTCCATGAAATCTCTTTATAAAAATCAATTTTAGTAAACATAGTCATTTATAAGGTACATCAAAGGCTATTAGAGCTACAAAGCTGGTTATTCAGAACTATCTCATCTCCATGTTTGAACAATTATACAAAAAATTCCTGCACCATTTTAAGATTCACTTTTTGGAAGCAGATTTTATCTTCTATTTTAGGTTTAAGGCAAGGTATAATAAATGGATAAAAGTGGTTTAAAATGAACAATAATAGCATATTATATCAAAGTAACCCCAACACAGGCCCCTTGTTAACAATTTTTTTGCAGAACCCTAAGGTATTCCTTGCACTCATTTGACAAGCATACATGCACACATTAAAGTAAAAGGAACCTTGGAGAAGTTTATACTTCTTTGCAAGAGAGGGATTTTAATCAAATACTAATTGTGAGTGTGGTTTTGCACATGGGAAAAATTAGCACTCAAAATTTTGGTGCTAGAAGGAGGGTTTGATTTGGTTGTTTTTGTTATAGATTCTAACTTGTTCATGTTATTTGAAATTTTAATTTGAAAGCATTTATCTTGACTAATGAGGTTTTGTTGATTGTGTTCATTAATTTGAAATTTTTGAATTGATGATACATGGATCATAACCTTTGCAAACTGGAAAATGTTCTTTAATATCATGGTTTAATTGATGCATTTCTCTTGATATTTGTTAATCATTTCATGTTTCGTTGCAAAATATTTTATTGGCTAACAAAATTGGTTTTAAAGTTGTATTATTTGAGATTATCCAATGGTATTCCTTACTTATTTAAGGTTATATTTTTCTTTGAATATACATGTGCCTTCACATAATATACCTATAGATATTATGTGTAATATACCTCAGTTTAGGCATGATGGGTTGGAATCAGTTGAAGAGCATATTCAAGGATATAAGAGAATTGTAATTCATTTGCAAATCATACATGAAGATGTTGTTTGTAGGATGTTTCCATCCACATTAGATAAATTTTATTATGATTGGTATATCAATTTACTTGCATGTTCTATCACCTCTTGGGAGTTATTAGAGGTAGCATTCCTAAAAAAGTTTAGAAAACTGATTGATCCGGACAGGATATTAAATCAATTTATTTCTGTTTGTAAAGAACCTAATGAGTCCACAAGCCAATTTAATGATAGGTTCCCTAGGTTGTATATTGAGATGGAGACTCATTATATCATTTTAGAAGAAGAAGCTATCCAAGTGTACGTAGAAGCATTAGATCCATTTAACTCTACATTTCTAGGAAGAATTATTAAAGAGACATCATTGCGTAGAGCCTTCAGTGAGGCAATAATGGTAGAACAATGATGCATTTCAAAAGGTGTGGATGTGGGTCGATTATCATTGCTCAACCCTAAAGCTTGTAATCAATTGCTACCAAATAATATAGTTGAGAAATCACTTCCTCCTATGATGGATTTGTTTTCAGGAGCTATACATTCCAACCAATACCAACCATCAAACCTAGAAGTCCTGAATCAAGCAATGCCTAATGTGAGCAATCAAGGGGATAAAGTTGAATGTCCACATATTAAAACCACCTTAGATATTATCAACGAGTATGGTGATGATCAAGTTGATCAAAGTATAGAGGATGGATTAGGGTCACTTTTTACAAAGTAGGATTGGGACAACTTTAGAAGTTTGAATACAATAGTATATCCCATGGAAGAAAACTTTGACCAACCAATTGATGAATCCGAGGAAGATGAATATTTGAAGTTGAGGTGGATGAATCTAAGGAAGAAAAATTATTTTATGTTGAGGAGGGTGAATCAATGGTTGAATCTAAATATTATACATAAGCCTTGATAGAATTTTATAAGATGTTTGGTAAAAGTATGAGGAATGTGTTCCTTTCACGAAGTCTGATAAAAAATTTTCCTCATGTCACATACTAAATGCTAAGGTTGCTATCTTGCATGAAGAACCTACAATTCCTGAACAATCAGAGAATCATATACCTTTAGAAAACACAAAATAATTTTATCCCATGGGTTTAGAAGATGATTATTATAATGTTTGGGGAAGATATGAGGACTTGTTTGTTTCTCACACTCCTATTGATAAATTTGTTATTTCATTTGATATGTAGGATGCTGAAATCAATGTATCGCATGTAGTGTTACAAGATCGTGATGAAGGAGCCCATGAAGAAAAAGAAAAGATCACAATGGCTCACCAAGCATCGGTAAAAGAAAACATACAAGAAGTAGAATCTAACCTTTTGTGTCCAAACAACCAAGATTCAAGTGAAAATTTGTATAATCATTTACTAGATTCAAATGTTATTTATGATGAAATGCCACTAGAGGTGAATGAAGAACTAGAGTGGATTTCTCCTCATACAACTAATGAGATTGCTTTTTTAGATGAGGGAGGAGTAGACATGCTTGAATATTTGAATCATGTTCATCAATAGCTAACAATTGAATCTAGGATACAAGATTATAATGATTCTCATTTAGTAAACATCCTAGATAATTGCAAGTTGTTGCATGAGTATGATTGGCCTAAAGACATGGATGATGATGTTGCTTTAAATTTTTTAGAAATAGCCTATTGTTTGGAAGAAAGCCTACATGATTGTGAAAATGGATCTAATCATGAAATTTACATCCCATTAAATAAGCAAAAGATAATTGAAAATGATGCATTCACTTGCAAGTTTAATGAATCAAATGTCCAATCTGGAATTTCTAATAAACTTGAATCAAAGTGGTTGTATGAGAGAGGCAAGATGAGAGGTGTTGCATGGCTTGATCCAATATTATTTTTTTGGGATTTCTGTAAAGTTTGGTATGCATTGCATGTTAGATGTCTTTAAAATTGTGCTAGACGTGTTTGGAATCCAGGGAAGTGATAGCCAATTTTTTTTGCATCTTGTATAATAGTGTATATTATTGTTTTGGTTTTCGTGTTTTGGTTTTGATTTTATATTTTGAGTTTTGTTTCAATTTTTGGTTTGGTGAGATTTGTGTTTACTTTTTTATTTGATTTTGGAGTTGGTTTCCAAGTTTTGGTTTTCAAGTTTTGAGTTTTGGGTTGGTTTTTCATTTGGTGGTTGTATTCTATGGTAGTTGCTAATGTCTAGTCTCTTGAAGGATGAATTGCATATCATGTGGGATAGAATTATTTAGTAATTTCTCCTAGATTTTGGGGGACTAAGATAGTGAATTTTTGGAACCATGAATCATTTTTCTAAGGCTACACATGAACACATCATATTAAGGGGTATTTTTGGAATCTTGAAAGAGAAAGTTATTTGGTTTGCAAGTTAAGACAAAAATATTTTTATATAATCAATATTTAACCTTACTCAAGCTCTAACCCAGGTGGTAGGTGAAATTTGCAAAGCGATAAAACAAGTTTAAAAAAAAAAAAGAGTATCCAAATCAATCGAATGGCTTAGAGCATCTCCACTAAGGCTATAGATGTTTGGCTGGTAGTGGAGAAATGTTTACAAAACAAGTAAATGCAATACTAATCTAACACCTGGGTGAGTTAAGGCATCTCCACCAGGGCTACAAAATCTTGGATGGTAGTGGAGCAATGCAAAGGCACATATTTAATGATTTATTTTTATAGCCTAATGTAAAACAAGTGAAAGAATCTGAATGGTTTTTAGGAATGCTAAAATTAAAACACTTTGACACACTTAACTAAAGCAATGGTTCATGTGTTTTTGATCGAGGTAGTCTATCCCCATCATCTATGGATGTTGTTGAATAGTTTTTTTAATCTTCAGTTTGTTTGGTTTTGAAAATGAATATTCTAGGTTTTCATTCGAAATGCTAAGGAGCATTCCCCAACAAAGTCACCATTTGTTGTGGCCTCACCACAACTATCTCCAAAATTTGGGGACCCACCTTTCAATTTTGGTTTTTGGAAGTTTTCGGTTGCCTCAAGTGATAATTTTGTAAGTTCCAAAGTTCTTAGTTGGAAAGCGTCCAGTTTCATTGTATTTCATCTTGCTAGTATTTAATTTTCTCGTTGGTTTGGTAGGATTAGTTGATGTGATAAGACTGTTTTGTGATGCGAAAGAGAGTAGAGTCCTAGGTTTGTGTCACTATGTTTCATTTGTGTTCTTAGTTTTAGTCTCTTGTTTAGATTAATGATACTTAGTTAATTTTAATGTTTTGTAAACTTAAAATTAATTAAATCATTATTTTAAAATTAAAATAAAATAAAAAATAAAAAATATATATTAAAAATTAAATTTATATACATAAATTTAAAATAAAAAATATATAAAATAAAAAATAAATAAAAATATAAAACTATATACATATAGTCTTATATTTTTGTTATAGTATTAGGTGTTAATTATTTTCGTTTAAATTTAGAATTTCAATAGAAGTTTAGTTTTAATTTTATAAAGTTAATGGTTATGTTTTGTGGTTTATGTAGGCCTAGGGTACAACAAATCGATTGGCGATCCAAAGTGGATACGTGGACCAGTGGTAGCTAAGGACGATAGTGATGACACATTGGGGCGATCGGAAGATATGGACTACATGAGGGATACATGGGCGATGACGTGAGATAGGATGACCTAGACCACGCAGGAGCATCGACGTGGACTACTAGTCAAGCGGAGTGAGGTTTTGACATCACCAGGCATACGACAATGATTCAGGTGGTGACCTACATGGTAGTGGCAACAACTTAGGCTGCTGGCAACATAAGGGAGCCATGTCCAGGGTTTTAACCAAATGGCATGGGCAACAGTGCTAACTTGGAGCCTGTTACTAATGGAGAGTGCACACTCCATTAGCAGTGGCGATGAAAAATATTTTTAGATAAGTATAGCCTACAAGATTTTAGCTAAATAAGGTAGAAGATTCAGCAAGTTATGGATCCAAATGGGGAAGTAAATCCATGCTTCAAACATCGAGGTTGTGGCAGTAAATAGAGAGTGGGCAATACAGATTCGTCATCAAATTTGATGATGGATTCAAAGGAAATGATACCCTAATAAATAGGCCAATGTTACCATGAGTGGGTTGAAGGCAAAGGAGGTATGGATATATGCGGTAGAAAAAGACACAAGGGAAACCATGTCAACAATGTGAGGACATCACAAGATGACGTTTGGAGGTAAGGGTGCGGATGATTATTCCTATTGGAAGCAACTACAAAGGTGATAAGCATGCAATGGAGGATACAGGTGAATAATCTGGAGTAGTATGTAACAACATCAAGACACATTTGATAGTGATGTAGTTTGTGAGGATAAGAGCAGAATATAGGCCGTCGATCAATGTGGATGTTGATGTTTTTAGGGAGATACAACAAGTACACAAATTATAAAGAGTAGTAGGATGGTAGTGGGCTATTATGAGAAGCATAAACCAAAAATAAATTTGAAACTAAGCGAAAGTGTTTTATCAGATTAAGTCCAAAAATTGACAGATGGAGACCATGTTGAATAGGCATTATCAAGTGTCAGATGGGATAGCGCATCGGTTACATATAGTGGATTACCAGTGTTGGACGTGGCATCCCCATTCCAAATTACCACTTGCATGTGGTATGTTATGAAAGCTACAATGAAGTAGGGCCATTGAGTGTCAACTATATCAAAAAGGGAGCTTCTTTAATACAAAAGGGTATTAAGGTATTTATATAAATAATGTCTAAAGTTTTCCATGTAACGAAGGGATTAGAAGGGAAGGCAACCATTATTAGGTGGATGTGATAAAAGCGTCTAATAATAATAGAGAATGATGCACAACAAAGGCATACCGAATGAGGATAAAACCTTGATAGATTGAATTATAGGTAGGTAAAACCAAAACTTGTAGATGCTCTCGAAAGAGAAAATTAATGCTTTAGAAAGCGTTATAGAAAGAAAATGAAACACTTGTGCAGAATGATGAAAACAATTTGAAAAGCGTTATAAAGGGAGGAAGTAAAAAAGGAAAAGGGGAAGCCGAGAGGCTAGAGGGAAGACTTTAAATATATAGGAAGTAACCCCAGCATAGGGGATGGAAACTTTCTGGGAAAATTTGCAGAAATGAGGGCTTGTTTTGAAGATTTCATTCCACTCTGATGGACTTGTATTTTTCACATGGATGCCATTAGGGTTGATATTTAGTATGTTTGAGCTTCATTAAAAATATTTTCTATACAATATATTGGAAATATTTGAAGTTTTCATGCATGCAAATGGTGGACTCATATACTATTTTTAATATGTTGCTTATTTTCCCTAGAATATTGCACCACATTAAATACTAGATTGCATGAATATGGATCTGATTGATGTTGGTTTGGGCAGAATATTAACAGTTTCAAGGTCTGTATGAATTTTAGGGTTACAACTTTTATTTTGTTTCAATTTTTACTTTCTGTTTTTATTTTCTTTTCTAACCCTGACCTTTTTTTTTAATGTCTGCAAAATAAAATAAAATATAAAATATAAAATCCCAAAAATAGATTCACGGATTCAAAATAAGAAGCTCTAAAATTTTAGTTAGAGCAGTTCATGTCTTTGAGCATTCTCAAAATTACAAAATTATTTAAAGTTTGCAATCTTAAAAAGAATTTTGTGGGCTTAGTTTTGGCACAGTTTCATATTTCAATTTTTGTTTTCATTGAGAGATGTAAATTAACCCCTCTACATGAAAATCATAATTTCATAAACAGGGGATAATTTATTTGGCAAATTCATAAGCCATTATATTAAAAAAAGGTAAATAAATGGATCTATTTTCATGAAAAATATAATTTTAGTGAAGAGGGTAATTTATAGAACATTTCAGGCCCTCCATGAACTCTCTTTCTAAAAATCAATTTTAGTAAAGATAGTCATTTCTAAGGTACATCAAAGGCTATTTGAGCTACAAAGCTAGTCATTCAGAACTATCTCATCTCCATGTTTGAAGCATTATACAAAGAATTCCTGCACCATTTTCAGATTCACTTTTTGGAAGCAGATTTGATCTTCTATTTCAGGTTTAAGATAAGGTCTAATAAATGGGTAAAAGTTGTTTAAAATGAACAATAATAGCGTATTATATCAAAGTAACCCCAGCACAAGCCCTCTTTTTAACAGTTGTTTTTCTGAACGCTAAGGTATTCCTTGCACTCATTTGACAAGCATACATGCACACATTAAAGTAAATGGAACCTTGGAGAAGTTTATACATCTTTGCAAGAGAGGGTTTTTAATCAAATCCTAACTATGAGTGTGGTTTTGCACATGGTAAAAATTACCACTCAACAGAAAGGAGTGGATGATCCTCCTTAAATTCTGTGGCAAAATCATCTTTGGATGTAGAGGTCTTGCCATGAGATATAGTACCGAATGGTTCTAGTCCTACAAAGAGGTCTATTGTGAGTGTAGACTTGCCCTTCATGGCTGAAGGGGGAAGGATGGATTGATTGGGAGTAGCGCTAGTCACTCCTTCTCCAAGGTGTACTTTTTCATGTGCCTAGATGTGGGTGATAATAGGCATGGTGTTTTTTATTAGGGATTGGTGCTCAAAACTGTAAAAAAATGGAAATTTTGTGTTCTAGGTATGATTTGTATGGGTTTATTTTGCAACTTAGTAAGATCTGTGAGGTTTCTATGTTTGAAAAGTGAAATCATAGGCTAGGGGATGATCTGAATAGTGAATTCATAGGCAAAGGGGTAAATTATATTGTGAGTGTGAAAAAGACACAAGACTAAAAGTAACAGGCTGTAAACAGTCCCTAGGTGGGCTGCCAACAGGTGAATGTGCTGAAACTAGTTTGTGTGAGCATGCAAATAGCATGTAATTGGAATCAGTTCTAAATACAAAAAATTAAAAGTGTTGCTTCATTTTGTTGTTTTGATGTTATAATTTCCTAGGAAGTATCACAAGTAGTGAGGTAAACTTCTAGATAAAATGATAATGTTGTAAACATAGAACTTCCTACAACACCCAAATATGCATAAAATAGAACAATACTTCAACAGGTGAATGGTGATCTATATGGAAGGTGCAGTAAAATGATAGCATATAGGGGGGACTCAATATGTGCTAATGATTCCAATAACCTCTTACGAGAAGATGCGATAATGTCTAAGACTTGCTACTTGCCCAGTTAAGTTTTTGCTTCACTCTCGGGTGAGCTTAGTCAATGAAGATAGTTACCATGTTCACTAATTATGTAAACCTCATGAATGAAGGCATCTAACCCTATCCCACTCCGAAGGTTCCTTCTGGTGATGAATTTTGAAATACCAATATGAAAAGTAAGGGATTTTCTAGCGATGAAGTCCAAAAACTGCTCCAGTGGGGATACTAGGTGTCTAGGGGGGTGAGTTGGTGGAGGGTAAGACTCCTACCTCACCAATCTCAAGTGATCGATTAGGGATTAAATCCAATCTCACCACTGTATATATACCATGTGAGTGTGTGGGTTTAAGTTTTTTAGCGATGATGTGAAATTAAAGTGCAACTAATTAAATGCCTTTTTGAAAATAATTCTAGGTCTAGATGCATCTTTTGAAAAGAGACTAAGTGTTTAATTGTCTTATTGAAAAATATAATCTAATCTTAGGTGCCTTTATGAAAAGAAAATTGTTCTAGGAAAGCATGGAAACAAGCAAACTAAAACACATGAGAAGGAACATGACCTATCCACATGTATTGGAAATAAATCACAAGTTCTACTTTAGATGTTTGAGTAAAGACAATGCAAGTTACCCTAAGGATTTGGAAAATGAAAGAAAATAATTTCTTTACCTAGATGTGTTATGATATGCAAGTGATGCAAGAATAATATAGATATAATGTTTGAAAGGAGAAGGAAATTGGAAATGCTTTTTTGAAGAAAATGAAATTTACAAGGTGAAGTGAATAGATTTTGAATCTAACCCTAGATGCAAATTTGAAGAGAAAATTTTTGAATAATGTGAAATGTGATTTTTCAATTTGAATCGATAAAAAACCTGAAATCTAATCTTACATGTAAATGCAACGAAAATCTTACTCTAAATGTATTTAAAAGGAATTTTGAAAAGCGATTAATAAAAGGCATCCAAATACTTACAATTTTTTGATCTAATTATATCTAAAAATAATTCAAAAAATGAACTATTCTAACTGCATTTATATCAATTTGAAATCCTAATTTTTTGTATTTAAATTAGGATTTTGATATACTAACACAATACATTTTCTAGAGAACTAGTTTTGCAAATAAATGACACCATAGAGGATTCTAAGGAGAATACCTGTGTTCTAAAGTGAAATATGAATTTTTTGAGTCCCCTATTATGTAGAGTTGATGTCTTGGGGTCTGTAGAGTATTTTTTTAGAAATCATGGGTTAGGGAGCAATTTGACCCTAGATTCACAGGTCAGGGGATGAATTGTGTTTAGGAGCCTGAAATTCCTATTTTGATGATCTAAGAGGTGTCTTAGGGTTTTAGGGATGATGTGTTGCTTCTATGGTAGTTGTAATAACCACAAAAAATCTAAATTACATCAGATTCGTAGTAAGATAACGTAAGGTAACCTATTGTGGGTGGTTGCACTGGGCATGCCAGAATGAAACGTATAAAATGCTAATTTTTTATCAAGCAAGTTAACTATAATAAATTAAAATGCTCAAAAGTGTTTTCAACTCATTTTATTAAGAATTTTATACAATATTATAGGGTAAATATCCTTTTATTTCTCAACAATATGCAAAACACTTTGATGGTTTCTCTTGAGGCCCCTCGAATGTAGGTGAGCTTTGATGCGTGTGTTCCACCACTATGTGTTGTTGTTGTTGTTGTGTTTGATATTGTAATTATTGCTACTGGAGGACCTACAAAATAGTTTTATTTTATTTGGGGACTTGTCATGGATCAAGCCCCATATTTATGAAGACAAAAAGACATTAAAAACATGAAACAAATATGAAAAGTAAGTGTAAATGCTATAAAAATATGAAATGAAGGTTACCTAAAGTTTTTTCTATTGTAGATTAGTTGTACCACCAACTAATATGGTAGGGGGTGATTTGGAACTTGAATTTGTAGGTCAAGGGGTGAATCCAACCACAGGTATATTTTGATGGATATCCTTTATATGGATGGGCTCTTGAGATGCTTGGATGCTATTTGTACGATCCACAATTAGAAGAAGGAATTCTGGCAAGATTTTGGTAGAGTTTCTATAAGTTAGATAAAAGGGAGAGAGAGAAATAATGAGAGGGGGATGCCCTCTATTTATAGAAAAATCTAAGGTCGTGGGGGTGGTTAGGAAGACCAAATCCTAGAGTCTATTCCATGCTAGGTTAGGTTAGGGTTTGGGTAGGTGTCAAACCCACATGCATTAGGGAAATATCTTCTTCCTCACACATGTGTGAGGAAGAGCTAGGATTAACTAGGGTTAGTTAGATCCTAGGTTAGGTTAGGGTTTTCATAAATATCCTAAGTGGGTGCACACATGTGTGGGAGTGTGCTTAGGGCTAATATTGGTTTAGAACCCTAATTAATCCAACTTAAGTAAAAGGTGCATTTGATTAAATGTCAATGATGAATTAGATCACTAATCAACCTAATTAAGATTTTAGATAGGGATAAGGTCCCATGAGGGCTAATTATGTGTAGGGGAGGGCTTAAGATACCTTAGGGGGGCTGATAGGTGGTCTCCTAATGAGAATGAGGTGTTTGGAGGGATTTTACCTAGTTTTGTAGGTTGAGGAGCTTACATATGACTAAGATAGCCTATGGATGACTATGATGGTCTACACTGGTCTATAATAGCATAGAGGAGTCTATGATGGTCTATGAATCATACAAGTATCTGGATATATCTACAAGTACATAGGAGTAGACATGTACAACTTTTGGGTGTCTACACAAGGTTTTTTAGTCGAGCTTGGATCCTTGTCAAATTAATATTTGATGCATTAAGGCCTTCATGAGCTAAGTATTACTTTGATTGGGTTTATAGGGAAAGAAATCATAATGAAAGTAAAAAATTTAGGAAATATAAAGAGACATGAAAGTAAAATTGTAGGAAAATAAAACCTAAGCTATGGGGGAAATACATCAAGATTAAATTTTCCCTCTTGACTACATGAACAATATGTAAATGAACACATTCACCATAGTTTAAAAGCAATAAATTGAACAAAATATAGGTTGCATAACCTAGAATTAAAAACACACTTAAGGTAGTAGGATAGAGAAAAATTAATCATAGCTTCCATTCATGTGTCTGAATGATTACATGGCATATGATCTAAAGAGGCTCAATGCTCCTTAGATAATGACTCTAGTTTTGAACCCTACTTATACAACTAAGAAGGAGTTAAATGAGTATATCTAAAGGTTAGATATAATTCATGAACAAGCAACTTCTAATACCTTTAATTTATAAATACAAATCTATTTATAGGTTGATATGAGGATTATTTCCCTTTCAGGATCTATGTAGAAGGTCTTTGAACTATCCTTTGATTTACATCCAAAATCCTTCTACAACCATAATTGGTAGCTTCAAGGTCTCTAAGTTTTGAGCTATAAATGTTAGAGGCTTTTAGGACTTTATATGACAAATAATTATTGGTATATCTCGTTGCCCTCACATTAGGGTTGTTGTGCCATTATTGTCTTAACAAGTTTTGTTTTTTAAATATATCACTTATTGATGTAGCAAGAATGCTATCATTGACTAGAATAGGATGGTAGGGTAGGCTTACTTGTATGATGAGTGATTATCACACTTACACATGGATGGTTCTTATAGGCTAGGCCACAAAAAGTCAATCTTAGTAACCACTAGTGGATGTCCTCTTGGACTTCCTTATGTGCATGTAGCTTTCATGTGTTTTTGGTTAAGGAAGGATCTCATTCATCCAATAGTAGTCCCTCTTTGACTATGCCCTAGTGATTTCATTTTTCTACTCCTAACTACATACCATGTGTTTGGACCATGCTAAGATGGGCCTCCTTTATTATTTCACTATTTACCTATTGGAGGATTTGTACAAGCTATTGGATTTAAAATCGATGACCCATGGACCTTGGCACCTTCAAGTTAATAGCTTTAGGTATAAAATGGGGTTTCTACCATTGATCAATAATCCAATGACTAGAGTGACTTTAGGGCTCATACACCTTTCTTTCATTGTCCATCCTTTTTACTGAAGGAAGGATGTGTCTTCCAACTACCTTATTCAGTCTATCCCACTTTTTATTGAACATTTGAGTGAACTAGGGACCATATGGAAAACATACCTATAGTAACATTGATGTCAATAATGAGATCATACCGCTAAAAATCCTCTTGCCTCACCAACCTCTCTAAAAATCACCTTTGATTCTATCCAATATTGATTATCACCTTTGATTATTATACAAAGGATCCTCCATAGGTCCTCTAGGGTCACTATTATCTTCTTTGTAGGAATATGGAAGGTACAAATCTCATAATATCATAATTCTACCAACACTATTATTAGAGCTTAGATAAACATCACCTTTGGCATATAGGTTATGTGGTACAACCACACTATCACCAATATATTGTAGTCACCCCATCAAATAGAACCTAAATAATCTATAATGCATGTGGTTGCCTCTCCTAGTAGTCTAAAACTACCTACCAAGCATACACTAACAATCATACAAAAATATCAATCATGCCCAACCCAAAATATAAGAATACATGTAGTCAAGGCAAGAGTAATATGACATAGAAGCATTGTATGGATGCAATAGTATTGTATGGTCAAAAAATGTATAGATGCATCATATGGTTATAATAGCACCATGTGAACATGGCATACAATATACTATTTGCTTATGCAAGTACTGAAAAAATACAAAAGAATTATATGGTTCCATATATATGTAGTCATTCTCATTCGGATGTGAAATTTAGAAAACATTTTTCCAAGATACGTAGAAAAAAATGGCCTTTCCCTCCCCTCATACCTAAAATCACCATGAAAAATTAAACAAAACATAAAGATAAAAAATCAAGGTCTAGTCACTTATTGGTGCTATTATATCACCTCCTAGCTATGACACTGAAACCACATTGGTATAAAGTGTCAAATGCCCCTACTACACCATTGTCACCAATTTCACATACAAACTCCTCCCAAAAAAACCCTCTTCTTATCCTTTCAAGTGGTCAAATTGAGCCCATTTCACCCCTCCCTCCCTTTTATAGCCCCATAGTGACCTTTTGACACCTTTTTCACCCTATTAATTTTTCATCTACCACTTTATAACCTTTATAAATGTTTTTTATGACTTTTTTAAGATTCAAGCCTTCATTTTCCCCTTTTATTAGTGTTATCTTATTATCACTTTGGTGTAGGTTGAATCTTAGTTGAGTTTCCTAGGTCTCACTTGGTTTTCTCTTAAAAAATCAAGGGGGCATAATCCATGCATGACTAAATTTAATACACTATAAGTAAATGTTAGTCTTTGTATCATTATTATATATTGGAGCTTTAGAAAATAACTTTATCCTACTATAAAAATAGGGAATTTATGATGGTTTTTGATGTATTTATTTTACAATGAATTCATCAAAAGGGATAAAATATAGACACCTAAATTTTATGATATTGGATCATTAAAAGAGTCATTTCCTTTGCTAACTAGTTTTGTATGCAAATGAAGTCAATTCAACTCCATCATACCCAAATCTAGGATAAAACGTGACATCATATTTAAGGTTCACAATACTACTATAAATCGTCATAAAATTTTATAAAATTTGTATCATTGTAATAAGATCAAAAAGATATTTTTAATTATTATAAGCATACCTATACTTAGACTAGAATTGATACCTCAAAGTGCCCTAAAAGAAAAATTATCATAACCTTGTCAAAGTGTTGTCATCTATCAATAAGTAGTAGAATCATAAATGAAAGTGCTATAGTGCCTCTACACCTCCATGGTGGTTTTGCTTCACCGTTTCCAAAAACTAAAGTTTTCATAGTTTAACTACCTATCACTATCTATTCTACAATGAATATTATCTTGCCATCTAAGTTTATGAATATAAAAATCCTATATTGTCAGTCAAATCTCTTTGATTGGAATTTTCATGACACCTTATTGATTGCAACTCCTAATCAAGAATTAATCACCTCCATGCAACTACCTATAATTCTCAATCATCTCTATGTAATTTTCTACAACTCTTAATCAACTCTATGCAACTTCCAATACACCTACCTTTCTCTCTCCATTAGGAAAGCATTCAAGATCCCTCCAAAGGGGTTTAGTTTATCTATAAAAGGCCCCCTAGGGGAGGATTTTAAGGGGATGAATCTTCTGATTACCATCACATTGCTAGATTCTCCTTGGAATATATCTTTTCAAGATGTTTCTAGAGTGAATTTTGGCTTGAGAACATCCATAGCTTTGTTCTTTTGTAAGTGGAACATATAGTAATCAACTACATTGACAAGCACCCATTAAGCATCCATTAGCCTCCAAGTAGATCAACCAACATTCCTTGGCTATCTTCATCAATTAAGGGGCAAGTCCATAGTTTTTTGTTGTAGCCTTATTTTATTTTTTTGATCTATTTAATATCTTGTGTTCTAACTCATGTGTTTTCCTTCTAGATTTTAGCATACATCATTTAGCTTCTTATTACTTTTTTTGCATTTATAAAATCTATGAACTCTTTAATGTCAACATCAATGGTTCCTTTTTATGATTAAAAATATTTTCATCTTGTGTGAAGAAAAATAGGGATATAATTTTTCTAAGCTAAAAAACGCTTTGATCCTTTCTAAAATCATATATACCTCCTTGTACTAATTAATTGATTTTCCTTGTTTTTGTCTACAATTTTTTTAAGGTATAGCCAAAAGTATTATTCAGGAGCAAAAGCATCGTATATATCTTCCTATAACACTTATTTATGGTGCTTCTACATGCTGCTTCCATATGGTGCTTTGGTCTTGGCCTATGGATTAGGTGCAATCTATCCTATTTTTAACCTGTTTTTGTTCTAGTATGTTGAAATCACATGTTTCATTATTTTTATCATTTCTACATTTGATTTATGAGGAAATCTTGCAAAAAGGATAACAAATCCATTTTGATTACAAAGTTATTATAGGAATAGTAATAAATCATAATTTCTATTTTAGGAATCAAATTAAGGGCACATTTAGTTGTATTGTAGACCAATATAGTTGTTTGTAACCTTTTATTTATGTTTAATAGAGAAAATTTATGAAAAAGTATAAGGGATTTAGCTCTTTTTTTACAAATTGATCAAAAAGGATCAATCTTGTTTCACATATGCACCACTAGGAATGAAATTAAAATACATCTATTTGTATCTTAGGATAGTTTACATATTTTCCTTACATTCTTATTTAAAATACATATTCTTATTTACCCCTTTCCTCACCATTTTTAGGGTTTCCTTTATGTGCTTCTGGACTGTGACATCCTTTGGGTCTGTCCTAGTGTCCTTTTTTGTGCTTCAGGGATTCCTTTTCTCTTTTGCTCTTTGGGACATCCCTGGGTCTATCCTTGTGTTTATTTTTTGTGCTTTAGGGATTTTTCCCTTCTGCTCTTTGGGTTGTCCTAGTTTTTTGTAGGTTTCCTTCATGGTGTGGCTTAGCTCTGTCCCAGTTCCTTGGCACTTCTTGGATCCTTCTCTCTTGGTTTTCTATGGTTGCAGATGATCTCCTTAGGGTGGGAGGTCACTTCTCAACTTGTCTACCCTTTTACCAATCATTTTGAGGGTTTCCTTCCTATGCCTTTGGTCTGCGATACCCCTGGGTCCCTCCCTGATTTTTTGTGATGTGGTTGGGATGCCTTTTATCTGATCTGACCTAGATTTGTTGTAGGTTTTTCTTGGATCTAGGTTTTAGTGGTTATTCAGATGCGGCCCATGTAGGATGTTATTTTGATCTTGCTTTTCTGTATCCTTTCTCGCTTCCCTGGGTAGGATGATCCTTCTTGGTGGTTTCTCTACTCCTTCAGCCTTCTTAGGGAGGTTTTTGTTTGGTGGTTTTAGACCTTGTGCTATGGCATCCCTGGGTTCTTACTATTTTTTAGACTTTGTCCTACTACTGCCTCCTTGTTGATGCTTCCTGGTTTGTGTCCTTCAACTGTGTCCTAGGATGTCCTTAAGCAGGAATGATTTTTTCAAATTTTAAATTTTTGCATCTCTCGCTTTAATTTCGAATTTAAATTATAAATTTTAGTGGTGGGTGGGAATGGTCCTGATTTAAACTTTCCATCCTTTTATTCATATGCTATAATTTGAAAGCATTTTTTAGATGGGATAGCCCTGTTTAAAATTTCTATGCACGTGTTTCTTGGGTAGGATGGCCTTGATTTATAATCCATCTATTTTGCACGTGTTGTGACCTATAAGGATGTTTTGGGCGGGATGGCCCTGTTTTAAATTTTTAATACACGTGCTATGTTCTTCAAGGACGGTTTTGGGTAGGATGGACCTATTTTATTCCTAATGTGTGTGATGTTCCTTACTAATTTGGTATTTTTTAAGGATGTTTCCATCCCACTTTTTTCATAAGATCTTGTTGGTCCCACTTGCTGTGTGGGTGATATTTTTGCCTCCTTAAAGGAAGGATTTCTTGTTGTATCCTTAAGTATTTGTAGCATTTTCCACTATTTTTGTAATCAGGTTTTGGGTCCCTTGATAAAAACCTAGTTAAATTTAAACTATAAAAAAAATAGAGATTAATTTTACTGCTCTTTGTAGGCATTAAAAAACTACATGTATAATGGGATTTTGTACACCTACATTTGCTTGTACTTGCATATTGCATCACCCAAATTAGGTCTGGATATTAGGATAGGATAGGATCTTAGAGAAAAGTTGTTACTTTTCACAAAAACCTGAAGTGTTTACAAATTTGACCCATCCAACTAGATTCTTAGGATACAACAATAACATTCCCCTAATCATGAGTGTGATCTCATATGAAAAGGGGCACACTTTTGTGATTGTATTAATTTGCATGGTCATAGTTTTACAATACATCATACCATATTTGAATATCATTAGTCCATAACATCCTATGTCTAAAATCCTTCATATTGTAACATGTCAATAGAAGTTCCCTCTATGAATATCATCATGGAATATTATAATCAATTACTTTCCTTGCTCTTATCCAAATACTCATTGATACTTTCCATCTAGTCCTAATTGGTACAAAAAACCTACACTATTGAATAGGAATGACTAGCCTAAGCAATTTTCCTCTTCATATTTGGTGTTGTACCATCTTAAAACTTGACCTCATTTAGATACTACCATGTTTCTACTTAATCCTTTGGGATAAATTCTACTAGTAGAAATGTTGCATTAGAAAAATCATATCTTCTCAAAAGAGCATATGCAATAATATGATTATATTCTTGTTGATTCATAATGTCAATGTCATATTCCTACAAAAGTATGATCTAACTGGAAATAGTTATTGAGGGTATCATGGTCTATAACAATGATGAATTTCTATCATAGAAGATAGTTCATAAACTTATTACTAGAAAATATGATAGCTAGGGCCTCCTTTTCTTAATTGTATAATTTTCTTTGGCACTACTCATTTGCCTACTATTGAAGTAGATAATATTATCATACCGATTTTTATCATGTTAGCTCAATATGCTTTCAAGTGTTGTGTTATATGCATCTATGTACATGATGAGTGGATTACTTCAATATAGATTTTTTAAAACTAGAGTAGTGACTAGGCCTCACCTCAGTTCCTCAAATCTAGTCTTAAATTATTCCCCTAACTCATAGGACTTTTAAATTCAACTTTAAAAAAAAAGAAGATAAGAGAGGAATTAAAGAACAAATGAAAAAAAAAACTAAATATAAATGGGTATGGTAGAAAAATAAATGCTTGCATCACTAATCAAAGGTCCCAAAATTCTCCAACATAAAAGCATAGAAGAATGAAATATTTTGATAAAGTTAGGACAAAAAGGAATGAAGGTAAAAAAACCATGCATAGAAAAAGGCTTACATCAATAGTCAAATATCCCAAAATAAATAGGATGTTCACCCAAATTTGAGAACAATTGATTTTTGCATGTTGAAATTATAGAGATTTTCCTTCAAGAGGGCTTGAGATAGAGCTTGTAGCATAAGGAATAAATTTAATTATTCATATAAAAATGGATGAACATTATGTATACATGAATATAACATTTTAAGGATATAAGAATATGGCATTGTGGAATGGAAAAAATAAAAATAAAAAAGGGCATGTAGGAACAAGAGCATCAATGTTGATATATACTTCTAACATAAAAATTTAAGTATGATATTAATAGTATCCCTATAACTATTAGTATAATTTTGATGAAATCATTTATTGTACTCATTCAAGCATAAAGTATATGCAAGTCTATAATAAACATTCATAAAACATAGACATACCCAAAAAAATGCTCATCATCAAACAATTTCTTTATACCACATTTTATCCTTATGTAAAAGGTTTTTATGATGATTGCAATCTCATCACCTGTCTACTAAGGATGCCTCCTTTGATCAAGTAATATTCCATATGATGGTGTAATATAAACAAGAATACATTTATGCAATGCATCTACATACTGGTACTATTTTACCTTGGAGCTATAAATGAGAGTGTCATCAACCATTTTGTCTCTCAATTGTAATGGTTATCCCATACCAATCCACCCATGAGACTACATGGTATTGCAACCATAAATTTTATCAGTAGTACCATATTATAGACATAATATAACCAAAGCACAAAATTTAGTTAACCATATATCTTGATAACATAAAGCAATATTAAGCATTAGATATCCACACATCAACACATAATTAGATATCAAGAATAAGTCCTTCCAATGAGGTTTGTTACATACTCCCACTTGGACTAAACATAGTACTCTATATTTAGTAAAATATAAAGCATACATTTCATTCAAATAAATATGGAAATTTCTTCTTCATTTCCTCAATATTCAAGTAACACAGTTTTCAGAATAGTGGTCCCACTAGACCTTGCATTGTTCTAGGATTTATTTTCTCATAACCTTGGAACAAATCCATAAAATTTTTACCAATCTAACCTCATTCCATTTATAATTTTAATACATTCCAAACATAATAAGTATCAGCAACATATTTACTAAGTAGGAATACATGGAAAGTATCATGGATCTTTGATAGGTTTGGTAACAAGATGAGTCTATAGACTATTGGACTTATCCTATCAATAATATCAAAAGGCCCAATAAAATGAGGATCCAAATTAGTTGTTTTGATGGCACTTTTCATATTTCTTACCCTCAAGAAAACTTTATCTCTCATAGAGAATTCTCTAAGTGATGTTTTTAGATAATCATAACTCTTCTAGTGATCAGTTGTTTCCATGAGCCTCTATCATATTACTTTGAGTTGCTCCTCTATATCTTTGACAATGTCTATTCTGATTGCCACTTGATATTTTGGATTATCCTATGATAGAGGTGTTATACATATTATGCTATGTAAGGTTTCAAACGAGGCCATTCCCAAGGATGCATCATACCCATTATTGTATGCAAATTCAACCAAATGCAAAAAGTCTTTCCACTTGGACTTTTATTCCATGTAATACATGTGAAACATGTTCTCAATCAATTGGTTCATCTTGTCTATGTAAAACTAATATCCAACTTTGTACCCACTACATAGTGTAGAGCCTACAAAATTTTTGGTGTAAACCTAGAATATTTGTCTAAAATGATCACTTTAGGAAACCCATCTAACCTAAATATTTCTTTAGCAAATGTATTTTCCACTACTAGTGCGCCATCCTTGATATTATTTGGTATAAATGTTCAAACTTAGTTAAATTATCGACTACCACAAGTATTGCATCATGTTGATGCCTAGTCTTAGGTAAACCCACAGTAAAATCCATAGATATAACCTTCCATTTTTGCATTGGTATATCATGTGAGTATAATTTCCTTGTTAGATTTTGATGTTCTACCTTAACCTTCTAGCATTCCAAACATATAGCAATGAAACCAGGATTTTATTTTTCATTTGAAACCAATAAAATGTCTTTTTCATATTTTCTCTCATTTTTATCCCTCTAGGATGAGCAAAATAGAGATATCTATGCACCTCTTGCATGATTAGTCTACTTAAATAACTATTTTTGGGTATGACTACCCAATCCTTGAAATATAAAATACATATTTTATGTTGAATCCTTATCTTCCTCAATATTTCTCTCAATTTTAACCCAAATCTCAATGTAATATTGACCATGTAATGACACTTTTCTGATTTTGTCCATCAAATATACATGACTTTGGGTCAATTCTGCTATGTGCCTTCTCCTACTTAAGACATATAAAACCTTATTCTCCTTTTACTTTAATATATTCAATACCAATGTCATTTTCAGCTAGGAATTCTATCTATCTCCTCTATATTGCATTTAGCATAGGTTGAGTAAAGATGTATCTTATACTCTAATCGTATATCCTTAGCTCAAAAGGTTTTCCCAGCAAATAGTGTCTCTAGACCTTAAGAGCATGCACAACTGCTAATAAATCTAGGTCATGCATAGCATAATTTAGTTCATGCTTCTAGACTCATATGCTATAACTCCATTTTGGGATAATACCCCTTGCAAACCTTATAATGAAGCATTTGTAAATATTGTACAATTATTAAGAGTATCCAGTATCCTGAGAATCGATATGTAGTCAAATTGTTCTTCAAAGTACCAAAGGTGGTTTCACACTTATCCATTCATTTGAATTCCTTTCATTTTAATTGAAGGTTGGTAATAGAATAGGTAATTTTTGAATAGTATTTCACAAAACATCTATAGTAACCAATGATACCCATGGAGATTCTAACTTCTAACATAGTAGTAGGTGCGATCCAACTAAAAATGGCTTCAAATTTCTTAGGATCTACAAAAATCCCCTATACAAATATAATATGTATCAAATACTAAACTTGTAGGATGTAGAACTCGCATTTAGACAAGGTCCCATAAATTTTATTCTTTAATAGCATCTATATCATTATCCTCAAATATTTATCATATTCTCCCCAATTTAATTCTATCAAGGCATGTTACTATCTTTGATGATGAAATTAAAAAAAAAAACATTTTTCAATATTTATAGATCATATAAATGCCTCTTTAATTCAATAATTTTTCTATTCAATTCAAATGGACTACTTACACAGATCATTCAATAACATGGGAGTTGTTTTTCCATCCAGGTTCTATCTTTTGATCATTGCATAGACCCATTGTGGTTGTTCCTCGTCTTTGTTACTTGATTCTAGCCATTGGGGACACTTAGTCACATAATGTGGACCCCCACAAATGAAACAACCTCCCTTTGGTGCTTGATGTATTTCCTACCTTCTCTCCATTATTTCTTCCTTTTGTTCCATCTTAGTCTACTTTTGATGTCAAGAATTAAAATTAGTCTTTTTCATATAATTCCCTTGATTCCTATTGTTCTTATTATGAACTTTGGGTTTTCCTTTATTTTTCTTATTTTATTCCTAATACCACTTCATAAACCTAGCACTCTTTCTCTTCTTTAGTTTCTATCAATCTCCCTCTAACGAACTGTAGAGCTAAAAAACGACACCAAATAATGCTAAATGAAATAGAAGTCAAATAAAATAGATATTGCACAACAAATGAGATATATATTAAATGGGGGGAGCCTAAAAAATTCATTGTTACAATAATAGATTAAGAATTCTATTTGATACAAATTTTATAAATATTTCTAGGGTTCTCCAAAACCCTAGCCACAACAAATGGTGGTGTCTTCAGTTGCGTATTTTATCCCAATAGGTGTGAGTGGGATTCTATGTATCTGATGCCAAGCCACTCCAGCTTAATCAGTTGTCTAATACTTCTGATATACTATCCAATCTACACATTAAGAAAAACTAGAGAGTTGGTAATAATAATGAGGACTCCACTATGTGAGACCTCATAAATCACAACTAAAACCCTATATATAATAGTATGCATACAAAAAAAATTAAACAATATGAAAATATGACAAAATGAAATAGATTTACCTTGCTTCTTGCTTGTTTTCTATTGATGGTTGGATTTTTTGCAGGTCAATGGTAAGGATGTGCCCTAGCGACACCCAGGATATCACTTGTCATAAAAATAGGTCTCTAAAATACACTCAATCATTTTGGAGGTCCACAAAGCACAAAACGATGCTCAAGACTATAGTGGAGAGCAGTAGAGTGTTTGGGACTATGGCATAGAGAAACAGGGTACTCGAGACTATGGTGGGGAGTAGTAGGGTGCTTGGGAAGTTAGATCATATCTATAAAAGTAGATCAGATGAATATGAATGATGAGATGGCAGTGGCGACGAGAAATGGGATAGGGAATATGATGGATGGAGTGGGTTTAGGGCACAAAGGTTGGGTTGGAACTCTAAGGTACTTTGAAATCTCGGGGAACCTCATGGGACTCAGGGAATTTCATCACTTAGGGGTTGACCCATCAAAGTGGCTCCTATTTATAATCCAACATAAGGCATGCTAGAGTTTCAACGACACTAATCATGTGGCTGGTACTAAAGCATATCTAAGGGTAGATATTAATTTTAGGGTGTGGCATGAATTGAGGTAAATAGATGGATGCGATTAAATGAAATTAGATGGTTGGGATTAATTTATTTATATAAATATATAATGGTTGGAAAATGGTGGGAAAGCTAGGATGGAGGACAAGTGGCTAGATTTTGGTGTATACATATGTCCATTTTTGTACCATGTTGTGTAAAACATAATATGGTGCAAAAATATGAGACACCTAATCGGGCTAGGCACAGAAGAACCTTATCTCTCTTGTTGGAATGTGAATATGAAATTGAAGGTAAAATAATAAATAAATTGGAGTTATTGCGTAGCTTACCCCCTCAATTGGCAAATGAGTTGCAAATGAATTTCATGAGCCAACTGAAAAAGAATGAATGGAAGAAATGTTGTGCAAAGAAAAAAATGGGGATCATGGAATGTGCGACTATTTTTGACCCCAATGGTTGAAAGGTGATTTGTGGAATGGGAAATATGAATGCATCTATTTTTACCCCAATAGATGAGGGGTTTTGGGAGAAATTATGATGATGATTGCATCTATTTTTTCCCAACAGATGAAGGGTTTTGTGCCACATGTAGATGCAATTATCATGTAGTATGTATCTCTTTGTGGGAAAGTGAGAATCAAGTTTAGTTACCCTGAATTTGGGGTAATTCCATGATGTTGAATAAGTTGTACCGTATGGCCTCATTGATATGCAATATGAAGATGCAAAAATTAAAGGAGTCAACTTTGGAGGGACTTCTAGTGATTGTAGGATAATTCCTTTTAAATAGAACCAATCACCCTAGCTAGATCCAGTCGCTATGATGACTGTCAAGGAAATTGGGAATGATGTGATGTAATTTTGTCCATGTTTTAAGCCTCATTAAATAGGCCATCAATGATAGATTTTTAGCAAGATTAATATTGTCAAAGGTTCACTTGAAATGTGAGGAACCAAATTTTATTGTGCTTTCAAACTGGGAGATATGGAATGATGATGATGACAAAGTGTTCTTATGGTGATTCATTTATCTTACCAAATTGCATGGACGTAAATCATTGCAACCACCAAGTGGATAGAACAGACCACTATATAGAAGATTCATTTAAAATTTGGCACATGTGGAAATAAATTGATGATGGAGTATAATGTTGGTGAAATTTGAAATTTCAAGGATGAAATGTGATGATTTATGAAAAATAGAATTGATTGGTGAACATTGGATAGCATGTTGGTCAATTTTGCATTGTTTTGGACACAAAATTCAATTTATTGGGCCAAATCAACTCATATTTTCACAAAAATTGATGATATGATGGGAATTAAGATGCATATGATTAATATGGTTATTTTGTGAAAATTTGGACTAGTTTGATATGTTTTGTAAGTGGAATTGTTCTTTTTACAACTTTTGGTAGTAAATGAAAATTATGCATCCAAAATGATTTTCGTTTTCATAAAAAAATATTTTATGATGGATTTGATATGTGTGTGAAATTTGGTAAAATTTGGAGGAGGTAATCTACCGATTTGATCAATTTTACCCAAAAAACATTCTCTGGTAGGTAAATGTGCCCCATTTTGTGGTGAATGTTGTTTTATACTGATCTTCACCCTTCACTCAAATATGATTATATCCAGAGAAGCCATCCAATAGTGAGAAAATTTATGCCTCCACAACTATCTATAAGATTTAATAAATTTATGGAAGGGGCTAGTGATCCTTAAGAGACTCTTGGCTAAGATTTCTAAAATCCACACACAAGTGAATATCACCATTCTTTTTTATCACAGGTACCAAGTTGGCTACCCAAGTTGAATATTTTATTAGATATATTATCTTAGCCTTTAATAAATTTAAGAGCTCTTCTATCATTATGGCTTTGATCCTTGGATTTATAGGCCTTTGATTCTACCTAAAAGGCTTTGCATCATGCTCTAGCTCAATGGTGTGTTGGATAACCCTTTTGTCATATACCTTGAGGTCTTCATATGACCAAGCCATAATGTCTTGGTACTTCAGGCATAAAGCCTTGATATCCTCTTATTCATCTGGTGAACATCAAATTCCAACCTTGAGATTCTTTTTAGTTTTGACATCAACTTATTTATACATTTTTCCTTGACTTCCATGGATCTGGTTTTTTTTTATCTTCATTGTTAAATAGGATTTCTAGGGTAACCAAACCTCTAGGTATGTGATTGTTCTTAAGTTGAATAACATATTGTTAATCAATTTCCTCTATATTTTCTTCTTGGACAGTGGAGAGACATGCTTATCTTACCAGAAAATCAATGATTTGTTCATCACTTTCAAAGACCTACAAAAAAATCTGCTTATTTGGTACTGCAGGCCTATAAATCATTTTGATTCCCTTGTATTTCTTGACTCCAATGTTTATAGAAGGGTTGAATTTAGCTCCCCTTGATTCTAAGGAGTTTTCCAAAGTATTATTTTCTCTGGGAATAAAGTTTATATTTAGGGTATCAAAGGATTCCATCAGATCCCATACCCTATTTCTATATGCTTTTAGGTAATGGTGCTTACTTTTGCACCTTTCTATTACCTGATGGGTGATTAACTCAAATTTTCCATATATGTTTAGGATCTTAATACCCATATTTTTGGTTTGCATCATTCCAAGGTATAGAGCCTCATATTTTGCAGCATTATTGTTGCATGACCATGTTAATCTATAGGCAAAAGTCTTTGTCCCTTCTTATTGGGACTATAGTACCACACCAACACCAACACCATTTTTGCATCTAGCACCATCAAAGTGCATGGTCCATACCTCTATCTATCTTAGAGACTGATTAGATATAGTAGGAATTTTCTTCTCTGATTCTACAGAAATACTATATGTGCCCATGCCTATCCCAAACTTACTGTAATCCTCCCTAAAAGGTAATTCATATTCTAATTATAGCTCTTCAAACTTATCCACAATTTCAAATTCTTGAAGAGGGGTGAGATTGCACATGTCTTCTTTGATTTTTTCTATGTGGTAAGACACAGGATTTTTAGGTTTTATCCTTATCCTCTTTCCTTTGGAGGGAATAACCATGCTAGAATAATCCATATATATGCATGCATCTAACTTTGCAGTGAACTCCCTTGAGAGGAATAATCCAAAGTAGGGCTCTAGATCAACCACTACTATTTATTGTACTATTTTCACCTCAGGGGCTCTATGCAACCTCATTAAAACATCCTTTATTACTCTCACTATTTTTACAAGTGTTCCATCCAATTACAACACTCCAGGGTAGGATAGCATATACTCCATACCCATCGCTTCACAAATTGCTTTAGGCATAACTTTAGTTGATGCTCCTAAGTCTATCATACAATTTTAGACTACCCAACCTTCCATTCTCAAAGAGATATAAAGGAGGGAGTTTATTCTTTAAAATAGTAGGGGACATTTCTTTCTTTCTAGATGGCATACTAAGGATTGTGGTGGTCTGCCTATCCTATGGATACTTGTTGAGAGAATATTTTAACAAGTCTATCTAGCCAAGAATGAAAATAGTATCATATAAACTAGCTTTTGATGGTATCCTCTTCATATCTTCGACAATATTGTATTTAGACTTATCCAAAGTGGTTCTCTCAAGCCTTATTTTTGGTTCACCATATTTTATCTTATATTGTTGAGTGGCTTCTATTATTTATCTTTTGGTAATATAAGGGAATCTAAGCCTCTCTTGATCCTCATCCCTAGACCTCATTCGGTCTCCCTCGGTTTCTTTTTTAAATATCCTGGGGAAAATTTTATATTTTTATTTGGCCTGGGGAATAGGAAAAATATCACTTATTTGGGGAGGTGGGTCATTATTTTTCTGAGAAGGAACCTGGAATTGTCCCATTTTCTATGGATCTACTTGCGGGGTTTTATTTCCTGACCTTGTCATAACAATAATTGGGCCATCCTCATCTAGCTCTTTCCTAACCATGATTTGGTCAGGTTGCCATAGTATGTTTACTCTTCCATTTTTGATTTATTTATGCTTGATCCATAGCTTTCTAAACATGGTGTTGGTACATGACACAAGACTATGAATCGTGAGGATCATTACATACCAAACACCAAATATTTACTAGGTCTTCGAGGAACACTTAGGCTCTTCATATGTTGCATTTACTCTGATCCCAACATTGTTACTAGGATCAGGCCTTTGATATTTTTTCACATATGGAAATCTCTTTTGTTGAGACCTATGCATATCTCTTTTTTCCATTGAATTCATTTTGTTGCTAAGAGTTTTCAAAGTGTTCTATATATCAAGAATGATAGAAAAATCTTGAGGAGTATGAGAGGGAATGGGAGGGAAAGGAACTATAGTAGATGGTACTTTTGGCTGAGGAATGGGAGTCATTTGTAAAAATGGGGATGACAAAGTAGGAGGTTCCATATAATATGTAGTAGTAGCTTGGCTTTGGAAATTAGTGGTTTCTAGATTGTAGGGTAGAACAACTTTAGGAGGTAATATCCCCATATTAATTAGGATATTTTATGCATGAAATACTGCATTATAAACTTGTGGAAAGGTTTCCACCCTATATTTTTGGGTTTGTAGGCCTATATCTGATCGAGGAGCTCTAATATAATACATACAAGAAAGGCATGTAACTAGTCCAGCTGCAGGGGGAATTCTCTTCTAGGTTCTACTAAACCTCAAATTAAAAATTTGAGATAGTTTCTTGTTGATCTTTCTACATAGATGTGAACTGATTAAGAAAGGAGAAAGGGTCAGTAGATTCATTAAATTATTCTACAAAAGGCTCATCCAATGCTGCCCATGAAGTGATGGTGTTATCCTCAAGATTTCTAAACCAATGCAAAATATTTTCTCTAAAGGATAGGGCTAGGATTCTCACAATAACATCCTCATTCTTTATATTGTGGATTGTTGTCAAGTTCAAAATATCTTGATAGTGATCATATGTAGTTTTTACATATCCATCATAAGTTGGGATAGCTTTAGAAATATCTTGAGGAATATCATGCATATGGGCCAATCTAAGGGGACCAGTTGTGTTCCAACTGGGGTACTTCTGCAAAGGCTAATTTGAGGGTGGCACATTTCCCTGATTTGAGGTTACATTTCCTACCATGTTTCCAGGTGTAGGTCCTTTTGGAGGAGCTCTTGGATTAACTACAATATTTTCCTCAAGAGGATCTTCTTTTGAATGAAAATATTGATTCAAACTTTTGATAATAGTAGACCCTCTATAAGGAAACTCACAATAAAAATATGATTCAAGGTTATTCATTTTGAATGACCTGGTATACATGAAAGGACATTGGTCTATACGGGTAATTATTTTCTGGGTTCAAATACCAGGGAGTCATTAGGTGAATTTTCTATTCTCCACTTAACAAGGTCAAGAAAATTCACCAAATATTTATTCCTCTAGGTAGAGATAAAATAATAACTCATATGATGGGCTTTTGTGTTCCTTGTGACTGATCCCATCGGGCGTGCCAAAAACTATTGGGAACCCAATTGAAATCAAGTTTTACTTGATACTATGATTGTTTATCTTCAAATTTTCTATTCAAGCATGCACCCGATAGTTACAGCTCAACACTCAACATTGGATGGACCAAATGCAACTTCAATCCAACCTCTAGAGTATGATGGTTCCTTGTCAATTTAGAATGGTGTTGAAACTATTAAAGCTCAATTAGGGTTTTGAGAAAATGATTAGAAAAGGTTTAGGGTTAGATATATTATGAAAAATAGTGGATGGATAGACTAACAACATAGGCATCTACAATAAAATGCTCCCATAAACTATTTCCAGTGTCCCATTACTCAAGATTAACAACACCCAAACCCATGAAATATTCATACATTAAAGCATAAAAAAATATATATTGCAGAAAGAAATTCCAACATATAGTATTGATAATCCAAATTAGTAGAATAGACCAATATTTAGACTTAATAAAAATAAAATCCCTAACAACACAGATCAAACCATGACCAGATTTCAATTACTCTCACAACTAGTAATCCAATAAGCTAGAATGAATTAGCCATTAAAGTATTAACATAAATGCAACTCAAAGCTTCAAACCTCTTGCATAAATATGGTGAAGATGACAAATTTTGAGTCGATAATAAGAGTAATTATTCTTCCATTAGCTCACAATAATATTTACAATAGGGTAAAAAAATGCACTAGAGTTGACCCTTAAAAACAAGGGTTCAAACTCTATTTATAGTTTGTAAAATAAAATAATATTAAGGAGACATTTCAAAGATCATAAATTTACAGCCCAACAGAGAGTTTTTCTAGCATTGTCTTACTGGTTGAATAAGTATGGGCAATCCATTGTGAGTAATCCACCATGGCTACTTAGCTCTCTACAACTTGTTGGTTCATTGATGGTAGTTGGTATTCAGGTCATTAGAGACCACATCTGATCCATTGATCATTCTTGGAAGCTCACTCCACCACATATTTGCAACTACTTTTTGTTATCATTCTTGAAAACCCTTCGACACTTCATCTTCCTACCATCCAACTCACTGCTCTCTGGTTCAAAAGAAATCACTTTTAAATACAGCAACAGTGTTAGAAAACTCTTGATCATCGATATTTATCATGAATGACTAAAATTAAAACTCCAAAAATACTCTACAAATTAGCAAGGAAATGCCAAAGAACCATTCCACACTTTTAATTACTAACATCATATTTTTTTGCCTTGATTCCGTAGAATCAAATTCTGGCATAAAATTCACTATGGAGCGAGTAGGATGCATTCTGCTATCAAGCCACTTACTAACTTTCCTTTTCTCTTCTTCGGCTTCAAATAAAATGTAATCTACTCAAAAGAGTATGTTGACATCACCTTTACCTTGGTTAAAATGGGAAATCACAAATTCATGCCGAAACTAGTGCAAATAAGACTTCATCGTCAATCTGCATCCTTTGTAGTGTAAAATAGCCTTTGCCACCATTCCGCTTTGGAGTTGGTGTAAAATACTCTTTGTCACCATTATGCATGCAATGTAGTGCTTTCTTCCTTTATGTCACCAATCCACACCAAAATACTCTTGAGACTCAGCAAAATTGAGCTTATCGACACTTAGTTATTGGAACGACGAACAACAATCACGATTCTATACTTATCTTTGCACTGATGTCATCATTACCCAAAAATTTTGTGGAATCGAGACTCACCTAGAATATACTTACAAATATACTACAAACCAAGTGAAATGGAATTTAGCTCATTTAAGGTGGAAAAACACTAAGTCTTGAGTGGATTGGGAAAATCTCTTTGTGGATCCGCTTCAAAATACACTAGGAAATGTGTAAAATGAAAATTTCATGTATTAGAAAAAAATCATCAATGCTTTCTAAGGATGTGGCCATTTTGGGCCTACAATTTCCACAAGTCCATTGAAGATACTATCGATGTGGACCTTAGTTAAGACAAAGACAATCCCCAAATTGTCAAGCTTGGAAAAAATTTATCACCCAATGAACAAGAGTAGTTTATTGCTCTCCTCAAGAGGAAGAAGGGCATATTTGCATGGTCCTATAAAGACATGGCCGATCTTGACCCTGGTTTGGTTGTCCACAATCTCACCTTACAGCCTGATGCTAAGCCGATTGATGAGCACCAAAAATGCTCATTTTATATACATTATTAAGGGGCATCATCACTGGTTTAATTAGCATTAGAAATATATTTTTATTTAACTTATGCATATAATTGATAGAAAATCCGGTATTATGCTTAACGGGTGTTTTTAGTGGAAACTGTGTATGAATGCAGGTTTTGGTACTAATCCAGTGTTTTTCCAGTCTATCTCCCAAATGGACCTGGCATGCTTTTGCTTAACTGTGTCTAAGGTATATGGAGTAGGCACCTTACTCTGGTGCCTTACTCCCATACATGGGGAGGTGTCTTACTCTGGCGCCTTACTCAAGTAGGTGCCAAGCCGATGCCTTACTCAAGTAGGCACCTTATTGGTGCCTTACTCCCCATATGTTGGAGACACCCACATTGGAGATGCCATATGACCAAGTCAACATTGACCAGGTTGACCAAGGGGCTAAGGAGGAGGTTGCATGTGAAGACAAAGGAGAAATATTTTAAATCATGCATTATTATTAATAGAATAAAGTTTTTATTATTATCAACTGATTGGCCGGTTGACCTTGTAAAGCTCTCAAGGAATTATTTTTAGGATGCATTAGTTTAGGATTTGTTTGTTACGTACACCTAAGGATTTTTATATATTTATCCTTGTGTGAATGAACATGCTTTAAAATAGAGAAATAAAATATGTGTAGAACCAATTGTAACTAATCACGTCATGTGATTAAATTAGATTAATTTATTATTTTAACAATATCTGGATGTGTTTTATATAAATACACAAGCCATATGAATGAGGGAGGAATGATTAATTTTACATAGAGATTATTTCATTTTATTCTGTCTGAATTATTAAGAGTGCAACTCCTCTTATTCGATCAAGCTCTACATAGCTAGCCGGACGGACTATCTGTGGGAGCTTGGGCCCACTCCCTGCAGTATTCCTTCCATGTTTATTTATGCATTTGTTTTATGTAGATTATTTTATTGCTTTATTTATTGCTTTATTTAATTTTAGTCGTGTGTATTTATTTTTCTAGTACATTTATTTTCCCGCACTTTATTTCCTGCATTGTAATTTATCTATTTAATTTTTCCACACTTAGTTTATTTGGTTTGGTCGAAATCCAAATGCACGAAAATCCCCCACCAAATTGAATAAGGTACCGACGAATTCATTCCCCAACACTACAGGCATATACTGTGCATGACACTCGTTAGTTTACGAACTTACCAAATTGATAATTTATGGAAGAGAAATGATTTTTTTCATGACATGATTTTTGCTCACCACCGATCAAACAAAAACTTAGGAGAATGCATTCTATCATGGACCTCTTGGTAAAAATAGAGCTTCAAAAACTCTTATACATGAACTTCATTGTTTTTATCCACTATCTTGAGTGGATTTCAAATATGGTACCCATTCGAAAGTCTAACAGGGTGATACATGTATGCACTGATTTTTGAGATCTTAACAAAGTGTGTCCTAAGGATGATTTCCCTCTCCCAAACATAGTACTCTTGTCGATACGTGTGTTGTCCATGAAAATATTTCACTCATGGATGGTTTTTTATGATACAACCAAATTCGAATAAATCTTGATGACCAACACAAAATAGCATTTACTACACCTTGGAAAATTTTTGTTACAAGGTGATGCCCTTTGGCCTCAAAAATGTAGGTGCCACTTATCAACGTGCCATGACATACATTTTACATGACTAAATGCTTAATATTATCAAATATTATGTGGATGATCTCTTCGATAAATAAAAAAATCGACAAGAATATATTGGTGTATTGTAAATTTTTTTTGACTGACTCCTAGAGCATAACGTAAGGTTAAATCCCAAGAAATGTGTCTTTGGTGTTACATCGACAAAACTTCTAGGATTCATTATCTCCAAAAGAGTCATTGAGGTGGACCCTAACAAGGTCAAGGCTATCTTGGAGATGTCTCCCCCAACTAATTTAAAGTAATTGCATAGTTTATAAGGAAATATCCAATCAATCTATCGTTTCATTGCACAACTTTCTAACAAATGTAGGCCATTAAATCACCTACTACAAAAGGGGGTGCCATTATATTGGACAAAAGAATGTCAAAAATTATTTTATGACATTAATAAATACCTATATTCTCCATCAGTATTAGCTCCTCCTCGTCCGAGGGTCTCATTTTATCTTTATATCTCAGCAACAAACTTTGCATTAGGGACAATGCTTGTGCAAAATAATGAACAACATCGAGAGCAAGTTGTCTACTACATTAGTCAAACATTAGTAAGATATGAAACTAGATACACTTATGCAGAAAAACTATGCTTAGCAGTGGTTTTTCCACTAAGAAACTTCAACATTACATGTTTAGCCACACAACATACGTCATATCTAGAGAAAATCCTATGTGTTATATGATGTCCCACACTTACAATAACACCCACACCGCTAAATAAATAATGTTCCTTATTGAGTTTGACTTGGAATTCATTAGCCAAAAATCCATTAAAGGTCAGGTAATAGCCGATAAACTTGTGAAAGATCCATTACCTAGTGATCATCCTTTGATTATTGAGCTTCCAGATGATTTGGTATTTGCTATCACTAAGCAAGAAGAAGATGTCATTCTGAAGGAAGACATCAATATCACATTATTCTTTGATGGATAGAAGTGTGTGAAAGGTCAAGGTGTTGGAGTCGTATTTCACACACCATAGGGAGTACCTATCCCCTTGTCATTCAAACTCGACTTCCAATGCACAAATAACACTGCAGAGTATGAAACCTTAATCTTAGTTCATCAATCATCAATAGCTATGAGCATTAAGTGCATTAGGATATTTGGTTATTTTCAACTTGTAAAGAAAATCAATGGAGAATACCAATGCAAATAACCTACCATTAAGATTTATCATGAAGTAGCAATGAAATTTCTCTCCAAGTTTGATTGGTATGAAATTAATAGCTTGCCATGTTTGACTAATATATTTCCATATGCAATGGCCTCTATTGGAACATTGATTCCAAAAGACTCATTTGGATAGGTATAGCAACTTATCATTTCAACATTCTCTAAATCTACCATTACCTATGCTAAATCAAAATATGAAAAATATATTTGATTTATCCAAATGGATTCATATGAGCCTTGGTCAAGCAAAATAGTAGCCTTCCTAAAGTTTGGAATACTTCCATATGATATGTCTCGAACTACCAAACATGCTTTCAAGCAAAAGGTAGCATGTTTCATTCTTTGGGATGACTTGTTGTATAAACATGGTTATGATGGAGTTCTCCTTCATTATCTTGAGGCTAGTGAGGCTCAAAGATCGATAGATGAAGCCCATGATGGTACTTGTGGTGGTCACTTTAGTGGAATAGCCATTGCAAAGTGTATTTTATGTATGGATTATTATTGGTCCACAATGGAATGTGATTGTTGCATCTATGTCAAACATTGCAAAAAGTGCCAAGAACATGCTAATTTAACTCATGTACTATCACAAGCTTTAAAGCCTAAGCCTTTGGCCCTTTTCACAATAGGATCTAGATCTAATTGGAAAAATTTCACCTCCTTCTTCAAGACAACATACATTCATTATCATAGCCACATAATACTTCACAAAATGAATTGAGGCTATTCCTCTAAACAACAATATAGGACCTAGGATCATGGAGTTTATACTTCATCATATCATTTTTCATTTTGGTATCCCCTCAAAAATAATTTCAAACAATGGTAAATATTTCAAGAACAAGGATGTTTGAGCATTTTACAAGAAATACAACATTCAACATAGTTTCTCGACTCCTTATTACCCACAAGTAAATGGATAAGCTGAAGCTTCCAACAAGACCTTAATTGCTATTCTCAAGAAACTTGTCAAATAAAATCATAGAGATTGGCATACACAAATACCCTTGATATTATGGGATTGTCAAACATGATTCTGCATGCCTACAAGGGCAACACCATTTTCATTGGCCTATGGAGCTGAAGCAATCATACCTCTTGAGCTCGATATTCCTTCCTTACAAAATTCTTTGCAAGAATTCATAGATGACGACATTGCTAGACATGCACATCTTGACCAAATTAAACTCCTTTATGAGAGGTGATTCAATGCTTTCGAGCATTTACGAGTTTATCAAGACCACCTTAAACATGCTTACAACACCAAAGTTCATCTACATGAATTCCAAGTAGGATATCTTGTCCTTAAAGAGAACCAACAAAACACCAATGCACTGCCACATCTTCATGATAAATTCACGATTAATTGGTTAGGTCCATATATTATTACACAAAGAGTGGGTAATGTTACTTATAGGATTGTCAGTCTAGAGGGAGAGGAATATATTGAACCACTTAATGTTATACACTTGAGAGAATTCTATGCATTATTTGATTACTATATATGTATATATATATACATGGCTAATACACAAAAACATTGGCACACACTTCATTCATAAAATTGTATTTTCACTTGCATCTACATCCCAAAAACAATGCATTCACTCACATTTCATATTGCATTTCACAAAATTACATGTCATACATTGCATTTACATCCACATTTCATATTTCATATTAGGGATCATTTATTAAGTTCAAGGTCTTAATTGGTCCAAAAAATTTATGGTGCCTTAATAACGGACACCTTTACAAAATTATTTACCAATTTCATTCCATCATCATTTGCCTCCATACATTCACAATTTCTAAGTGTTTTTGATCACTCAGCCATTCCTAGTGTTTTAAGCAAACTCCAAAATACATGTTGAGTTCTTTTTAGGAACATTGCACATATACACTAAGAAAATCTTGAGTTTTGGGAATTGATTCTAAAACATTCTTGAACCAAGCACAATTTCACATCTTAAAAACATATTGTGTCAAATAGAGATAACACCATACCTGGTATATGTAGACACCTAAAACAAGTCATGTCGATGGCGACTACTCATATGGACATAATACAAGACCATATGGATGATCTTGGACATACTCGAAGATAGAGTAGTGGTTATAACAACTCAAGTTGGGCTCCTTGGCCTAATATGTCTAAATAGTAGCCCAAACCTATGGTCTACAGGCTAAACTATGGCTAAGGCCTACGGTTTATATTTTGGACCACAGTTGTAACCTGTGATCTTAACTGAAGTTTAGTTGGCATTCATACAAGACAAATCGGTTTGAATGGCCATTTGTTCTAGAAGAATGTGGTTCAAGGATGGAAGCTTCCAATCCAACTGTCCTAACCACCCCTTCTTGATCTTGGATTCTCCATGAAGCCACCCCTAGCCCTGGGACATCCTATAAGTACCCCTTCAAATGAGAGAGAGCATATAAAGCATTTTGATAGTGAAGTGCTATCGAAATATTGTAAGAGAGAGTGAATTTGGAGATCAAAGTAGCGAAGCCCTATCAAATTGTGAACTCACTTGAGTGCATAGAGAGAGCCTTGTTGTCATCCCCATTGTCAATTTGTCAAACATCATGATGAATTAGGCCATGGATGCCCTAAGGACCTAGGAGAGCCAAGAAACATTAATTCATGCAAACGGAGGCCACATTCAACGATTCAACCGCCAAACCTGTCAGAGGACACCAAAGGCAACCCTTGAACATCAATTGGACAAGGAGTTCAAGCCCACAACCCTTGAATTTGGAGGGCAATCAACTTGGTTTGTCACTATGGCTTTCAATCATGGTTTGTAGTGCAGATCGCTCATTAGAGCTGCAGTTTGCAACAGGTGATAGATCTCTTTACCATTTCATTTCTAGTATGCTTAATTAGATCAAATTTAGTATCTTTATGGTTTAGTTAGGATTTTAGAGACTTTTGACCAGCATAATTAGTGTTTTTACTAACTTGTTTTCATTATAGTACTTTAGACATTAATGGTTTCTTTTCATGCCATAGTGCTTCATTTCAAGTAATTGATTCCATAGATTGATAGTTGTATTTATTTTTCACATATTTCCATCAATCTTGATAGGATTTACACAAGTTTAGCATAGTTTATGTATTTTATTGATTTTATGTCATTATGCTATTTTCATGCTATTTGTCTTTTAAGGGCCTCATCATGAGAGGCTTCCTATGCTTTTGACATTCTTGTGTTGTTTCTTTATCATAGGAAACAAGTTTTAAAGGAGATACAACCATCCATTTACTTCCTCAACATGAAGAAGAGGGTCTACTCCACCCTAGAGAAGTTCATGTCATCCTGAAGGGCACTTTGAAATCACCCTACCCTTGAGAGGGAAATAAAAACACGTCCCATTGTAGCAATTTTATGAAGATGATTATCCTTAAGAGGGATGTACTTTTAATTTGAGTTTGGCTTCGACATATAATAGAATAAAGCATATTTTATTAATCATTTCATTGTCAATTTCTTGTTCTTGTATGCATTTTATATTTTGTTTATCAATTCTTGCAATAGGATACATTAGGTGTGAGCCTTTTTGGTGGTTACAGAAGGCGATCATAGTGGAACTCTGCAATTCATGCGATCTAACTATTGTTTCTTAATTTTTGAGATTGTAGGTACAAATCATAGTTATCAATTGTGGGCCAACAATTGAACCATAGGTACAACACATGATTTATAGTTTGAACTACAGATCAGACCTATAGTTTACACCTAAAAACATAGATATCAGAAAGCAGAGTGCAGACCAACTCAGGAACTAAGGTAGGTCTTATTTTCCACTCTCTGTTTCTTTTTACTTCTCTATGTTTTTATAGAATTCTTGTTTTCGAATGCAACTAGGTCCATCGAAGTACAATCTTAGGATGCACAAGCATTTACCAATTTTGTGGGACATGTACAACAGTGCTAGGAGCCCATGATCCAGTTTTATGATCATGAAATTAAGATGGTTCCTATAGATACGACTGACCCACTGTTGCATATCGTTACATCCATTAATCATGTACCATTCAAGAGGGTCTTTATTGACATTGGTTCATAGATCAATATAATAATGACCAAGGCATTGAATCATCTGAAGCTACCAAAATCACACACTATGCCCACTACCTTCACATTGAGAGTATTTAATGATGCCCTTTGCTCGACGGTTGGCACAATTGTCCTACCTATGCAGGTAGGCCTAAAGACCATCTTTGTGATGTGTTATGTGATTGAGGGGGTCATGCAATACAACATCCTACTCGGGAGGCCTTGGATTCATGAAATGCATTGTGTTCCCTCTATATTACACCAATGTGTAAAATATCTACATGAGGGACGGGTTAACGTAGTGTCATCAGACGAGGAATATTTTAAGTTTGTGAACCTAGCAGATTTTCCTGGGGGTTTCATACTCCTATCAATGCACTTGGACATCCTACCTGTGTCACCAATTAAAAATCTAGGAGGTAAACCAATAGTACGTGCTCAACCATCGATATTTGTATCACACAGATTTGAGCACACTACTGCTACTTCTCTAAAACCAACTACATCAGTGAAGCTTTAGGATGATAGGAAGTTAAAGGTAAATATGGGAAAAAAATAGAAGAAGCAAATGCCCAAACTAGTCGCTAAGGAGGCTCCCATCCCCATGGAAGTGGAGGAATCCCAAGACATAGCTGAGGAGGTACCTCATCCTACCTTGCCTGCATCATCAGCAAAGTCATCCGCACCATGGGTGATGGTACATATCACCAACACCATATTAGGCGAGTACATTATGTAGAATGTAACCTTCAAATTGATTCTAGAGACTGCACAAGAGATGGGCTGACCGTCCGCTCATCGTTATTCAGTTGGATCGATGGTTCTATTGGGAGAGCCACCTAATCAGACTAACTTCATATATGCTGGGCTAGATCAAATTCCAATGTGAGAGCCCATGTATGAAGATAGGGATAAACCTTTCACTATAAATATTCATTATTTATCCAACCCAGAGTACTTCATGCATATTTTCAAGTTGTATCATTGGCATGGGTATAGACTTGGTTTGTTTGAACAAGGGTGTAGAAATCCATTCGAGCCATGTTATTAGCTAGAAATGGATAGGTTTGGATTGGGGTTATAGATATAAGGACAAGATGACTTGCTTGCAACATCCTTAGATCACTTGTACCTAAGTCTAGGGGATGATGTGGACTTCAACCCATATCATTCTAATCTTTCTAGCTTTTGGAGGACTACCTCGATGGTATCTACCATCACTATTGAGCCACTAGAATAACATCATGAAGGGATCCTAGAGCATACTGATACATATCAGAACCCCAGAGGCAACCTAGGTCATCAAATCCGTAATCCAGTTGATGACACAGGTGTGCAGGGGCATAAACCCATATTTTTAGGCTATCTCGAGTCAGAAGATCTTTATAGTGATGATGGAGAGGAGTCCACCTCTGAGATAAGTGGACCAAGTTATGATACCGATAGTGAATCCTCAAACGATGATCAATCTGAGGAGGAATATGAGGGGGCAAATTTAAGACCTGTGTATGCACATCACCTACTACCTATAGAGTCGGTACATGTTACTAAAGAGATCCTTCCCAAAAATGATCATTCAGGGGAAGAAGTAGAGCAATATTTCTTGGTAATGTTACACTTGGGGTATAATTATCTAGTTTTTCTAGATAGTGATGATAGCAATCAAGAAGTTAGATTCATGGGGCCGCACTTTCTAGAGCTCCCCATAGGAGTAGGAGCGAATGATGGGTTCTAGTTGTCTAACAATGATGAAGAAGATGAGTTAGACAAGGCCTACCTTGGTCCTCATTATTTACATTACCATCATAAACCCATCGAAATAGATGAGGTCTATAATTAGTTACATGTTGGTCCTCATTTGAGAGCAATACGGTTAAACCTGGATCAAATTTATCGATTGTTTAATCCCCTTCTGGTAACCTACATGGAACTCCATGAGCCAAATGATCCTATTTTGTAGCTAGTGCATAGGGAGGATTCAATAGTTTGTAGTCCTCATAGAGAAGACTCCTTTGTGCCTGTGCCATTAGAGCCAGATCGTGGGTATGAGGACTACATCAATTATGTAGAAGTTGGTCCGTGTGGTCCTCGAGATCAATTCCATTCCATAAAATGGTATCCATTGATTTGACCACTCCACTCCACAATCCAAAAGATCCATTCAAACCATTGTATATTAACAAATATGCTATCGACTGGGATTGTGCTGATTCACCCGTTGAGCTTGAATATTTCTTCCCTAATGAAGAAATGTTACAACTATTTCATTTTATGCCAAGCTATGCATATGATGTTTATCATGCCAAAAATGCTTCCAATGCAGAACCTATCAACCCGGCTGATGACATCCATTTTATTCCTATGCCTCATCATCTTGAAGAGGGATCACATATGTTAGTAGAGGAAACATTTGAGGTGGATATAAGTAATGATCCCACCAATGCAAAGAAGGTTAAATTTGGAGAGTCTCACTCTAGATGAGCGAGCCACACTCATCCCTCTACTGAAAGAGAGACCAAATTTATTTGCTTGGATGTAGAAGGATATGCCAGGTCTAGACCTAAAATTGGTTACTCATAACATTTATCTAGATTTGACAAAGAATTTGATCAAGCAAAAGCTTAGAAATATGCATCCAACAGTAGCATTAATGGTGAAATATGAGCTACAAAAGCTGTTGGATGTAGAATTTGTAATCTCCATCGACTATATAGAATGGGTGTCCAATATGGTACTCATGGGAAAACCTGATGGAAAAATTCATATTTGCAGAGATTTTAGAGACCTAAATAAGGCAACACCCAAAGATTCATTTTCGTTGCCCAATATTGATGCTCTCATAGATGCAACTACAAGTCACAAAATACTCTCCTTAATGGACGGTTTTTTTGGTTACAATAAAATTTGGATTAAACCCGAAGACCAGCATAAAACCGTATTTATAATGCCATGGGGAACATTTTGCTATAAATTTATGCCATTTGGCCTCAAAAATGTTGGTGCCACATATCAATGGGCCATGACATACATTTTTCATGATTATTTGCATAAAATTCTAGAATATTATATCGATGACTTGTTGACCAAGTCATTGTTGTGATAAGAGCATGCAGAGGTCTTAAGGAAGGTATTCGATCACCTTATAGAGCACAATGTCAGGCTGAATCCTAAGAAGTGCATATTTGGTGTAACTTCTAGAAAACTACTAGGATTAATCATATCTAAATGAGGCATCAAAGTTGACCCAAAAAAAGTCAAGGCTATCTTATAAATGCGTCCTCCCACCAATATTAAAAAATTAAGGAGCCTTCAGGGCAAGGTAGCATCGATAAAGTGATTCATTGCTCATTTATCGGATAAATGTCGACCAATGAATCGATTGCTACATAAGGTGGTCCCATTTAACTAGGACAAGGACTGTCAAGCAAACTTCATCGAAATAAAGCAATACTTGGTGACGCCACCAGTGCTAGCTAAACCAAAGCTAGAAGTGCCTTTTCTACTATATATATCGGCAACTGACTTTGCACTGGGAACCATGTTAGCCCAAAAGAATGTGCAAGGCAAAGAATAGACCATATATTATATTAGTAAACCCTTGGTGAGCTATGAGCTCGAGTATGCATATGTGGAAAAATTATGTTTAGCAATGGTATTTGCTACAAAGAAATTACGACACTATATATTAAGTCATATGACATATGTTATATCCAAACAAAATTCTTTGCAATACATGATGAGTAAGACGTATCATAATACGTGTACTACAAAGTGGATCATGCTACTAACATAATTGATCTAGAATTAATAAGCTAGAAGCCCATCAAGGGACAAGTCATAGCAGATCAATTAGCTAAGACACAACTACCAAATAGTAGGCCTCTGACCATAGATCTTCCAGATGATGCAGTCTTTTCCATATCTGAAGCTCCCAAACCTAAAGAACTAGAGAACAATGCTAATATGACTCTATTATTAGATGGTTTGATGTGTGAGCAAGGGGGTGGTGCAAGAATAGTGTTTTTCATGCCGCAAGGAGCTCCTATGCCCTTGTTGTTTAAACTAGACTTTTCATGCACCAATAACAACACTGAGTACGAAGTCCTACTGCTAGGCCTCCACACAGTCATTGCCATGAATATTAAAATATTCAACATCTTTGGTGACTCCTTGCTAATAGTAAATTAAGTTAAGGGGCTCTTCCAGTGTCTATGTCCCATATTGAAAGCTTACAAGGATCTTGTTGCTATATATCTGGCTAAATTGGAATGGTACGACATCAAGGCAATCCCTCAATCATCAAATAGGTTTGCAGACACCATGGCTTATTTGGGATCCTTAATACCTCAAAATTCATCTACTGATTTCACTAACATTCATGTTAAAATACTTTTGCAACCGACTGTGGAACATGAAGCCTTTGATAATAGAATATCAGTCAACATGATCAACGTAGAACCAAAAGTTGAATGGTTCTGCAGAGCTGAAGACTTTCTGAAGAAGTCACCCTAGGGATCATTAACCTCTCAAAGTCTGATGGGGAGTGGTACCACCATTCACCATAAGGTTATTTCCTAGTCTGCATTTGCAAAAGTAAATACATAGGGGGAGCAAGTTGTCTTAGTAGTCGAAGTTGAGGCTTATCAAAACTAGATGTCTCAAATCCATGACTTCTTGAAGCTTGGTGTAATCCCAGAGGGATTTTTGCATGCTACAAAATGCACATTTAAACAAAAAAATGGCTAAATATATCTTAATAGGAGATATCTTATACCGACGAGGCTACGATGGAGTTCTCCTTCATTGCTTAGAGTCCCAAGAGGTATCATGGGTGATTTCACAAGATCATAATAGTACGTGCAGTGGCTATTTCAGCGACATGGCCATCATAAAGCGCATCCTTTGAATGGTCTACTATTGGCCCACTATGGAGAAGGAGTGCAATGTGTATGTCAAGAGATGCATCAAATATTAGCATCATGTTAATCATACACACTTGCCATTGCAGGCCTTACAACCCATCCAAGTGGCTTGGCCATTTGCTCAGTGGGGACTAGACCTTATAGGCAAGGTCTCTCCTCCATTATTGGGCTGACATACATTTATAATCACGGCTACTGAGTATTTAAAAAGTGGGTGGAAGAAATACCCTTAACAATGATAACTGGAGCTTGTATAGCAGAGTTTATACTGGAGCATATCATAAGTCATTTTGGGATTCCATCCAAAATAATATCGGATAATGTAACGTCCTTCAATAACAAAATTGTGAGAGCTTTGAGATCTAAATATAGAATCAAACATAGTTTTGTGACTTCATACTATCTACAAGCAAACGGACAGGCTGAAGCTTCAAATAAGATAGTGGTGGCCATATTGAAAAATATTATCCAAGAAAACCACAAAGACTGGCATATCCAGCTACCCCTTGCATTATGGGCTTACAGGACTAGTATTCGGATGCCCACTCGGGCAACGCTATTCTCACTAGTATATGGTGTTGAGGCCATTATGCCCTTGGAATTGGAAATTCCAACACTACACATCGCATTGAAAGAGTTCATCGATGATGACACCGTGCGGTAAGCTCGACTAGATTAACTGACACTGCTTTATGAACCTTGCGTGAATGCCCTGGAGCATCTCCGTGTTTATCAGGAGCAACTAAAATGAGCTTACAATATTAAAGTCCACCCGAGAGACTTTGAAGTTGGGTATCTTGTCTTGAAATAGAACCAACATAACTCTAATTTTCCACCAGATATGCGAGAAAAATTTGTGGCTAATTGGCTAGGACCCTATATCATATCTAAAAATATTGCTCCGGGTACCTATTACCTAATGTCACTAGGGGGAGTTGAAGATCCTGAACCTCTCAACATCATCCATATTAAGGCATTTTATTCTTGAGAGCATAGTAAAAGGCTTTGAGGGTTCTATTATAACAGCTTGATCATCCTAAAAGGCTCCAAACACTCTCATAAGTAGTTTGGTCAATCAAAAATCTCCAAAGGTGTCTATAAGACCTTTGGTCAAACCTCAAAAAGCTTTGAGGGTTTGCTTAAAACCACTCAATAATCCCAAAAAGCTCCAAAGGCATCTATAAGCCCTTTGGTCAAATCCCAAAAGGCTCCAAGGGTTCCTAAAATCACTTGGTCATGTCAGTCAAAGGCCCCGAGGGTTTGCTTATAACTGCTTGGTCATCCTAAAAGGTTCCAAGCTCATATGTGAGTAGTTTGGTCAATCAAAAGGTATCAAGAGTTTCTAAAAAATTGCTTGGTCAACCCAAAAGCTCCAAGGATTCTTAAAGATCACTTGGTCATCCCAAAAATTCCCAAAGGTTCTCATAACCCTTTGGTCAAACCCAAAAGGCTCCGAGGGTTTGCTGAAAACCGCTCGGTCATACTAAAAAGCTCGAAGGATTTTGCTAAAAAATTGCTTGGTCAATCTAAAGGTTCCAACGACATTTCCTCGTCTTTTTGTCACTCCTAAGTGCTCCAGAGGCATGTACTCACCATTTGGTCAGATATGAGGCTCAAAACCCATAAAAATTATAAAATCGGTTAAATCCAAAAACATTTGCATTTGTATTTGAATTTTATGTTTTCATTTTGCATTCACACATGCATCCACTGCATTATTGCATTGCATATAGGTATTCATCATCTATTACATTTTATAGTAGGAGGGATTATGTTTTTTAGTCTTACAAATGACACCAATTTTGTGTTTAAATCATGCATCTCTACATTTATCATAATCCATCATTCATGTGAGTATTGTTTTTCAACACAACCTATTTTGTTTCTATGGAGATATACTAGGGTTTTTCGGTCATTCAACCATACTTAGAGGTCTTATCAAGAGTTGGTAGAAATATTGCTTTGCTTTTGTATTTGAGGTTCAGTTAGGATAGCCCTTAGCATATCAGAATTCTATCACTAATCAACAAATTCAACAATCCTAATAAGGACTAGGGGAAGATAAAATTTGTGAAGCAGGACCGAGTATCCTAAGGTGAAAAGAGTTATTTTTGCTTATCCCTCTATGCGGACGGTATGGTAAATGTTGGTAGTTGGCAAAAGGACAGGTTAATTCCCTATTCATAATCCCTTGCTTATGATAAAATGAGCAATATCCCAGAGTGATATCCCACATCAATCCTCAAGATTGATATCCTAGATCGATATCATAGATCAACCCCCCCATATTGATATCCCATGTTGATATCATAAGATCGATATCCTCAATCGATATACCAAAAATAGTTTCCCAAAGTAAATCACCAAAAGAAAAGTTTCTGAATAAAGTTATCACATGTAAGTGCCAAAAAGTGAAGATCAACAAATAGGCTCAAATCAAGTTCAAAGTGAAGATCAAATGAAGATCATAAATCAAAGTTCGAGTGGACATCAAATGAAGATCATAAATCTAGTTCAAAGAGATATCAAATGAAGATCCAGAGATATTTTAGAGTGAATATGGAATCGACTCCCTTGCTTCACCACATATGAGCAAGTATCCCAAAAATTGAAGGATATAAAGGAATGAGCCTGAATCCCTAGAATTTATGGCATATACCTTACGCATGATGATATATCTGATACACTTGCATCTTTCTTGTGGGAAGACCAATTTTTGAATTTGGAAGAGCTAGCTTCAGGTGTCTTGCATTTCCTAGTGTCTCAGTCTAACTAAAATCTAAACTTGGGATTGGATAAGACATTTGTGTAACCCCTATCTTAGCAATGGGCTGAAAGAATCCCGCCTTACATCGGGGAACGCTCGTGTCTTATATTAATATAATCATGTGTACACAAGGGATAATGAATAGTTAGGGCCTATCCTAGCAAAAACCTTACACTTTAGAAGTCTAGTATGGTTAGTATGCACCTTTTGATAAGTCTACTAGGGTGTTTGAGTCTCATGGAAAACCTCAAAAATCTCTCTAATAGCAAAAAAACACCAAAAATTGCAAACCATATAAAATAATCAAACTACAAAGTATAGAGTCTATGATACATCATTATATAAAGCACAATCAAAGATATAGGATAGATACCGGATGGATATTAGAAATAATATTTAGACGTCCACTGACTATATTGTGCATATTTTTCAAACTTGCAAAGGAAAATAGAGTGACACATTATATCATTTGCATAATAACATCGCATGCCATTGCATTTCATATATAGGTGATTAATTGATTAAATTATTATCTTGAGGATTTTAAATTACATTCATGATTTTTATACATTATGTGGTGTCATCCATTAGATTGATAAACACATAATTGCATTCATTCCTTATGTTTTAAGTGATTAAAGTATACAGGTTCATTTACATTAGATTACCATCATGTAAATAAGGCATTACATACATTGCATTAGCATATCGTGACATCATCATAAATTAAATGTATGCAATAAAGCAAAATCAAATATACATTTAAGTAAATATCGCATCCATATGCATCCATCATACATCGCACATCTAAGCATCTAGATCACTGCATATCATCATCATCATAAATTAAATAGAATATCTAGTGCATGTCATCCATACATCACATCATATAGCATAAAATTAACATAAGCATTGCATCCATGTGCATAACATAAAAAGAAAGCTAAAAATACACAAAGACGCATAATGAGCCATAAATGATCAATATCTCATATATATATATATATATATATATATATATATATATATATATATATATATATAATAATGTGTGTGTGTGTGTGTGTGTGTCCAAAGAGTACATCAAGAGTATGAAATACCCATAGGCTACAATCGTGTAGGTCCTAGACCTTACACCAAAATGATACATATGCAAAAATGTAGCCTAGATATGATAGAGCCCTAGCTTTGGCTTGCTCCTCCTGAGCTAGAGCTCTCACCACCTCCATCATCCCTATGCTCTGGAGCCTGCTCTACATTCGGCTTTGGTGCATGTTGTGTTTCCTTCTAAAGGCCCTATGTGCCACTTAATCCAAAGAGGTCTACCACACAAGATATTGGCATGTCTATGCAGCTATACCTGTGACTAGAAGTCACACCCGTATTCCTGGCCCTGGTATGTGAGATGCCTCCATGTGTGATAGAGAACCTATGTGTCCTCTTTATCCTATGAGTCCACTGGTTGGATCTTGCTATGTACAATCCTATAGTCCTAGACCTGGTGCTCTGAGACCCCAAATCATGTGAATCCTCTAGGACCTGCCCACCAATCAACCTAATGTAGCCCTCTAGCTGGTCTATGCGGGTGACCCTACCTATATGTCTATCATTGCCCTCCTCCACGAGGGCCTACAAGTGTTGGATATCTGACATCAGGTCATAGCCACTTCATAGCAATGATAATGGTGTAGTTGGAGGTCCCATGATCGCCTAGGAGGATGAAGGATCCCCCTCTATACCTTGAGTAGGTTGTGCTCTATAATAGCCTCACCTCACTGTGCCAGTGCCACATCGCATGAACTAGTGAGCTCATAGACCTGAGTCTCTACCGCTATAGCCCATGCTATTAGAATCATGATCTACTCTTGAGCCTTTGCTAGATACCTATCCCTATGAGCTAGCTTTGCCTCTAGAAGAGTGATAGAAGTATCTCACTACAACTGTTGAGTCTGTAGCCTACCAACCTGACTCTATAAGTCTACGATCTAAGCAAGTAGCTATCCTACCTCACTATAAGGAGGTACCTCACCCTCCTTGGATCCCTCAACCTCCTCCTCAAACTTTTCCTATAAAGCCTCCTCTACAGTGGCCTCTATGCCCCATTCACCCTCAGTCCACTAGCACACCCTACGCCCATCTAGATCAACATCTACCTCAACTTGGTCATCCACCCTACGTAGAGGCACTAATCCCTGCCATTGTAGTAGGGACCACCATGTGTCATATGTAGTGGTGGTCCTCGCTCTATCATATCCAAACTCTTGGAAATTGTTAGCCTCATCTCCAAGTGCCATAGGTTGAATCCACGATAGGTGTGTCTCCAAGACTAGATGCCTATATACAAATAGAATATCTGGGATGTCCTGCACTAGGTCGAACTACTACAGGATGTGAGAGTAGAACTGGTACTCCCTAACCTCAAACTTATTACCAAGTAGCCACCTATCTTGGTGATCCTATCGTAGCCACTCACCTATCTCTAGCCAGTATGTGCAATCCATATAAGAGTGTCACTCAATGTTATCTGGCCCGAGCACTGCAAATCATGCAATGTAATGATCTACATCGCTAGCATGAGTCCTACTCTAGAATACCTCCACCTCTTGAGGCTAGCATGTAGTGTAGCACTGATGTTGATCATCAATCATAGTAATGTCAAGGGGTAGATCTACAGGATGCTCGATCCTGATATACTACCAGCCCTATATCTGTAGCAGAAGACTGCAACTGATGCTGTGATGGCTTCGACTAGTGATATATTATAGATTCAAGTAGATTTGGCATAATAAGGTGCTACCCTAAGCTAGAAGTAGTGGGTGGGTAGTGGAGCTCTAAGTAACTATCCTAACACTAGCCAGGAGGTTCTAGGGAATCATCGCACTCGAGGAGTCTGGAAGAACAATCTGTACCACCAGGTGCATGAAGATCACCTATCTCATGGAGAATATGTGTTGCCCCTACCATTATCCGATATGGACTCCTCCATGGTCGATCATGCATTGAGCCTCCTGGCCCAGGTCACCAAAAATAACATCAAAGACTGCCCCCTTGATCTGGGATGAGGAAGAGGTGATGGCATCACCATAAATAGGGATCCTAAAGATCCAATAAATATCCTCGAGAGTGACGGTTATCTCACTTGTGGGCAGGTGAAAGGTGTTGGTCTGCACATTCCAATGTTGGGTCAATGCAGTCAAGTAGGCCTGATCTACTCGAATAGTGGGTAGATCTAGGACGTAGCCAAAGCTGACAACTCTAAACCACGTCCACTCTCCAGGAGTGAGCTGTATACGGAGAGTATTTAGAAGGTCTAGCTCATGAGCTCTAGAGGTTAACCTATGAAATAAAAGCATTATATAAGAGAAAATCTAACTAAAAACAAGCAAAAATAGATAAAAAATGAACTTAAAAACATCAAAAACATTTAAAAACTGATAAAAAGAAAAAAACATGTCACAAAGAATTCATAAAAATTAAAAAAAAGCAATTAGGCAAGTAAGAATTGCATTAAATAATATTAATTGCCTATTACAACCTTAGAAAAATTAAAAATTTGATTATTTTTTTTTTAAAGTCAACGAACCATGGGTCAACCTTGTGGTCCACATGTGGTCAAAATTTGACTTTTGGAATTTGAATTTCAACCATAGCTGATAGTCGCGGTCGCCAATCTGACAATTGGGAACTGTAGCTGCTAGCTGCGGTTTAGGAGGGATACCCATTTTGGGTCCCTTCTTAGCCTTGTTGACCAAAATGAAATTTAAAACTAAACTAACCTAATCTAATGTGAGGTTCATTACCAATTGTTTAATGAAATTCATTAAATCATTAATTAATGTGGTTTATTTTAGTTGGTATTGATTACGAGGACTCAGTTTTGAGTTACCTTGCCCGCTCTGCGGTCTTCGCTAGTTGATGGTTGTCTAGGATCCGCCATCGAGGTATAGGTGTGAGGTTTGGTCAAGTTTTAGGCAACGTTACGGATCAAGGAATGTCTTCTACCTCTCAGAGCTCTCATAATTGCAATTGCTTTCAAGAAAAAAAAAATCAAATGGGAAAGGCTATTTATAGGTCCTCCTAATTTTGGCGGACCGCAGCTAACACCTGCTATCCCGAAATTAGGGTTTTTCACCCGCGGGTCCAACCTGTGGTTCACAAAATTTGAAAACTTCAACCGTAGACCCTACTCACAGTTTGTAACAAGCAATAAATGCACTCAAACCCCATCGTGGGAAGGTACAAAATGATAAATTAATGACTCCTAATAGATCAAATTTTAAAAAGAGCAATAAATATTGCAAATTTGGTGATATTCAAAGAACCAGGACCGATCAATAAATCAAAATTAACAAAAAAATCAAATAATTAAAAACCAAATGCACCTCGTATTTAGTAACTTACTCTATACACTTGGTGGTTGTAGCGATTTGTGATCCATGCAATCCAGCAAGATGAGTAAATTAAAATAAGGACATTTGGGAAAAAAATTGTCATCGTTGATTTGATATGCTTCTTTTCAATCCCTAATAAGGCCTTCGTGGCCAGACTTCTCCATGGGAATGAGGTGTTTCATATCATTTCTCCTATGAGATATCTTCAGCAAATCATCGATAACTTGATTCAACACAAATCTAAGTGGATTTGTATCATTTCGATTTTCTAAGATGGCTATTTCAGCCCGATTGCTCCATGGGATAGAAATGTGCAAATACTATTAACAGTTAGAATCATAAGCTGAACTAGGTCTAGCCAAGGCATTAAAATGCTCAAATCTAATTTTTTTCAGATCATTCATAGTGGTCAAGCGATATTTTCACTTCAATTATTGTCATTACCCTCATCGCCTCATCTCTTGAGGGGGTAGTCATAATATAAAATCATAATCAAAATCAGTAGAAGATCCCTGAGATTGTAGATCCCTTGATCTTGTCAAAATTGCATTTGTCCTTGCAAATCATTGTCAACAACTATCATAAGCTTACCCCTTTGCTTGGGGAAAATAGAAAATATGATAATTTGTTTGTAACTCTTATGCTTTCAGTTATATAGGCCTAATTCCTATTGTAGCACCAAAGCTACTCGAATATCTGATGACGAGTGCAAACTCTTTCAAGTTTAAGCCTCCAAAGAGTTGGAAGCAATGATTCTAGGATGCGCATCCTTTTGTAGGACTTGGGGCATCTAATGTTGATTTGACTAATGATCATCATAGAACCTTTGGCATCATTTTAGGAGGTCTATGTTTTCTCAGTGTTGTTCAATCTCACAATGCATCTCAAAAGGAGTATCTGTAGACACCTAATCATGTCGATGGCTACTACTCATATGGACATGCTACAAGACCATATGGAAGATCTTGGATAGACTCCAAGATAGAGTAGTGGTTATAACATCTCAAGTTGGGCTCCTTAGCCTAATTAGTCTGAATCGCAGCCTAAATCTGTGGTCTATAGGCTGAACTATGGCTAAGGCCTATGGTTTACAGTTTGGACCGCAGATGTAACCTATGGTCTTAACTGAAGTTTAGTTGGCCTTCATCCAAGACAAATCATTTTGAATGGCCATTTGTTCTAGAATAATGTGGTTAGAGGACAAAAGTTTCCAATCCAACTATCCTAACCATCCCTTCTTGATCTTGGCTTCTCCATGAAGCCATCCCTAGCCTTGGGACATCCTATAAGTACCCCTTCAAATGAGAGAGAGCATATAGAGCATTTTGATAGCAAAGCACTATCAAAATATTGTAAGAGAGAGTGCATTTGGAGATCAAAGTAGTGAAGCCCTATTGAATTGTGGACTCACTTGAGTGCATAGAGAGAGCCTTGTTGTCATCCCCATTGTCAATTTGTAAAACATCATGATGAATTAGGCAATGGATACCCTAAGGACCTAGGAGAGCCAAGAAATGCTAATTTGGGCAAATGGAGGCCCCATTCAATGATTCAACTACAAAACCTATCAGAGGACATCGAAGGCGACCCTTGAACATTAATTGGACAAGGAGGTCAATCCCACAACCCTTGAATTTGGAGGGCAAACCATTTGGTTGCTCACCGTGGCTTTCAACCATGGTTTATAGTGTAGACCACTCATTAGAGCTACGGTTTGAAACAGGTGATAAATTTCTTTACTGTTTCATTTCCAGTATGCTTAATTAGATTACATTTAGCATATTAATGGTTTAGTTAGGATTGTAGAGACTTTTGATCAACATAATTAGTGTTTTTACTAACTTTTTTTCATTATATTAGTTTAGACATTAATGGTTTCTTTTCATGCTATAGTGCTTCATTTCAAGTAATTGATTCCATATATTGATAGGTGTATTTCTTTTTCACATATTTCCATCAATATCGACAGGATTTACACATGTTTAGCATAGTTTATGCATTTTCTTGATTTTATGTCATTATGCTATTTTCATGCTATTTGTCTTTAAAGGGCCTCATCATGAGAGGCTTCCTATGCTTTTGACATTCTTGTGTTGTTTCTTGATCATAGGAAAAAGGTTTTAAAGGAGCTACAACCATCCATTTTCTTCCTCAATGCAAAGAAGAGGGTCTACTCCACCCTAGAGTAGTTCGTGTCATCTTGAAGGGCACTTTGAAATCACACCTACCCTTGAGAGGGAAATAAAAACACGTTCCATTGTAAAAATTGTATCAAGATGATTATCCCTAAGAGGGATGTACTTGTAATTTGAGTTTGGCTTCGACATATAATGGAATAAAGCATATTTTATTGATCATTTCATTGTTAATTTCTTGTTCTTGTACGCATTTTGTATTTTGTTTATCAATTCTTGCAATAGGATACATTAGGTGTGAGCATTTTTGGTGGTTACAATATGAACCTTGAAGTGAAAAAGGTCATCCTTGCTAGTCCCATAATGCAACATAAAACTCTAAATATTTTACATCACACACCACTGATCAATTGGGTTGTAAGGATATCTAAAACTGAAGGGATCAACAAAAAAATTCATGGACTATGGAGTTAGCCTCCATCATAGCTATAGACTCTTGACTAGCAATGGAGTACGCTCATGCATGATGACATGTCTCTTTTAAAAGAGACCTCTGACTGCTCATACGGATAAGCTAGCTTCTTGGTTTTTTGGCGTAAAAGGTTTACAAATTTACTGGGGCAAGATGAGTTATATGACTCAATGAGAAACAATGATGAATTGTTCTATTGTCAACAATGTTACATAGTTTTAGAGTTCTTGAAAGAACTAAAATACACGGTGGTGAAAACAACTTATACAAAACTAAAACTCTATTCCTAACAATCAATCTAATAAATTAACTATAAATATTAAATCAAAAATTAACTAAAATAAAAACTAAGCTATACTTACACTAAGGAGCAATTTAAATTCCAATTTAAAACAAGTAAGTAAAAAATATTTTTCCATAAATTAAAAATTTATTCTTCTATGAATTTAATTTATGTTTATAACCATTTTACTTTTTTTTAAAATTAATCTCTAACATAGATGATTATAATCATATATATTATATATTCACTATCCAAAAATCAAATTTTATCTTTATCATTATCATACCAAAAGTTAAATTCAATAAATATAATTTGTAAGATCTAATAAACATTACCTTTAGTATGAGTAGTTTCCCCATACATTTTTTATTCTTCATATCAACCATCCTCACTAATTTCTCCTTATTCATCCATGTGGTTATTACCTTCATTAAAAGATCATAATTTAAATAACATTTTCTTTTCTATCCCATTTCCCCTGTCCATCTCCCAAATGAGGACTCATGTGAGTTTCCCACATCCTTCCCTTGATGAGTGATCATCAAAAGTTATATTCCATTTACTCTTCATCACTTATTTATGACTCATCCCACATGTCTTTTCTTTTAAGAGAGCACTCCATTCAAGTGAATTTTCAGCAAAGATAAGCCACTAGTCTTCCATGCATTTTTTCCATACATGTTTTAATTTACTCCATAAATTTATACTATCCAACAAAAATTCCATATCACAACACAAAAACAAAAACCAAAAAAACAAAAAATTACATCACAAAAAACAATTTTCTCAATCCTCTCAAAAATTAAATTCTCCTTCTAAAATTTTTTTCAATAATATTCTAAAAAAAAAAAAACTCAAAATCTCCTTCAAAAGATCTAAATAGAAAATTTTCAAATATTCTTGTCCATTTATGTATCTCACCCCATTTTATTATCTAAAATTTATGAAAAAAACATCTCTTTCCATTCCTCTATTAAATAATTTATTTTTCTTTTTTTCTTCTCTTATTAAGTGTTCCCATCTTATTAATTAAAACCATATAAATAACCAAATAAATTTATCTTAAAATCTAAAATTTCATATCCAATCACAAAAAAATATTTATTCTTCCTACATAAAAAATTAATTTATTTTTTTATCTAAAAATATTTCTTCAAATCATTTGAAAAAAATACATAACAATAAAATTTATAAAAAAAAAAAAAAAAAAACACAAAACAAAACAACAAAACCAACAAGCAATAAAAAACAAAAAAAACAAAACATAAAAAAACAAGTAAGACTTAATACTTAGGACTAATGAGGCAATGTTGAAAATATTCCAACACTCACTTGCACACACATTGGTTCTTGATTATCGTGGGTCATTACCATGCTTTTGATTCGGTAAAATAATCCACTGCACACATATTTGATCTTAGAGGAATTAGACAGTTTTAGTGAGTTTGAATGATACCACTAGGATGTCTGAGTCTCTGCAAAATAGTTAATCTTCCATATCAACATCCATATCTTCTTCCATATCAATATCCATATCTTCTTCCAAATAAACATCCATATCTTCTTCCATATCAACATCCATATCTTCTTCCATGTCAACATCCATGTCATTTCATGAGCCATTATCTGCCACATACCACCAATTTTCATACCCCTGATTAAACAACAATGCTAAATATGGCCAAAGCAAATATCTAAACAATAAATGATCATACATACATGCGATCTTGCTTTAATCATCCTTACATGCCATATTGCATTAATCATCCATAGCATAGAATATGCATTCATCATCAATAGAAAACATGCATTCATTAAAATTATAACACAAAAGCATTCACAAATACATAAAACACAAAAGGTAAAATCCAAATATATATATATATATATATATATATATATATATATATATGTATGTATGTATGTATGTATGTATAAATATTGCATGTACAATGAGTGCCCAAAGGATACATACAATAGAGCACCAATGCTCATATATAAAAAATACATCTAAGCACTAGCTAATACTTATGAGTGGACCCTTGTGACCTAGTAGGAGCCCTAGACCTAGAAATCTACTTAGACTTAGTTGGCCTAGTCGACAGTGTCGTAGAGAAAGATGAAGGTGTTGGAAATTTGAGTTATTTTATGTTGTCATTGATGTCACATGGATCATTAATGTCACATGGATCACATTGAGTTTTTGTGGCAAAAGCACTTCATAAATAATCATTTATGATATTTTGGAGAGCATGGATATATATAGGGTTTTTGTGAAAACCAAGGCAAGCAAAATAAAAGGTTTTATTTAAAACCATGGATGGCAGATTTTAAATGGGTTTTTCTTAAAACCCAAGTTGGATTTTCGTTTCATCGAAAAAGGTGCCCCGATGATGGATATATTTAATTTTAAATATTTAGTTTAAATTTTTAATTATTTATAATTTAATTTTAAAATTAAAAATAAAAGTAATCCGTTGATGTCTTCGAATATGAGGGAGAAAAATATATAAAAGGATGCCTAAGGTTTATTAATCCTTAGCTTGCACTCGTGAATTAATGTGATTGTTGGAAAGCGAAAAGAGCTCGTGCAAAAGAGGGTTAAGTGATGGAAGCGAAGAATAAATCAGACAGCATGTGAAACCCTAGTCACCTTGGGTAGTGTGATGCATTGGAAATTGGATTTTGGCTAAGGCAAGTGGTAGAATGAACGACAAGGTTTCAAATCCCCTTGGCTACGTTAGAAGGCATTGGAGGAAAGAGTGCACGAAGTGTTTTTGGTTTGCGTGAGAGGGAGGAGTGTTTTGAAGCACATGGTGTCTTTTCCTCCCAAATGAGCTTGTAGCTCATGCGGTAGCTTGGCTGCGGTTAAGGTGCTGAGCAAGGAGGCATCAAGGGATCGAATCCCATCAAGGACAAAGGCAAGTTAATATTTTTTTTAATATTTTATTTTTTCTAAAGTTGCCCTAGGAGAAATAAGGGTTGTGATGCACTTGAGGAAAAGAGATATTTTTGGTGATTTTCCTTTTGGAAATATATCACATTATATATTGTTGGAAATATTATTTCGAGGGCTATTTGATTAAATTTCTTAGAGGGAGAAATATGGTGTGTGTAAAGAGATATTTCTGATTTTGTAAAGGGGTTCAAAAGTGAAGGTTGCTTTGTTCTTTTTCAAATGGGATTAATTCTTTCATGAGGGGACATGGTGTATTTTATTGAGTAGGAGTAATAAGGTGTTATTTGGATATTATTGTTGTGTTATTAATCAATATCTATAACCCCTATTGAAAGTTGAAAAAGAAAGTTTGTTGAGTGTGGCAAATTTAGTGGAAAACTAATAAGGCATCAAAAAGGTATGAGAAATATTATCCATTAAATTTGTTTATGGTGGTTGATTTCTGAAATATCATTGGAGAGAAAAGGATTGATTGTGGTTTCCTTTTTGAAAGTGGTTGGTTGAATGCTTCAAGGTTTTCTGGTTTGAGGGTTGTGATTAAACCTTGTTTTATAAGCATTGTTGTTGAAGCCCATTGCTTGTACAAAGAAATTGAACTTGAGTTAGAGGAGAACATGAGTATCATTCTTATGTGAGAGTTATTGTTGGAAACATTTTATGTTGATTTATTCATGCTTGAACTAGGATTTGTGAGAAAAAGCTATTCCTTAAGGTGATTGGTTGAGTTGAGTTGATTGAGCCTAGTCAAGTGATTGTGTGAAGTGGTTGTTCAAGTTCCATGAAACAAACTTCTATATTATGATTTGAGTTGAGTTTGAGTTGAGAAAGAAATTGAGTTTGTGAATAAAACATATAGAGTCTCTAACAATTCTCTTTATGCTTCTATAAGATTGAGATGAGTTGAGATTGATTTGATTTAAGTTGAGTTGATAATTATTTGAGTTGATATCAGTGTGGATCATTGTTGTCATCCATTGAAGAGTGCATTGCCATTAATTGTTGAGTTCATCATTGAGCCTTGCCTTCATAGATTTGTGGATGAGATTTGAGTACTACTTGAGCATGATTGATTGAGCCTTGGAGAAGGCTTTTGGGACAGATTTCTGGACAAATTTGAGGTAGATATTGTGCATGATTGATTGAGCCTTTGAGAAGGCTTTTGGGATAGATTTGTGGAGATATTTGGGACAGATTTGAGAAAGTTATTTGTGAGCTTCCTAAGAATATTTGAGCAAGTTCTTGGTGAGCTTGTTGGAGAATATTTGAGCAAGTTCTTGGTGAGCTTGTTGGAGTAGATTTTGAGCAAGTTCTTGGTGATCTTGCTAAGAAGATTTGAGAAAGTTCTTGGTGAGCTTGTTGGAGTAGATTTGAGCAAGTTCTTGGTGAGCTTGTTGGGATAGATTTGAGCAAGTTCTTGGTGAGCTTGCTAGAGCATATTTTGAGCAAGTTATTGGTGAGCTTGTTGAAGTAGATCAGTGGATTGCCTACCTGAGCAAATCAGTGGATTGCCTAGTTGAGAAGATCAGTGGATTGCCTACCTAAGAAGATCAATGTATTTCCTACCTAAGTAGATTAGGATTGCCTAGTTGAGCAGATAAATGGATTGCCTAACTGAGTAGACCAGTGGAATGCCTTGTTGATCATATCAGTGGATTGCCTACCTGATTGGATCACTGGATAGCCTAGATTTGAGCATATCAAAGTAATAATTTGTATTGGGATAAGGATCCCTATTTCTTTATGAAATATTATAAAGAGATTATCTTGTGGACTACCCAACATTGGTGGAACCACGTTAAATCTTGTGTCTTAGTGGTGTGTGGTGATTTGTGCTCTTACTTACTATTGCTATCTATGTCATTAATGCACATTGCTATATTTGGTTATTGTAATTAAGAACACTAATTGATATTGGTTTGTAAAGAAAGTAAAAAGTGGGTGCTATACTATTCACCCCCCCTCTCAGTATAAGCTTGTGTTCTTCAATTGGTATCAGAGCGGGTTCATTCAAAAATACTAACAAGATTGAAGGTAGATTCTACTAGGTTATAGGATGGACAAACGATATATTGACAGTGGGTGCTCTAGTCATATGACTGAGTATAAGGATAATTTCATTTCTCTAAAAAGGAACAACAAAAGATTTGTAATATTTGGTGATAATGCTTCAGCTAAAATCAAAGGGAGAGGAACTTTAAGTTTGGATGATGGAAAGACTACTACACAGGGTGTACTCTATGTTTAGGATCTAAAACACAATCTACTGAGTGTAGGTCAGCTTTGTGATAGAGGGTACATAGTTACTTTTTCCTCTACAAGATGCAAAATTAGGGAAACAAAAATAGGGAAGCTTATTGCAAATGCAGAAAGAACTAATAACAATCTCCACATGCTCAGTGAAATAAAAAGGGAAAAATGTCTTCTATGTCAATAAGAAGAAAGTTGGTTATGGCATAAAAGGTTGTTTCATTTGAATTTCGACAACATAGTAAGGATAAGCAACAAAAAAATTGTCAGAGATCTACCAAATATAAAAAGACCTTCAAATACAATTTGTGCATAGTGTCAGTATGGAAAGCAGACAAGATCATGTTTCAAGGCAAAATAATATTCCTCTTCCAAAGTTTTAGAATTGATTCATACTAATTTATGTGGTCCTATGAGAACCAAAATCCTGCAAGGTGAAAGCTACTTCATGTTGTTCATAGATGATTATTCTAGAATGACTTGGGTTGTTTTTCTGAAAGAAAAATCAGAGGCATTTGAGCATTTCAAAGTATTCAAAGAAATGGTACAAAATAAAACAGGAAAGAAGATCAAGTGTTTGTGATAAGATAGAGGAGGGGAATTCATATCTATAGAATTCATCAAGTTTTATGCAGAACATGGAATCAAAAAATAATACTCAGCAGCCAGGACTCCTCAAAAAAATGGAGTAGTAGAAATAAAGAATATAACTCTTGAGAATATTGCTAGAGCAATGCTAAATGAATCAAGAATCTCAGATGGGTTTTGGAAGGAAGTAATCAATAAAAAAGTCTATGTTATGAATAGATCTCAAGTTAGAACAAAGCAACATAATAATCCATATGAGTTTTGGAAAGGAAGACCTCCTAGAAGAAGCAAATATTTCAGTATTATCCAAGATAGAACCAAAGGATTTTAGAGAGGCAAAAAGTAATGAATGTTGGATTAAAGCAATGAAGGAAGAACTAGATCAGATAAAAAAAAGCAAGACTTGGGAATTAGTTCCAAGAACAAAGGGAAAAAATGTAATTGGTACTAAATGGGTCTACAAGAACAAACTGAATGAATATGGTCAAGTCATCAGAAACAAGGCAAGATTGGTGTGTAAAGGATATGCACAAGTAGAAGGAATTTGAGTTGAGTTTGAGTTTAGAAAGAAATTGAGTTTGTGAATAGAACATATTGAGTCTCTAACAATTCTCTTTATGCTTCTATAAGATTGAGCTGAGTTGAGATTGATTTGATTTGAGTTGAGTTGAGATTGATTTGAGTTGAGATCATTGTGGATCATTGTTGTCATCCATTGAAGAGTGCATTGCCATTCATTGTTGAGTTCATCATTGAGCCTTGCCTTCATAGATTTGTGGATGAGATTTGAGTGCTACTTGAGCATGATTGATTGAGCCTTTGAGAAGGCTTTTGGGATAAATTTTTGGATAAATTTGAGGTAGCTTTTGTGCATGATTGATTGAGCCTTTGAGAAGGCTTTTGGGATAGATTTGTGGATATATTTGGGATAAATTTGAGCAAGTTCTTTGTGAGCTTCTAAGAATATTTGAGCAAGTTCTTGGTGAGCTTGTTGGAGCATATTTGAGCAAGTTCTTGGTGAGCTTTGGAGCATAATTTGAGCAAGTTCTTGGTGAGCTTGCTAAGCAGATTTGAGCAAGTTCTTGGTGAGCTTGTTGGAGCAAATTTGAGCAAGTTCTTGGTGAGCTTTGTCTTTAAGATATTTAGAAGTTCTTGGTGAGCTTGCTGAAGTAGATCAATGGATTGCATATATAAGTAGATCAATGGATTGCCTACTGAGCAGATCAATGGATTGCCTACCTGAGCAGATTAGGATTGCCTAGTTGAGCAGATCAATGGATTGCCTAACTGAGAAGATCAGTGGATTGCCTTGTTGAGAAGATCAGTGGATTGCCCACTTGAGTAGATCAATGGATAGCCTAGCTTTGAGTAGATCAAAGTAATCATTTGTATTGGGATAAGGATCCCTATTTATTTATGAAATATTATAAGGAGATTATCTTGTGGACTACCCCACATTGGGGGAACCACATTAAATCTTGTGTCTCAATTGTGTGTGGTGATTTGTGCTCTTGCTTACTATTGCTATCTATGTCATTAATGCACATTGCTATATTTGGTTATTGTAATTAAGGACACTAATTGATATTGGTTTGGAAAGAAAGTAAAAAGTGGGTGCTATACTGTTCACCCCCCTCTCAGTATAAGCTTGTGTTCTTCAATTGGTATCAGAGCGGGTTCCTTCGAAAATACTAACAAGCTTGAAGGTAGATTCTACTAGGTTATAGGATGGACAAATGGTATATTGATAGTGGGTGCTCTAGTCATATGACTGGGTATAAGGATAAGTTCATTTCTCTAAAAAGGAACAACAATGGATCTGTGAGATTTGGTGATAATGCTTCAACTAAAATCAAAGGGAGAGGAACTTTAAGTTTGGATGATGGAAAGACTACTACACAGGGTGTACTCTATGTTGAGGGTCTAAAACACAATCTATTGAGTGTAAGTCAGCTTTGTGATAGAGGGTACACAGTTACTTTTTCCTCTACAGGATGCAAAATTAGGGAAACAAAAATAGGGAAGCTTGTTGCAAATGCAGAAAGAACCAATAACAATCTCTACATGCTCAGTGAAATAAAAAGGGAAAAATGTCTTCTATCTCAAGAAGAAGAAAGTTGGTTATGGCATAAAAGGTTGTGTCATTTGAACTTCGACAACATAGTAAGGATAAGCAACAAACAAATTGTCAGAGATCTACCAAAGATAAAAAGACCTTCAAATACAATTTGTGCACAGTGTCAGTATGGAAAGCAGACAAGATCAAGTTTCAAGGCAAAAGAATATTCCTCTTCCAAAGTTTTAGAATTGATTCATACTGATTTATGTGGTCCTATGAGAACCAAAAGCCTGCAAGGTGAAAGCTACTTCATGTTGTTCATAGATGATTATTCTAGAATGACTTGGGTTGTTTTTATGAAAGAAAAATCAGAGGCATTTGAGCATTTCAAAGTATTCAAAGAAATGGTAGAAAATGAAACAGGAAAGAAGATCAAGTGTTTGCGATCAGATAGAGGAGGGGAATTCATCTCTATAGAATTCATCAAGTTTTGTGCAGAACATGGAATCAGAAAAGAATACTCAGCAGCCAGGACTCCTCAACAAAATGGAGTAGTAGAAAGAAAGAATAGAACTCTTGAGAATATGGCCAGAGCAATGCTAAATGAATCAAGAATCTCAGATGGGTTTTGGAAGGAAGCAATCAGTACAACAAGTCTATGTTATGAATAGAGCTCAAGTTAGAACAAAGCAACATAAGACTCCATATGAGTTTTGGAAAGGAAGACCTCCCACGGTAAACTACTTCAAAATTTTTGGAAGTAAGTGTTATATCAAAAGAGAGGATAAGGACTTGGGCAAGTTTGATCCTAGATGCGATGAAGGTATTTTTCTTGGATACTCTACAAAGAGTAAGGCCTACAGATGCTACAATAAAAGAACACATACCATGGTGGAAAGTATAAATGTCAGAGTTGATGAAAGAATAGGAATAAATGAGCCATCTTAGGAAGATATTCTTGAAGAAGAAGAAAGTTGTCAAGAAGAAATGGGTGAAGATTCAGATGAAGAAGATTTGCAGAATATACCTTCCAAAACCTCATCAAGATATATTCAGAAAAATCATCCAGAGGACTTGATCATTGGCAGCCATGATGTAAGACGGACAAGAAGAGGAATCATAGGCTCAACAGAACAAGCAAATGTTTCACTACTATCCAAGATAGAACCAAAGGATTTCAGAGAGGCAGAAAGTGATGAATGTTGGATTAAAGCAATGAAGGAAGAACTAGATCAGATTGAAAAAAGTAAGACTTGGGAATTAGTTCCAAGACCAAAGGGAAAAAATGTAATTGGTACTAAATGGGTCTACAGGAACAAACTGAATGAAGATGGTCAAGTCATCGAAAACAAGGCAAGATTGGTGTGTAAAGGATATGCACAAGTAGAAGGAATTGATTTTGATGAGACCTTTGCACCAGTTGCAATATTGGAAGCTATACGGATGTTTCTGGCACTTTCAAGCTACAGGAATTTCAAAGTATATCATATGGATGTCAAATCAACATTTCTGAATGGTCACTTAGAAGAAGAAGTTTACATTGAACAACCAGATGGGTTTAATCAAGCAGATAAGCCAGATTATGTATGCAGATTGAAAAAGGCTCTTTATGGCTTAAAGCAAGCTCCCAGAGCATGGTATTCAAGACTGGATAAATATCTTTGAGAGCAAGGTTTCAGAAAGGGAACAGTTGATAGCAATCTGTATATTAAAAATAAGGGAAATGATTTGATGATTGTGGAAGTTTATGTGGATGATATTATTTTTGGGGGTAGCAATGACAGAATGTGTCAAGAATTTGCAAGAAACATGACTAATGAGTTTGAAATGTCTATGCTTGGTGAATTAACCTTTTTCCTCGGACTACAGATTTCACAATTAGAAAAAGGGATATTTCTTTCACAAACAAAGTATATAAAAGAGATGTTGAAGAAATTCAAAATGGAAGATAGTAAGCCAGTTAGCACTCCAATGGTTACAGGGTGCAAATTAAGCAAATATGATGAATCTCCTGATGCAAATCAAACTCTATACAGATCTATGATTGGTAGCCTATTATATGTTACAACCACCAGACCAGATATAATATAGGAAGTTGGTTTAGTGGGAAGATTTCAAGCAGCTCCAAAAGAATCACATGTGACAGTAGTGAAAAGAATACTCAGATATCTCAAAGGAACAATGGAGTATGGTCTATGGTATCCTAGAAGCAATAAGTTCACTCTCACAACATACACAGATGCAGATTGGGCAGGAAATATTGATGATAGAAAAAGCACAAGTGGAGGAGCATTCTTTCTTGGTGATTGCCTAGTTTCTTGGCTAAGCAAGAAACAACCATCAATGTCACTTTCCACAATAGAGGCAGAATATATTGCAGTGGCAACATGTTGTTCATAGGTATTATGGATGAAACAGACTCTCAAATATTTTAGTATAGAACATGATCATCCCATTCCTATTCTGTGTGATAATACTAGTGCTATAAGTATCTCGAAGAATCCAGTAATGCATGCCAGAACAAAGCACATTCCAATCAAGTATCACTTTTTAAGAGAACAGGTTACAGAGCAACAAGTAAGATTGGAATATGTTCCTACAAAATATCAGATTGCAGACATATTTACAAAACCATTACCAAGAGAAACGTTTGAGCATTTGAGAGAACAGCTGGGAGTAAAAGTACTCCCACCCCAAAATTAATCACCTCAAGAGAGAAGGTGGTGAGGGGGCTAAGCTTAAGAGTCATATCTTTTAGCCCCATAGGTGTCCCTTTTGCCATTGATGTCAAAGGGGGAGAGATTTGAGTAAGGGGAGAGCATTGAGTTAGGGGGAGCAGCCTCCAAAGAGAGCATTGAGTTAGGGGGAGCAGCCTCCATAGAGAGTATTGAGTCAGGGGGAGCAACTTTGATTCTCGGAGATGGTTTTTGTAGTGATTGTGGTGATTTGCATTAGAGGTGTTGCCATCAATGACAAAGGGGGAGATTGTTGGCAATTTGAGTTATTTTATGTTGTCATTGATGTCACATGGATCATTGATGTCACATGGATCACATTGAGTTTTGGTGGCAAAAGCACTTCATAAATAATCATTTATGATATTTTGGAGAGCATGGATATATACAGGGTTTTTGTGAAAACCAAGGTAGGAAAAATAAAAGGTTTTATTTAAAACCATGGATGGCATATTTGAAATGGGTTTTTCTTAAAACCCAAGTTGGATTTTCGTTTCATCGAAAAAGGTGCCCCGGTGATGGAGATATTTAATTTTAAATATTTAGTTTAAATTTTAAATTATTTAAAATTTAAATTTAAATTTTAAAATTAAAAATAAAAGTAATCCATTGACGTCGTCGAATATGAGGGAGAAAACTATATAAAAGGATGCCTAAGGTTTATTAATCCTTAGCTTGCGCTCGTGAATTAATGCGATTGTTGGAAAGTGAAAAGAGCTCATGCAAAAGAGGGTTAAGTGATGGAAGCGAAGAATAAATCGGACGACGTGTGAAACCCTAGTCACCTTGGGCAATGTGGCGCATTGGAAATTGGATTTTGGCTAAGGCAAGTGGTAGAATGAACGTCAAGGTTTTGAATCCCCTTGGCTGCATTAGAAGGCGTTGGAAGAAAGAGCGCACGAAGCGTTTTTGGTTTGCGTGAGAGGGAGGAGTGTTTTGAAGCACGTGGTGCCTTTCCCTCCCAAACGAGCTCCTATCTCTCATGTGGCAGCTTGGCCATGGTTAAGGCACTAAGCAAGGAGGTGTCGAGGGATCGAATCCCATCAAGGACAAAGGCAAGTTAATATTTTTTTAATATTTTATTTTTCTAAAGTTGCCCTAGGAGAAATAAGGGTTGTGATGCACTTTAGGAAAAAGAGAGATTTCTGGTGATTTTCCTTTTGGAAGTATATCATATTATATATCATTGGAAAGATTATTTCGAGGGCTATTTGATTAACTTGCTTAGAGGGAGAAATAAGGTGTGTGTAAAGAGATATTTCTGATTTTGTAAAGGGGTTCAAAAGTGAAGGTTGCTTTGTTCTTTTTCAAAGGGGATTAATTCTTTCATGAGGGGACATGGTGTATTTTATTGAGTAGGAGTAATAAGGTGTTATTTGGATATTATTGTTGTGTTATTAATCAAGATATCTAACCCCTATTGAAAGTTGAAAAAGAAAGTTTGTTGAGTGTGGCAGATTTAGTGGACAACTAATAAGGCATCAAAAAGGTATGAGCAATATTCTCCATTGACTTTGTTTATGGTGGTTGATTTATGAAATATCATTGGAGAGAAAAGGATTGATTGTGGTTTCCTTTTCGAAAGTGGTTGGTTGAATGCTTCAAGGTTTTCTGGTTTGAGAGTTGTGATTAAACCTTGTTTTATAAGCATTGTTGTTGAAGCCCATTGCTTGTACAAAGAACTTGAACTTGAGTTAGAGGAGAACATGAGTATCATTGTTATGTGAGAGTTATTGTTGAGTATTGTTGGAAATATTTTGAGTTGATTGATTCATGCTTGAACTAGGGTTTGTGAGAAAAAGTTGTTCCTTAAGGTGATTGGTTGAGTTGAGTTGATTGAGCCTAGTCAAGTGATTGTGTGAAGTGGTTGTTCAAGTTCCATGAAACAAACTTCTATATTCTGATTTGAGTTGAGTTTGAGTTGAGAAAGAAATTGAGTTTGTGAATAGAACATATTGAGTCTCTAACAATTCTCTTTATGCTTCTATAAGATTGAGCTGAGTTGAGATTGATTTGATTTGAGTTGAGTTGAGATTGATTTGAGTTGAGATCATTGTGGATCATTGTTGTCATCCATTGAAGAGTGCATTGCCATTCATTGTTGAGTTCATCATTGAGCCTTGCCTTCATAGATTTGTGGATGAGATTTGAGTGCTACTTGAGCATGATTGATTGAGCCTTTGAGAAGGCTTTTGGGATAGATTTATGGACAGATTTGAGGTAGCTTTTGTGCATGATTGATTGAGCCTTTGAGAAGGCTTTTGGGATAGATTTGTGGACATATTTGGAACATTTGAGCAAGTTCTTTGTGAGCTTGCTAAAATTTGAGTAAGTTCTTGGATAGAGTTTTGGACAGATTTGATCAAGTTCTTTGTGAGCTTTAGAATATTTTGAGCAAGTTCTTGGTGAGCTTGCTAAGAATATTTGAGCAAGTTCTTGGTGAGCTTGTTGGAGCAGATTTGAGCAAGTTCTTGGTGAGCTTGCTAGGGATAGATTTGAGCAAGTTCTTGGTGAGCTTGTTGGAGCATATTTGAGCAAGTTCTTAGTGAGCTTGCTAAGAATATTTGAGCAAGTTCTTGGTGAGCTTGCTGGAGCATATTTGAGCAAGTTCTTGGTGAGCTTGTTGAAGCAGATCAATGGATTGCCTACCTGATCAGATTAGTGGATTGCCTAGCTGAGAAGATCAGTGGATTGCCTACTTGAGCAGATCAGTGGATTGCCTACCTGAGTAGATTAGGATTGCCTAGTTGAGCAGATCAGTGGATTGCCTAGCTGAGTAGATCAGTGGATTGCCTTGTTGAGTAGATCAGTGGATTGCCCACCTGAGCAGATCAGTGGATAGCCTAGCTTTGAGCAGATCAAAGTAATCATTTGTATTGGGATAAGGATCCCTATTTCTTTGTGAAATATTATAAGGAGATTATCTTGTGGACTACCCCACATTGGGGGAACCACGTTAAATCTTGTGTCTCAATTGTGTGTGGTGATTTGTGCTCTTGCTTACTATTGCTATCTATGTCATTAATGCACACTGCTATATTTGGTTATTGCAATTAAGGACACTAATTGATATTGGTTTGGAAAGAAAGTAAAAAGTGGGCGCTATACTATTCACCCCCCTCTCAGTATAAGCTTGTGTTCTTCAAGAGGATCTGGCAATATGATATTATTAGCCATACATAAATCCTCCAAGAAGTGCACATATGCCTCACTCACCCGAAGTCACTACAAGTCTAGCCCATGATGATGTTCCTTGCCTAGAAGCTCTTCCTGGATCCTTTTGATCATCTCCTGATCATCCCTACCAACTCCTCCCATCACCCACTTTGTCTCATCTGATCTATAATCACATCCCACACACTAATATCCTCTTGTAGATATGCTACAACCTCATCATGAGACTACACCAAAGCCTCCTGCTCCACTCACAACTACTTCAACTTGGCCCACAGCCTCACCACCTCTGATATCTCCTCCATATCATCATCATCCTCCTCCTCCTCCTCCCCTCCACTATCCACTAGAGTCTTCTGCCCTACACCTCTCAGCTTCTTCCCTCGATTGCTAGCTTAGAGTGGTCTCAGTTGCTTTTAAGTCTCATCATACTCCTCAGTATCATCCTCACCATTAGCCACCACCTTAGGTACCCATACTAGTTGGGTACCAAACCACATTGTATACTCCAAGGTCATCCCTGCATCATCCACATCAGGGACCTATAGCCCTTTGCAATCCCCAATTACCTCCTTCCATGGATCCATGCATGGAATATTCACCTCCTCTTAGTGCCTCATATAAAGCATCAGTTCATCAGGTACTCCCTATGGCAAGTTGAACTATAGTAACACCCATGATAACTGGAAGTACTCTACCTCATCCTACCTCCTCCCAGCTATCCACCTCAAATGCCTCATCCACTATAATTGCTTCCTATCCCTAGTCCACATGGTCCCTCGCTAAGGCCTCCACATCACTTGGGTGGACATTAGTCCAACCCACATATCCTGGTACCATTGGCTTGATCGCACTGGATTACTTGATTGTACCTCCTCTGCCACTACCCATATCCCAGCATAGGGCTACACCCCATCCCACTCATCACAAGATAGGCCCTTCGATCATGCCAATATGAAGTGCTATCATACCCAATACTGGAGAAGAAAGCTACATCCCAAGCCCTTTCTCTTTCATAACATTACTTCATATAACTCCTAGTACACTTACACCAACAAAATAGGAACCCATGCCTATTGCTACAATATAGTGAGAAAATCACTCACCAATCCCAATAGGTTCCATGGAAACCTAGAACCAATACTTTTGGGGATCACTATGTTCACCAACATGAATATCACCAAGACCGAGAGGGGCTCCAACTTCTTGACCACATACATGGTCAAGTATGGAATTCCCCCACACTCCACCTTCACCTCCTCCCACCTATCCCCAAACATCCTACTCAGGTGTGCATTCTTATCATAGTATACCTCCATGTTCAACCCCTCCATTGGAACCTTGAGAATGTGATACACATCCTCAAGGGTAATCCAGACCTCTTCGATTGACAACTGGAAGGACCTCTATCCACAACCCACATTTTAACCAAAGCTGAAAGGTACCCCTCATATATCCTCACCACATCCAGTCAGGCCACACCCTCTAGCCCCACCACCCTCAGTACATACCAATCTACCTCCAACAAAAATTTACTCATCCCAATAAAAAAGAATAAAATCGATGCTAAGGCTCCAAAATCCGCAACTATAGCAATCAACACATTTTATTAGTAAAAAAAAAAATAGCAAAACCGATAAAATTTTGCACAACACAAACGAGTCTTCAAAAGCATTACCTTGGAAAATATTACCTCTGTTCCAATAATAGCACTCATTCCCTCCACTTCCATAGCTTCTATGCCAAAATTCCACTACCTCACTTCACTCCAATCCTTAGATCTAATTTCTCAAACTTGGAAATGCACAAATGGACTTTATTTTCCCACCTACAAGATATTTATAGATATTGCAAGCACACTGAAGCACCTTGGGGAATTTAAAAAATTTTGAAGCACACATGGGCATTTTTAGACATGCTGAAGTGTGCATGGGTATTTTTTGGTGCATGGAAGCGCACAAACATATTTTTTGGACCTCAAAAACGCATGGAGACATTTGACACATAAATAAATAAAAGGAAAAATCAACCAAATTGATAGATTACCTCCTCCAAATTTTACCAAATTTCACACACACATCAATTCCATCATAAAAGTAAGTTTTATGAAAACAAAAATCACTTTGGACACATAATTTTCATTTTCAACCAAAAGTAGTAAAAAGCACAATTCCACTTACAAAACATATCAAACTGGTCTAAATTTTCACAAAAAAACATCTTCATCATTTGCATCTTAATTTCCATTATCTCAATACTTTTTGTGAAAATATGAGTTGATTTGGCCCAATAAATTGAATTTTGTGTCCAAAACAATGCAAAATTGACCAACATGCCATCCAATGTTCACCAATGAGTTCTATTTTTCACAAATCATCACATTTCACCCTTGAAATTTTAAATTTCACCAACATCATAATCCATCATCAATTTCTTTCCACATGTGCCACATTTTAAGTGAATCTTGTATATAGTGGTTTGTTCTATACACTTGGTGATTGCAGCGATTTACGTCCATGCAATTTGATAAGATGAATGAATCACCATAAGAACACTTCATCATCATAATCATTCCATATCTACCAGTTTGAAAAATTAATAAAATTTGATTCCTCATATTTCAAGTGAACCTTTGACAAGATTAATCTTGCTAAAAAGCTATCATTGATGGCCTATTTCATGGGGCTTAAAACAGAAAAAGAATGAAAAAAGATAAAGAGAGAAGTGAGATAGAGAGAGACAAGTCAAAGGAAGAGATAGAAAGAACCTAAAAAACGAAAGGAAATAAAAATCAAAGAAAAGAAATAAAAAGAATAATTTTTTATTAAAAGAAAAAAAAAAGAAAAAAAAAAAAAAAAACAAAAAGTGAGGAAAAAAGATAAAGATAAAAAAAAAAAGGAAAGAGGAAAGTAAAAAAAAAAAAAGAAAAGAAAAAAAAAAAAGAGGATAAAAAAAAAAAGAAAAAAAAACAAAAAGAAAAAAGAAAAAAAAAATAAAAAAAAGAAAAAAAGAAAAAAAAAAAAAAAAGAAAAAAAAAAAAAAAAAAGAAAAAAAAAAAAGAAAAAAAAGAAAAAAAGAAAAAAAACAAAAAAAAGGCCCACCCCCCCCCCCCCACCCCCCCCCACACCCCCCCCCCCACCCCCCCCCCCCACAACACCCCCCCCCCCCACCCAACCCCCCCCCACCCCACACACCCACACCCCCCCCCAACCCCCAACAACCCACCAACACACACACCAACCACACAAAACCCAAAACCCAAACAACCCCCAACCCCCCACCCAAACCACACAAACCAAACCAACCAACCACAAAAAACAAAAACCAAACAAAAAAACAAAACAACCACAAAAAAACAAAAACAAAACAAAAACCAAACAAAAAAAACAAACAAACCCACAAACAAAAACAACACAACACAAACAAAAACACAACCCAACACAAAAAACAAAAAAAAAAAACAAAAAAAAAAAACAAAAAAAAAACCAACCACACAAAAAAACACCAACACAACCCCACACACAAAAAACAACAAAAAAAACCAAAACACAAACCCCCCAAAACAACACAACCCAAACAACACAAACAACAAAAAAACAACCAAAAAAAAAAAACAAAAAAAAAAACAAACCCAACCAACAAAAAAAAAAAAACAAACCCCCAAAAAACACCAACAAAACAAAAAAAAAACCAAAACCAAAAAAAAAAAAAAAACAACAAAAAAACAAACACAAAAAAAACAAACCAAAAAAAACAAAAAAAACAACAAACACCCAAACAAACCACAAAAAAAACACACAAAAAAAAAACACCAAACAACAAACCACCAAAAAACCCAAACAACCACAAAAACAAACCAAAAAAAAACCACACACCCAACACAACAACCCAACCAAAAAAAAAACAACAAACAAACAAACAAAAAAAAAAAACCAAAAAAAAAAACAAAAAACAAAACAAAAAAAAACAAAACACCACCAAACACAAACAACACCCAAACACCAAAAAAAAACACAAAAAACACAACACACCACACCAACCAAAACACCCAACAAACAAAAAAACACACAAACAACAAAAAAAAAAAAAAAAAACACCAAAAAAAAAAAAACAAAAAAAAAACCCACACAACCCAAAAAAAAAACAACAAAAAAAAAAAAAAAAACAAAAAAAAACAAAGACAACCAAAAAAAAACACACAAAAAACAAAAAAAACAACAAAACAAAAACAAAAAAAACAAAAAACAAAAACAAAACCCACAAAAACCAAAAAAAACCCAAAAAACAAAAACAAAACAAAGCCAAAAGAACCAACCAAAAAAACAAAAAAACAACACCACCAACAACAACAACACCCCAAAACAAAAAAGAAAAAAAAAAGCACCACGCAAAAACAAAAACAAAAAAAAAACAGAAAAAAAAACAAAACAAAACACACCCACAAAACAAAAAAGAACACCCAAACAAAAAAAAAACAAAACACAGAAAACACCCCAGACAAAAGAAAAAACAAAACCAAACCAAACCAAAAAACAAAACAAAAAACAACGCAACAACCAAAACCAAAAAAAACCAACACCAAGAACCAAAAAAAACCACCAACAAAAAAAAAAAAGACAAGACACCCCAAAAAAACAAACACAAAAAAAAAACAACCAAAGAAAACAAACAAAACAAAACAACCAAACAAAAAACAAAACACCCAAAACAGCACCACACAAAACACACAAAGGACACAAAAACAAGAAAGAAACCCAACAAACAAACAAAACAAAACCAACCCAAGAAAGACCAAGCAAAAAACACACCCAAAACACCACACCAAAAAACACCCAACAAAGCAACAACAAACAAAAAGACCAAAGAAACAAAGAAAAAAAAAGCCAACAACAAAGGAAACAACAAAACAGCAAAAAAAACAAAACACAAAAAAAGCAAAAACAAAAAACAACAAAAAAAACAAAACAAAAAACAAAAAACAACCACATGACAAAAAGGAGAGAAAAAAAAAAAAAAAAAGAAGAAAAGCGATCACAATAAGCAACGCGAAACGAAGGAAAAGGAGCGATGCTACAGTACGCAGAAGAGAAAGAAAAAAGGAGCGACCAAGCACAAGACACAAAGCCGAACAATCAAAAACCAAAGGGGCGGCGCCGGGGCAGGGGGACAGCGAGAGAGCAAACGGGGGGGGGAGGCAAGAGGGAGCAGGGGAGGGCGGGCGCAGGCAGGGGCACGCGGCCGCGGCAGTACGAAGAGGGGGTAATAGGAGCATCTGATAGGCGGAGCCAACTCGGGGGGGGGGAGGGGGGGGAGGGGGGGAGGGGGGGGGGGGCAGCAGCGGCGAGCGGCGGGGCGGGGCAACGGGCAAGGGGAGGGAGGGAGCAGGCGGGAAGGCCCAGAGACGAGCGGAGGGCAGAGTAGCGGGAGGGGCGGGAGAGCGAGGGACGGGGAAAAGTGAAGTACGAACAAGCCCGGCGGCAAGGGGGCCCAGAGGGAAGAGGGGCCCACAGAGAAGCAGGGGGGGCCCCCGGGGAGAGAGGAGCGCAGGAGAGGCGGAGGGTAAAACATGGACAAAATTACATCACATCATTCCCAATTTCCTTGACAATCATCATAGTGACTAGCTCTAGCTAGGGTGATTGGTTCCATTTGAAAGGAATTATCCTATAGTCACTAGCAGGACCTATAAATTTGACTCCTTTTATTTGTGCATCTTGATATTGCATACCAATGAGGCCATACGGTAAAAAATTTTCAACATCATGGAATCACCCAAAATTTAGGGTAACTAAATTTGATTATGATTTTCCCACAAAGGGATACATATTACATGATCATGACATCTACATGTGGCACAAAAACCTTCATCTGTTGGGGTAAAAATAGATGCAATGATCATCATCATTTCTCCCAAAATCCCTCATCTATTGAGGTAAGAATAGATGCATTCATATTTCCCATTCCAAAAATCACCTTTCAACCATTGGGGTCAAAAATATTCACACATTCCATGATCCCATTTTTTTCTTTGCACAACATTTTATTCCATTCATTCTTTTTCAATTGGCTCATGAAATTCATCCACAACTCATTCACCAATTGAGGGGGTAAGCTACGCAATAAATCCAATTTATTTATTCTTTTACCTTCAATTTCATCTTCACATTCCAAAAAGATATAGAAGCTACTTTTGTGCCTAGCTCGATCAGGTGTCTCATATTTTTACACCATATTGTGTTTTACACAACATGGTACAAAAAGGGGCATCTATAGACACCAAAATCTAGCCACTTGTCCTCCATCCATGCTTTCTCATCATTTCCACCACTAATACATAGCAACTTATCCTCCATCCTAGCTTTCCCACCATTTTCCACCCATTATTTATATATTTATATAATAATATTTTATATATTATATTTTATATATTTAATAAATATATATTTATATAAATAAATTAATCCCAGCCATATGATTTTATTTAATCTCATCCATCTATTTACCTTAATACATGCCACACCCTAAACTTAATATCTACCCTTATATATGCTTTAATCTCAGCCACACGATTAGTGTCGTTGAAACCCTAACATGCCTTAGGATGGATTATAAATAGGAGCCACTTTGATGGCTCAACCCCTAAGTGATGGAATTCCCTGAGTCCCCTAAGGTTTCCTGAGGTTTTAAAGTGCATTAGAGTTTCAACCCAACATTTGTACCCTAACCCCACTCCATCCATCATATTCCCTATCCCCTTGCTCATCACCACCACCATCGCATCTTTCACCTTCATATGATCTACTTATGTAGATATTATATGACTTCCCAAGCATCCTGTTGCTCCTTGCCATAGTATCGAGTACCCTTATGCTCTCTGCCATAGTACTAAGCACTCTGTTGCTCTCCACCATAGTCCTGAGCACCTTTATATGCTTCACAAACATCCTGAGTTCCAAATTGTATTTTAGAGCCTATTATAATGAAAAACGATATCCTCAAGTGTTTCTAGGGTACATCCTTGCCATCGACTTGCAAAAAATACAACCATAAACAAATAACAAGCAAGGAGTAAGGTAAATCTATTTCATTTTGTCATATTTTCATATTGTTTAATTTTGTTTGCATTCATATTGTTATAGCTAGGGTTTTAGTTATGATTTCTAAGGGCTCACACAATGGAGCCCTCATTATTATTACTAACTCTCTGGTGTTTCTTTATGTGTATATTAGATAGTATATCAGAAGCATTGGACAATTGATTAAGTTGGAGTGGCTTGGCAATGGATACGCATAATTCCAATCACACCTATTGGGATCAAAGGCATAACTGAAGACACCACCATTTATTGTGGCTAGGGTTTCAAAGAACCCTAGACATATTATATTTGTAGAGGGTATTTTTGTAGATCCTAAGAAATTTGAAGTCATTTATAGTTGGCTCACACCTACTAATATGTTAGAAGTTAGAATATTTATGGGTATCATTGGTTACTATAGATATTTTGTGAAGGACTATTCAAAAATTGCCTATTCTATTACCAACCTTCAATTAAAATGAAATGGGTTCAAATTAATGGATAAGTGTGAAACCACATTTGAGACGTTGAAGAACAAGTTGACTACAATATCAATTCTCAGGATACTGGATACTCTTCATAATTGTACAATATTTACAAATGCTTCATTAGAAGGTTTGCAAGTGGTATTATCCCAAAATGGAGTTGTAGAATATGAGTCTAGAAGCATGAACTAAGTTATGTTATGCATGACCTAGAGTTAGTAGCAATTGTGCATGCTCTTAAGGTCTAGAGACACTATTTGCTGGGAAAACCTTTTGAGCTAAGGATATACCATCAAAGTATAAGATACATCTTTACTCAACCTATGATAAATGTAAGATAGAGGAGATAGATAGAATTCCTAGTTGAATATGACATTGGTATTGAATATATTAAATGAAAAAAGAGAATAATGTTGTAGATGCCTTAATTAGGAGAAGGCACATAGTAGAATTAACCCAAAGTCATGTAAATTTGATGGACAAAATTATAAAAGTGCGATTACATGGTCAATATTACATTGAAATTTGGGTTAACATTGAGAAAAATCTTGAGGAAGATAAGGATTCAACATAAAATATTGTCTTTTATATTTCAAGGGTAGGGTAGTCATACCCAAAACTAGTTATTTAAGGAGACTAATCATGCAAGATGTGCATAGATCTCCCTATTTTGCTCATCCTAGAGGGTTAACAATGAGAGAAAACAATGAAAAATATATTTTATTGGTTTCAAGTAACAAATGATATCCTGGTTTCATTGCTAGATGTTTGGAATGCTAGAAGGTTAAGTAAGAACATCAAAATATAACAAGAAAATTATACTCGCATGATATACCAATGCAAAAATGGAAAGTTATCTACCTAAGACTAGGTATCAACATGATGCAATACTTGTGGTAGTCGATAATTTAACTAAGGTTGAACATTTATACCACATAATATCAAGGATGATGCACTAGTAGTGGAAAATAGGTTTGCTAAAGAAATATTTAGGTTAGATGAGTTTCCTAAAGTGATCATTTTAGACAAACATTCTAGGTTTACACCAAAATTTTGGTAGGTTCTATATTGTGTAGTGGGTACAAAGTTGGATATTAGTTTTGCATACCATATATAAAAAAATAAAAAAATAGAGAGGGTGAACCAAGTTATTGAGGACATGTTTCACATGTATTACATGGACTAAAAGTATAACTGGAAAGACTTTTTGCATTTGGTTGAATTTGCATACAATAATGGGTATGATGCATCCTTGGGAATGGCCTTGTTTGAAGCCTTACATAGCAGAAGATGTAGAAAACCTCTATCATAGGATAATCTAAAAGATCAAGTGGTGATCAGAATAGATATTGTCAAATATATAGAGGAGCAACTCAAAGTAATATGATAGAGGCTCAAGGAAACAATGGAAAACTAGAAGAGTTATGCTAATATGAAAACATCACTTAGAGAATTCTCTATGGGAGATAAATATTTCTTGAGGGTAATACATATGAAAAGTGCCATCAAACCAACTAATTTGGATCCTCATTTTATTGGGCCTTTTGATATTACTGATAGGATAATTCTAATAGCCTATAATCTCATGTTATTGCCCAACCTATCAAATATCCTTGATACTTTCTATGTATTCATACTTAGAAAATATGTTTTTTATCCTTCTCATGTTTGGAATGTCTCAAAATTATAAATGGCATGAGGTTATATTGGTAAAATTTTTAGGGTTTGTTTCCAAGGTTATGAGAAAATAAATCCTAGAACAATGCAAGGTCTAGTGGGACCACTATTCTGAAAACTGTGTTACTTGAATATTGAGGAAATGAAGAAGAAATTACCATATTTATTTGAATGAAATGTATGCTTTATATTATAGGAAACATAGACGACTATATTTAGTCCAAGTGGGAGTATGTAACAACCCTCATTGGAAGGAATTATTCTTGATATCTTGATGTGTGGATATCTAATGCTTAATCTTGCTTTATGTTATCAAGATATATGGTTAACTACATTTTATGCCTTAGGTATATTATGTTTAGAATATGGTACTACTGATGAAATTTATGGTTGCAAGACCAGGTAATCTCATGGGTGGATTGGTATGGGACAACCATTAGAATTGAGAGACAAAAGGAAAATGATGGTTTATGACACTCTCATTGATAGCTCCAAGGTAAAATAGTACTAGCATGTATATGCATTGCATAAATGTATTCATGTTTATATTACACCATCATATGGAAGATTACTTGATAAAAGGAGCCATCCTTAGTAGACAAGTGATGTGATTGTAGTCATCATTAAAACCTTTTGCTTAAGGATAAAATGTGGTATAAAGTAATTGTTTGATGATGAGCATTTTTTTGGTATTTCTATGTTTGATGAATGTTTATTATAGCCTTGTATATACTTTTTTGAGAAAATAAATGATTTCATAAAAAATATATTAATAGTTATAGGGGTACTATTAATATCATGCTTAAATTTTTATGTTAGAAGTTTATATCAACATTGATTATTGATTGGGAGAGTTTAAAAAGCTAGGGTAGAGGCTTGGAGAATATTTTGTCAAGAGAAACACCAACAGAGAGGATTAATTGTATTAGAGGGTATTTAAACAGTAAGGGTCATGGCCAATAATGGGGGTCATAGGTACTTCAATAGCATATCATCCAAAATAAGGAATCTCATACCTCGATAAGCTATGTGGAACACAAGATAGCTTTAGTGACTATCAAACATAGGTAAGTATAATCATAAATGCCATGAGAAAGTGACAAAAGGATGATTTTTTTCCTGGAAGGGTGAATGAATATTTACCATAGGAAAAATAAATACCATTATGAGAAATAGTAGAGGTCTGGATAGCCCATAACATAGTTTATAAGATAAAACACAACCTAATAGGTAAATTCATGGGTTTAATACCATATATACATTTCCTCCACATGTGGATAAGGAAACAATGACATTTGGAAGGAAAGAATGTGATTCTAACTCTTCCAAAAAATTATTTTTCTATGGATTTCATGTCAATGGAAGACCAACATAAAGTATTTAGGGGAGGGTCATATCATCATGGGTCAACAAGACTATTCCTGCAACCATGGAATATGGGATTCAATCCAAGGGTGGAAGTGTCATAGTACCAATATGGGTAATATTATTTTTCCTTCCCTTTGAATTTTGGAAAGAGGATATACTTGAGAAAATAGGCAACTTACTAGATTATTATCAGGGTAGATAAAGAGAAATAGTTTTAAGAGGATCAACAAATTTTGTTAGTATTTGTGTAGAAATGAATCTCAGTAAACCTCTTCCAATTGAGATAGATCTAAAATAGAGGATTTTGTTTGACACCAACAATTGTATTATGAGTTTGTTTCATTTAGATGTATTGTGTGCCATGTTCATCGACATCTGGATATAATATACCCAATAGTTAAGGATAAAATAGAACAAGAGGGGATAAAATAAATATTAACATGGTGGGAAAATATATTTAAAATAAGGTAAATCAAAATAAAGGGAAAATCCTAATAGATTTTGATGTCTTTCAAAAAAGAATCAGAATTCCAAATCAAATAGATCAACTAAATAATTAGAGACAATGAGGAAAAGTGCGCAAAACAAATAATAGATATGAGATATTAAAACAACTTGGAAGGTTGAAAATAGAAGAGGATTTTCAAATGTAAGGATTAGATGAAGATACTCACCAGGTCACATTGAATAATTAGGAACAATATTCCAATGTAGTGTTGAGAAATAAGAAAGGAGTAGAACCAAACCCAACCTCTCTCATGGAAGAGGAGATTCAACCCATGAGAGATACCACAAGAGGGGAAATGGAGTAGGGGATAGTATTACCTTAGAAAATAGAGATAAAAGAAGGAAATAAGAATAAATATGACCCTACCTTAGGGATTCATCAAATGGAGAAGAAACAAAAACCAAACCAATCTATAGGGAGGAAGTCAAACAAGGGAAATATGGAGGAACATGGAAGAAATTTGAGCCAGAATGGAAAGGTAAAATCGATGGTTGATTTATTCTCTCCCAATTCTCAATGATATTAATTAATTTGAATGTGAGGAGTTTAGGCCACTACCCCAGATAAAATGTAGTCAAAACATTATCATGGATACAATTCTAAATATAATTTTGTTACAGGAAACCAAGATGCAGGGAGAAGACTTACAAAAAATAAACAAGAGGATATGGAAAAAAGGGATATCCTTACTCTATCGTTACAAGGAAAATCAAGGGGATTGACCACTATGTGGAATAACTAGATTTTCCTAGTGATAACGGAAACCTCCATGGGAGGGGTGTTGATGGTTTGGTTATAAATTAGAAAAAATGGAAAAAAATAGACTATAGTTAATTTCTATTGTGCACAGACAATCAGATTACAAAGGGATCAATGGATAGTCATCCAAACATTCTAGACACAATTACCCTTATTTTCCACTTTTTTATAAAAGAGATATAAAAATACCATGAGATTATATAGTTTATCTTATCCACCATATTCTTTAAAACTACAACTCTTTCCCTTTCCACATGATGACTACTATACAATTCATAGGAACTGATGGTAAAATCTCTCTATATCTCTCTCATTACTTCAATTTCATTGTTCTTGGCCACCTTATATACTTTATAGGTGATGGAATTACAAATCCCATTTCCTCACATGTTTATAATGTGTCCATAATAATCAATAACATAATCCGATCTTTATCAATCATTTTCTACATGATTAACACTATGACATCCATAAATATTTATGGTAAAATTTTATCAAATTATCCTCTCTTCTATTTCATTGTGGGCTACATGATTGAAATTATGATAATCAATGGTTATGGTAGCCCAATTAATATCCATCCTTTTATTTTATAATGGGCTATGTGATTAACATCATGATAATATATAATGATGATAACCCCATCAATATCCATTATTATATCTCATAATGGGCTACATGATTGGCAAAATGATTATACATGGATAATAATAGCCCAATCAATATCCATTCTTCTATCTCATCACAAGCTATATGATTGACATTGTAATAATACATGGTGATGATAACCCCATTAATATCCTTTCTTCTATTTCATCAATGGCTACATGATTGATACTATAATAATCTATGGCAATGATAGTCCAATCAAAGTCATTATTTACTTCCTCCACCTAATCCCTTCATGTGTGGGGTAAAAAAATAATAAAAAGTAACGACATGTATCCCACTTGGGTATATCTATAATTGTCATGCTTATCCAACATAATTCTACAAAATCAAATCAAACCAAATAAAAAAATACCCTTTAAGCCCTTGTTTGAAGATTAATCAATACAAAATGTTACATCTATATCCTTTCGTTAAGGTTAATCCATACAAAAAAAGTACCCTTTAGGCCCTTTTACAAAGGTTAATCAATACAAAATATGCCCTCTAGGCCATTGCCTAAAGGTTGATCGATGCAAAAAAATATCCTTTAGGCCCTTCCTTGAAGGTTAATCAATCCAAAAAGTGTCCTTTAGACATTTATATTTATCCATGCAAAAAGGTTTTCCTTTAGGCCCTTAATTTAAGGTTAATCAATCCAAAAAGTTCCCTTTAGGAATTCATATAAAGGTTAATCCATGCAAAAAGTTCCCTTTAGGCCCTTGCCTAAAGGTTATTTAATACAAAAAGTTCCCTTTAGGCCTTTGCCCAAGGGCTAATAAACCCTAAAAAGGGTCCCCTTTAGGTTTTAGTTTGTCCTCACTATTATATTGGGGGGAATTTGGTATAGGTTCATTTCAATTAGGGATAAATCCCAACCCTAAATGTCAATTGGGTGGAAGTTTCCATGGTATACCATGTTACACAATATTTGTTTGGGTATGGGATATAGGTTAAAATGGTAACATGAAGCATATTATCATCCATTGGATAGGTATTAGTACCTTGGATACACTTATCATTAGTAGTGTTGATGTAAACCAAGGAAGAATGACCTATATATATTGTTTTTCCTTTTCTTGATGGTAGTTATAAGGTTTGAGAGGAAGCAGGAAGTCCAAATAGGTCCAAAGCTATCAAATTACTCTCTTGGTTGACTTTATTAATGTTATAGATTTTTGATTGATTATTTTCTTGAGAGGTAGATTGATTTATATTGTTTCCTTAGGGGTTGATTTATTGGCCTGATTTTTAGGCAACTTGGGTTGTGGGTTAAGGGAGAGTGACATTAACACATCATGGATATGAGGTTGATAAGAAGATTTTTTTTGGATTTTTAAAATCTACTACCTGGTAGTAGATGAATGGTTCAAGGTTAGAAGAAATGTTATGTCCTACCTTTATATTTGTATTCAAGGAATTTATGATAGGTATATGGAACAACATGCACCATGTGAATCCAGGGCCTACCAAGGAGAATATTATAAGATAGGTCACATGGCATAACATGAAACATGTTTAAATTTTGGGGTTCCACTTTTAGAGGTAAGAAAACCATTACATTGGTATTGAATTATTAATTATTAAAAGCTTTGATGATAAGATCTAATTCATCCAAGTCATATTTAGTAAACCCAAAATGAATTATAAATTTAAGGTTATAGATGTTAAGGCCCAAACTATTATAAAAAATTATGCATTTTATGAAGATTTTTCCAATATGATCTATGATGGAAAAAGGAGGATCCCCGATCATAGATGATATATCATTATCATAAAATGATATTATGATATGGTTAATTCTAAGGAACCCTACAACACTTATAAGATCACTAGGGTTTAAGTATTGAGGGACAATCATCACTTAGGAGTTTATAGAGGATATTTTAGTGAGTTGATGAATATTTTAATAGATTAAGAAGAGAAATACTTATGAGAGTGCTTTCAAGCAAGCATCAAAAATCAAAATCATTGTTGTCTTGGTTTTGTTATCATAATCATAGGGGTGGTCCTTAAGAATAAGGGGTATGTTTAGCCTAAAGTACCAAAGGAGTTTGAGAGGAGTGATTGGATCATTGGGATTTATGCTATTTTATTGTAACAATATAGCTAGATAAATGAATCATTCCCACCATATTTTGATATGGGGGTGGGACATTTTTATATTGAATATTACGGGTTGCTTTTTTATTCTGGTGGGATAATGGGTATTTAAAAATATCCATTTATTGGTTGGAAGAGAGTTGTTCAAAGTCACCAAAAATAATACTACCCTCATAAATTAGATCATGAATGATATGCATACGGTTCCTATAAAGTATTTCCATGTGTCCATATAGAGTTATCCATCTATGTAATGTCTACTTTCATCGACCTATAAATAGGGAGATAGATCCCCCTTATGAGAGTCAAATTAAGAAATTGTGAACTCAAGCAAGAAAATCTAGTAAGAGAGAAAGAGTTAGCAAGCCAAGCTAGCCAAAGGAAGAGTGTCTACTTGTATAGAGTGCGTCTAAGGATTGTTTTATAGTGTGGAATATAGTCATTGCATGAGTCCATAGGAGGTTCAAAATTAATAGGACCTATTTCACTCACTATAAAATTGTTTGAGCACCTATCTACTTTTGTGTTTTATATATGTAATAAAAATATTTTTCTCATTGTGTCACTCTTAATATGCTCTAATTTTGCCATCACCTACTTGTATTTCTATGTATATCTATTTTGGATAAATGTTTATGATAGCATACCATTCCAATGAAAGTTTGTGCAAAGTGAAATACCATAACAAGACAAGGTTTAGAGAAGATATTTTATTCATGTCAAAGATCGAATAGACCATATAATAGATAACAATAAGCATGGATTCCTTCCAATAAAGTAAAGTCTAATATGCATGATCATAAACTAATGAAAACTTCTATTTGGTTGTAAGATAATTTAAGGGATGTTAATTTTTTAAAACAAATTCTATAAGTATACTTTAGTTGATTTCATTCCAAAATTTTATCTATAGAGGTATAAATATAAATGTGTAAAATTAAACATAATATCATAACAATAGAGAGTATATAAAATAGTTTTTTATCTTACATTTTGAATTACTAGTTTATGTGTTCTTAGGAGTACTAATATCACTATGTAGATCATGTTAGTTGGTTCTAAAATAGATAGGCTGGTTAAATTGAAGGTTGATATTATTTTTTATTAGGTATGATTTTGCTTTCTTCTATAATATAATTATATATAATTGTATGGTTCTAATTTATCCCATTATAAAATTGATAATTGATTATATTTCATTCCATTGGCCTAACATTGAGTCAAACAAGATTTATATTTAGTAAACAAAAAAACAAGATTTATGTTTGTTCATATTTTTAATTGTTATACAGGATTGAAACGGACACCACTCATATTACACCATAAAGCACATAATGATATTACAACATTTGACTATTATGCATGTTTACAATGTCTTTTCCTTGTAAGTTGTAAAATTTAACCAATTGAACTAGTATTATTTAATATATTTATGTTATTCTTAAGCTCAAAATAATTTATAATAATTTTTTTCTATAGTTGTTTAATTTTATTCTAAAAATCCAAAGGACTATGTAACGTTAAGAGGAATAAACAAAAAAAAGATCCCAAAAAAAATATTATAAATCTAAAGTTTAAATTAAATTTCAATTAATCTAATATTGCACAAGACTTTTCAAAGATAAAAAAAAAAGTTGGGTCACTTTTCAAAGATAAAAAAGAGTTAGCAATTTTAAACAAGGTAAAATAAATTTTAATACGCATCTTACACAAAACTGTGCATGATTGATTATAAATTTTAAGACATGATCAAGTAGGGTTGTGAACTAACATGTAGATAGGTTTGAGATGTTGGTGGAGATGATATATAAGGTAGTGTTGCATTACTTTCTCGCAAGCTGCTTAGGAGAAATGGATTGGTAGGAGTATTTGAAGTAATGGGGATGTGATATTGAGAAGAAGATATTTTTAAGAAAGAATTGGATATGCATTTGTAGATATTTTGGTACTAGGAAGAATATCTAGGTGTTGCACTTGAGTGGTTCTTGATGGTTGAGATATAGGGCACATGGTATTTACCCTAAGAAAATATATAATAGAATATGAGGGAGGATGGTGTCCTAGAGAATATGGGGGATTTGGCATCCCACATTATATGGAAGTTGTGATTATAGGAAGGTTTGAATTGGTGTGATTAAGGTTTGAGGTATTAAGGTCAACAAACAAGGACCCATGAGATATGTATCTTAAGTGAGAAGCTATAGGGGTGGACCTAGGCTATTGTGGAAGGTCCAAAAGATATATCGCTTTTACAAATGTTTGAGAATCCTTGTTTTCTCTTAATATGACCTTTATGTATTCTTTATTGCCCCTTAAGTAGGAAACCATATGATATAAATACTTGAAAACTCTCTCCCTTGTTCATTATGAACAAGGTAAAGGGTGACCTAAGGAGGAGATTCTTCCTCCTCTTATTTAAATATAAAATTTTCAAAGGTAATTTATTATTGCATCTTAGAAAAGGAAGGTAAGGTGTGAGTATTCTAAGATAATTGATTGGCAACATGGTAGGTAAGGTAATTGTATTCTTCCATGGTTTTTATAAGAGGGACATTAAATTTTGTTAAAGTTTTGTTTAAAGAATTGATTGAAGACAAATAATAAGAGTGTTTCAAACTAATTATATTACCTTATTATTTAAGGTAATATTGTGTCTCCTTATGACTCCCATTAGCCTATAGGAGTAACATTTTGTTATATTTTTATTAATCTTTGTTATTCTTTGCTAACTAAAAAAATAATTTAGGTGGTCTTAATTAAGTTTTGATTGGTTTTATATCTAATTAAGAAAATCATAGGCAAAGGTTTTGATCCCATGTCATGCTCATGTTCAGTTCACCAAAGATGTGGGTTGTGAAATGACATGTTCCCACACTTGTGCTTTTAGAGGTTTGAAGTGTGTAGCCTACCACTTCTATGTTTATGTGTTTATTAAAAAGACACCTAAAGGTTCCAAATTTCCATTCTATCCTAAATACATGCTATGAATAAAATATTCAATACATTTGTATACAAATAATGTAGGAACACAAATCCTATGATCTAAATGTTTTTCTTGTTCAATGCCTACACAAAATGTACATATTGTTCTTTTATTTTTATTTCAAACAAGGTATCAAGAATCAATGTGGGTAAACAAGTGATAATAGCCTATGATGTGAAACTACATGAATTTATAATTTCAATACATAATTTATTTCAAAGGTATGCCAAGCTTTACTCTTATGATAGTCTGTCACAAAAGATTATAATACCCATGAAATAATTGCAATGAAAAATAAATTGAATTATGTTCTTTCACATATAAAATGGTAATTTTCCTTTTTAGATTCAAACATATGCAATACAATACTACTCTTTTATCCTAAGGCAATATTTATGTGAATTTTAATGTAAAGTATTTGATAGAGTATGAAAAATTCCAAAATCACAAAATTCCTTTAAGTTAAATGTTTCTTTCCAAGATAAAATCAATATTTTTTTTTATTTGTTTATATTAAATATAATATTTCAAAACAAACATAAGTACACAATGGAAAATCATAGACTAAGTACCTTTTTTATTTTTATTCTTATAGAAAATAAGATGTTATCTCTTTTCTTTTGCACCTTTAGATATTTATAAGACATGGAAACAAATATACTAACCTAAAATACCACTATGTGCACTTTTGTTTCCATGTCTAAATGTAGGAATATGCTTAACTTATGACTCATACAATATTTTGCAAATGGAAGACTTGATCCTAGCACCTTTTATGATGATTTTACTAAACTACCTACGATTCCTAATAGTCAAAATAAAATAATTCAAAAGCAAAAACAAAGCTAAATGGAATAGAATAGAGGATCAAATGAGAGAAAAACTTATCTATGATAGACATTATGTATTGGTGCAAAGAAACCATACAATTGTTAAGATGTCATACAATACCTACAAAATAACAATTCTATTTTTACCATGTGGTGCTTTTGTATTCCTCCAATGCCTTTGTCCTATACCTACAAAACAACAGATCTACAACTAAAATAGATAATATAAGAGATTAATATTTGGGATCTATCTAGTTTTATCCATGAATATCATGATTCCTTGATAAACAAATTAGATCCCAAATTCCTTTTATAGTGACAATATTAGTAGAATACATAAAAGGTAGAACATTCAAGAGGATTGAAGAAAAGAGGATGCTACAAATGGTTGCTAAAAAGAAATATTAGGAATGAAAGGGGATTACAAATGCTCTAATGAATGGCCTCTTTTTATGTATCATGCAATAGACCTTATCTCATAATCCTCTTTATGGATGTTATCTGAGTGCTAGAGGTCTAGTTCCAAGATCCAAATGGGGGCATATCTAAATCTTGTGAATACCTTCTAGTTGATTTCCAAAAATAAATTCAATCAAAGGATTACCATAATAGCATGTACCTGTGAAGCATCAAAAGTGCCAAAAATAAACAAATTGCTTGAGATATTAATATTACTGATAATTTTTTTGTTAAAATTGTTTGTTAACCATGAACAATTTCAAAATTTGATGATTCCCCCAAGAGGCCCCAACAAGGGCAATTTTATAATATTTTGAAATGATCATTGAGAGGTCCTTAAAAGCTAAGGAGTGGTAGAAAAAAATAATGATGTGCCAAGAAAATAAAGTTAGGTGGCTTATGATTTATTTCATGATTGGAAGATTTGGCAATAAAGAAGGTGGGTGATATGAAAATTTACAGGAGGTGACTAGGTTGAAATTGAGCATATATTCATGTAACTAGACTGATAACTAGTTACAATCCCTTAATTGCACAATTTCATTTGGTGAGGTGATATGTAAATTTCATTGACAATGACAGGTAGTCAGTTTTTTGGCACCAGAGTTCTGGTAGCATTGGTGCAAATGTGGCATATAGGTATAAATATGTCATATAGAATCCTAAATGATGCTTATATAATCATATGATGGCTTTGTTTTGGCATATTTTTTGAGGTTAACTATAGGTTAGAACATGGGCATGTTCACAATATTTAAAAATTTCTTTTTGAATACTTTTCAGTAGTACTAGTTTTGTTGGGTTTTAAGAATTTTTGATGAAATTTTAGATGCATCAAAGTCGATGTTGCTTTCTACCTCAAATTTGAGTATGAAAAAGGGGTAAATTCTACTAAGAAGTAATTTAGTGATGTAAATGGTAAATTAAATGTCAACAAGTTATATGGAATGCATATGAAAAATGGATGAATCATGATAAATGAAAGTTATTTCCTCCTCAAGGAAAGATTAGGCTACTTTGATGATGGAGTAATAATTAGGAGGGAGAGAGAGAGAGAAATGTCAACATAATGTTTTTATGTTATTTACATGTATAGTATAAAAGGAGTATGTCCAATATATAATTGTATGGCTTGTTAGAGAATATTATGACTCGATAGCTTGTTTGAGATGCTTGTGGCACAATAGCTTCACTAGAAAGAATGCACCAACCATTAAATAATAATGTTATTATAAACATTATCATTGTATAGGATTGCAGTAAGAATGTTATGGTTAGGATAACTCATGGCATGGTAAACCTAACTACCACACTATTATATATCCTATAATATATAAATACACATACACATATACATACATCCATATATTCATACACAGATACACACACATATATGTGTGTGTTTGTGTGCATGTGTGTATCTACCTATATATATATATATATCTGTGTGTGTGTGAAAATGGTCTAAGAAAGTCTCAATGAAAGAAAGGCTTAAAGAAGAAATTGCACCATTAAGGCCAAATTGAAAGAAATAAATCATGAGATTCAGAAATTAAAAAAAATAAAAAAATCCTTGTAAAGGTAAGTTTAACTTCAATAAATGAAAATGAATCTCATAAATATCTACCGCAACATTTGTATAATATTTTATTTGATAAGAATAAATGATGCAGGAGCATCCAACGGTGTAAGGGCAATCCTACAACACCAAAAATAAGAATTTGCATTTTCTCTTTCAGTTGTAGGTTTCTTTAGTTGTTTTATAGTCCATGATGACACTTAAGAGGTATAAGTCAACCAGAAGTCAAAAAAGGCAAAAACTGGGAAGTGGCCATTTTTAGGAAATTGACCTAAATGGACACCTATGGATTTGAAAATTTACCCAAAGGAGGGGAATTAAAAAATTAGACTTTTGGTGAAAGAATCATCCCAATACCCTGAACAGTTTAAGAGATATTAAAGTTTTTGTCTTGAGATTTTTTTCCAACATATCTTAAAAATGAAATATGAAGACCTTAATGGATGGAATTGATATTAATGGATGAAATTGACATAAATTAAGGTACAGTAGATCTCTTCAAATGATTTCCAACAATATATTACAATAGTCAATCGGGTCAACGAGTCAAAAGTTATGGCTTCGGGAAGCTTTACGACCAAAATTCAATTTTTGCATGAAAATTCCTAGGTGGGAATTGGGGTTTCGATGGGAAACAAGGTTTCTTTGTAATAAAATCAGAGAATTAGGGTTTCATTGTAATTTTGGGGTAGAGAGTCTCTGTTTTTCCCATTTTTCATGAAAGTAAGGGTTTCTATGGCAGTTTCTCTATTTTTCAGAAGATTGTTTGTGATTTGTTGATTCTGTTCTTCGTCAATAAATAAATTGATCACTTGAAGAATAATAATTAAATTTGACGTAAAGAAGTAAAATATTTGAGGAGTAATCATAACTTTTCTTCTCACACCAAATTACATTCAATGGATAAAAAAACATCTAGAGGTAATAGTAAGCACATTGAAAAATTTATTGCTACTAATGAGGCAACTATAACCATTAAGAAAATATCTAAAAATACACTTAAAATAATATTGGATTCATAACTTATTCCTCCAAAGCATCTTAAAATTAAATCTTATATGTGTCCTAGTCATGTCATCCATTATTATTATAACAAACATGGCTTCATCCACATCACCTTCGAAGATAAAAAAGATTCTAGTTCTTAGAAGTGATACTATATTCTAAATTTTCAAAGAAACTCATGAATTTAAGCTCTAAGTAGACTATCACAAGATTCTAACTCAAATTAAATGCCTCTCAAGATTAATGTGGGATTGAATATTCTTGATTAAATTATACAACATTCTCAATATTTTCAACATCCATATCATCATATACATTCTCATGTTTTAGGGAAAATCCAATCTATTTTGTAATTTCTTGAGGTAATCTATAGGGAATAAGCTTAAGAATAGAAGATACTTATACCCTAAAAATTATCATATGTATAGAACTCACCTTATTAATAACCTACTAAGTGATTATTAATAAGAATTGTGAAGGGTTATGACTATATATATATATATCAACATTACAAAATAATCAGCATTACTTCACTTTTCAATGATCATCACCGAGGCCTTTAATTGCACAACTTCCTTATCTCTCCTAAAACCACTTGTACCATAAAATAAAATAAATCAAAACATTGAATAACCTTTTCACTTTGAAAACCACTTATACCATAAAATAAAATAAATCACAATATTGCATACCATGTCACCTCATGAAAGAATTGATCCTCTTGAAAAAGAACAAGGCAAACTTCACTTTTGGAACCCCTTTGCAAAATCAGAAATATCTCTTTACACACACCTTATTTCTCCTTTTAAATAATTTATTCAAATAGCCCTTGGAATAAGATTTCTGAGGATATATAATATGTCCCCTTTTCAAAATAAATTGAAACGTTTACATATATATGCCAACCTCCATTAATTGCACATAGGTTGACCCTCCATTAATTTAAACTTAAACTTTAAACTTTAATATCTTTATCACCGGAGCTCCTTTTTCGATGAAACAAAGTTCCACCTTGGCTTTAAATAAAATCCCTTTCCACATAAGCCCACCATTGTTTTAAATAAAACCTTTTATTTTGCTTGCCTTGGTTTTCATAAAAACCTTGTAAATAGCCATGCTTTCCAAAATATCATAAATGCTTATTTATGAAATATTTTGGCCACCAAAACCAAATGTGATCCATGTGACATCAATGACAACATAAAATGTCTCAAATTAACTCAAATTTCCAACATTACTCTTATGATAATCTCTCACAAAATATTATAATACCCATGAAATAACTGCAATGAAAAAGAAATTGAATTATGTTCTTTCACATAAAAAATGGTAATTTTCCTTTTTAGATTGAAACATATGCAATGCAATACTACTCTTTGATCCTAAGGCAATATTTATGTGAATTTTAATGTAAAGTATTTTAAAGAGTATGAAAAATTCCTAAATCACAAAATTCCTTTAAGTTAAATGTTTCTTTCCAAGATAAGATCAATCTCTTTTTTTTTTTATTACATATAAGATTTCAATAAAAATATAAGTACACAATGGAAAATCATAGACTAAGTACCTTTTTTCTTTTGATGCTTATATAAAATAAGATGTTATATCTTTTATTTTGCACCTTTAGATATTTATAAGACATGCAAACAAACATACTAACCTAAAATACCACTATGTGCACTTTTGTTTCCATGTCTAAATGTAGGAATATGCTTAAATTATGACTCATACAAGATTTTGAAAATGGAATACTTGATCCTAGCACCTTTTATAATGATTTTACTAAACTACCTAGGATTCCTAATAGTCAAAATAAAATAATGCAAGAGCAAAAACAAAGCAAAATGGAATAGAATAGAGGATCAAAGGAGAGAAAAACTTATCTATGATAGACATGATGTATTGGTGCAAAGAAAACATACAATTGTTAAGGTGTCATAAAATACCTACAAAATAACAATTCTAGTTTTCCCATGTGGTGCTTTTGTATTCCTCCAGTGCCTTTGTCCTATACCTATAAAAAACTAGTTCTACAACTAAAATAGATAATATAAGAGATTAATATTTGGGATATATCTAGTTTTCTCCATTAATATCATGATTCCTTGACAAACAAATTAGATCCCAAATCCCTTTTATAATGATAATATTAGTAGAATACATAAAAGGTAGAACATGCAAGAGGATTGAAGAAAAGCAGATGCTACAAATGGTTGCTAAAAATAAATATTAGGAATGAAAGGGGGATTACAACTGCTCTAATGAATGGCCTCTTTTTGTGTCTCATGTAGTAGACCTTATCTCATAATCCTATTTATGGATGTTATTTGAGTGCTATAGGTCTAGTTCCAAGAGCCAAATGGGAGCATATATAAATCTTGTGAATACATTCTAGTTGATTTCCAAAAACAAATTCAATCAAAGGATTACCATAATAGCATGTACCTACGAAGCATCGAATGTGCCAAAAATAAACAAATTTCTTGAGATATTAAGATTACTGATAATTTTTTTGTTAAAATTGTTTGTTAACCATGAACGATTTCAAAAATTGATGATTCCCCCAAGAGGCCCCAACAAGGGTAATTTTATAATATTTGAAATGATAATTGAGAGGTCCTTAAAAGCTAAGGAGTGATAGCAAAAATTAATGATGTGCCAAGCAAAGAAATTTAGGTGGCTTATGATTTGTTGCATGATTGGAAGAGTTGGCAATAAAGAAGGTAGGTGATTAGTAGTTACAGGAGGTGACTAGGTTGAAATTGAGCATATATTTATGTAACTAGACTGATAACTAGTTACAATCCCTTAATTGCACAATTTCATTTGGTGAGGTGATATGCAAAGTTCACTGACAATGATAGGTAGTCAATTTTTTGGCACTAGAGTTCTGGTAGCATTGGTGCAAAGGTGCCATATAAGTAGGAACATGTCGTATAGAATCCTAAATGATGCTTATATAATCATATGATGGCTTTGTTTTGGCATATTTTTTGAGGTTAACTATAGGTTAGAACATGGGCATGTTCACAATCTTTAAAAATATCTTTTTGAATACTTTTCAAAAGTATTAAATTTGTTGGATTTTAAGAATTTTTGATGAAATTTTATATGCATCAAAGTCGATGTTGCTTTCTACCTCAAATTTGAGTATGAAAAAGGGGTAAATTTTACTAAGAAGTAATTTAGTGATGTAATGGGTAAATTAAATGTCAACAAGTTATATGGAATGCCTATGAAAAATGGATGAATCATGATAAATTAAAGTTATTTCCTCCTCAAGGAAAGATTAGGCTACTTTGATGATGGAGTAATAATTAGGAGGGAGAGAGAGAGAAATGTCAACATAATATTTTTATGTTATTTACATGTATAGTATAAAAGGAGTATGTCCAATATATAATTGGATGGCTTGTTAGAGAATATTATGACTCGATAGCTTGTTTGAGATGCTTGTGGCACAATAGCTTCACTAGAAATAATGCACCAACCATTAAATAATAATTTTATTATAAACATTATGATTGTATATGAGTGCAATAAGAATGTTATGGTTGGGATAACTCATGGCATGGTAAACCTAACTACCACACTATTATATATCCTATAATATATAAATACACATACACATATACAAACATGCATATATGCATATGTGTGTGTGTGTGTGTGTGTGTGTGAAAATGGTCTAAGAAAGTCTCAATGAAAGAAAGGCTTAAAGAAGAAATTGCACCATTAAGGCCAAATTGAAAGAAAAAAAAGGAAAAAAATCCTTGTAAAGGTAAAGAATAACTTCAATAAATGCAAATTAATCTCATAAATATCTACCACAATATTTGTATAATATTTTATTTGATAAGAATAAATGATGCAGGAGCATCCCTTGAACATGTAAGGGCAACTTTCAGAGCACCAAAAGTAAGAAGTGTATTTGCATCTTTCTTAATTTATATAGTCTTGCATGAGTCCATAGGAGGTGACAATTAGTAGGAGGACATCTCACAACTATAATAAGTAATAAAAACATCAGACTCTAAAAGCTCGAATGATTACCGACTTAGTTGCCATTTAGTAAATCGATCTAAATGGACACCTATGGATTTAAAAATTTACCCAAAGGAGGGAATTGAAAAATTAGACTTTTGGTGAAATAATCACCCCAACACCCTGAACGGCTTGAGAGATATTAAAGTTTTCATCGTAAAAATATTTCTAGCACAACTTAAAAATGAAATATGAAGACCTTAGAGGCCATTTTTGAGGGATGAAATTGACCTCAATGGATGAAATTGACCTCAATTAAGGCACTGTAGATCTCTTCACAAGATATCTTACAATAGTCAATCGGGTCAACGAGTCAAAAGTTATGGCTCCGGGAAGCTTTGCGACCAAAATTCAGTTTTTGCATGAAAATTCCTAGGCGGGAATTGGGGTTTCGATGGGAAACAAGGTTTCTTTGTAATAAAATCAGAGAATTAGGGTTTCATTGTAACTTTGGGGTAGAGAGTCTGTTTTTCCCATTTTTCATGAAATTAAGATGAAAGTAAGGGTTTCTATTGCAATTTCTCTATTTTTTAGAAGATTGTTTGTGATTTGTTGATTTTGTTCTTCGTCAATAAATAAATTGATCATTTGAAGAATAATAATTAAATTTTACTTAAATAAGTAAAATATTTGAAGAGTAATCATAACTTTTCTTCTCACACCAAATTACATTCAATGGATAAAGAAACATCTATAGGTAATAGTAAGCACATTGAAAAATTTATTGCTACTAATGAGGCAACTATAACCATTAAGAAAATACCTAACAATACACTTAAAATAATATTGAATTCATAACTTATTCCTCCAAAGCATATTAAAATTAAATCTTATAGATGTCCTAGTCATGTCATCCATTATTATAACAAACATGGCTTCATCCACATAACCTTCGAAGATAAAAAAGATTATAGTTCTCATTAAAAGTGATACTATATTTTTTCAAAGACACTCATGAATTTGAGCTCTAAGTAGACTATCAAAAGATTCTAACTCAAATTAAATGCCTCTCAAGATTAATTTGGGATTGAATATTCTTGATTAAATTATACAACATTCTCAATATTTTCAACATCCATATCATCATATACATTCTCATGCTTTAGGGAAAATCCAATCTATTTTGTAATTTCTTGAGGTAATCTATAGGGAATAAGCTTAAGAATAGAAGATACTTTTACCCTAAAAATGATCATATATATAGAACTCACCTTATTAATAACCTACTAAGTGATTATTAATAAGAATTGTAAAGGGTTATGACATATTATATATATATATATATATATATATATATATATATATATATATATTCTCAATGGAGAGGAAATCCACATCCAACTTATTCTCATCTCTTTTATATATTGAATCATTTATATATTTCATGTAAGAGACCTATTGGTCCATAACATACTATAATAAGTAACAATCAATAATAATAATTAATAATAAAAATAAAAGTGTCATTGTTATAGTAAATTGTCTTTGTCACAAGGTCAATGGTATTGAAATATTATGTAGATAAATAAATGTGTGTAGAAATTATCTAAAAGTCCAAGATAATCCAAAGTGCTTTTGAAAATTTATATAATTTTTGAGATATTCTAAGAAAAGTCTAAGAGGAAATTTTTTGGAAGCATGTTTTAATTTGATAATCTCATGTAATTGTAAATGTTTTAAGAATATTCCAAGAAAGGATGAGAGAGATAACTCAAATATTTTGATATTGTGGATAGAGTTCAAAAATAAGGTCCCTATGAAGTGTTGCCATGTATCCATCTAGATTTCTCCATCTATGTAATGGTTGCTTTCATCAACCTATAAATAGGGAGATAGATCCCCCTTATGAGAGTCAAATTAAGAAATTATGAACTCAAGCAAGAAAATCTAGTAAGAGAGGAAAAGCTAGAAAGCCAAGCTAGCCAAAGGAAGAGTGTCTCCTTGTATAGAGTGCATCTAAGGATTTTTTGATAGTGTGGAATATAGTCATTGCATGAGTCCATAGGAGGTGCAAAATTAATAGGAGGACCTCTTTCACTCACTATAAAAATTGGTTGAGCACCTATCTACTTTTCTGTGTTATATATATATAATAAAAATATTTTTCTCATTGTGTCACTCTTAATATGCTCTAATTTTGCCATCACCTACTTTTATTTCTATGTATATCTATTTTGGATAAGTGTTTATGATAGCATACCATCCCAGTGAAAGTTTGTGCAAAGTGAAAGACCATAACAAGAGGAGGGTTAGAGAAGACATTTTATTCATGTCAAAGATGATATGACCATATAATAGATAAAAATAAGCATGGCTTCCTTCCAATAAATTAAAGTCTAATGTGCATGATTATAAACTAATGAAAACTTCTATTTGGTTGTAAGATAATTTAAGGGATGTTAATTTTTTAAAACAAATTCTATAAGTATACTTTAGTTGATTTCATTCCAAAATTTTATCTATAGAGGTATAAATATAAATGTGTAAAATTAAACATAATATCATAACAATAAAGAGTATATAAAATAGTTTTTTTTATTTTACATTTTGAATTACTAGTTTATGTGTTCTTAGGAATACTAATGTCACTATGTAGATCATGTGAGTTGGTTCTAAAAAATATAGGCTAGTTAAATTGAAGGTTGATATTGTTTTTTATTAGGTATGATTTTGCCTTTTTCTATAATACAATTATATATAATTGTATGGTTCTAATTTATTCCATTATAAAACTGATAATTGATTATATTTCATTCCATTGGCCTAACGTTGAGTCAAACAAGATTTATATTTCACAAACAAAAAAACAAGATTTATGTTTGTTAATATTTTTAATTGTTATAGAGGATTGAAAAAGACACCACTCATATTACACCATAAAGCACATAATGATATTACAACATTTGACTATTATACATGTATCACTATGTTTCTTCCTTGAAAGTTGTAAAATTTAACCAATTAAACTAGTATCATTTAATATATTTATGTTATTCTTAAGCTTAAAATAATTTATAATAAATTATTTCTATAGTTATTTAATTTTCTTCTAAAAATTTAAAGGAATAAAAGGAATAAACAAAAACAAAAAAACTTAAATAAACATTATACATCTAAAGTTTAAATTAAATTTCAATTAATCTAATATTACACAAAACTTTTCAAAGATAAAAAAAATAAGTTAGGCCACTTTTCAAAGATAAAAAAAGAGTTAGCAATTTTAAAGAAGGCACAATAAATTTTAATAAACATCTTACACAAAACTGTGCATGATTGATTATCAATTTCCAAGGAAAGCCTAGACCATACAAAGTTTATCTTAGTATGGGGAGCAAATACATCAAGTAGAAAGATAAAATACTAAGAAAGGACAACATTTGAGAACCTAGATCAAAACTTAGCTTGCACTAAGTAATCCAATGGGCAGAAAATCTTTATCTGAATGTCCTGTCTACATGTGACACAGCCCAACAATACTCCATGATATGATAGAACAAACTAAAACAAATCTAAACAAAATGCATGCCATATATAGATGCCCATCTAGATGGTCAACTTCTAACAAAAGTACATGGTGTCCATTAAATCTGGGTGGGGCTGGAAGTCCTCAAGGCTTCTTGATCCTTTTCTAAAAGACCTAGCCCTTTTGGCAGCCAGTTGAGCATATAGTACAGGAGGAACAACTTTCATAGTTTCTGTAGATATTGCATAAGTGTAGCACAAGTAAAATACGAATCTCTCCAGCACTTCTTTGCTTGAATCATATTCATCCTCCAACACATAGTAGTGAGTAGGCTCCGGCATACTACCATTGACATGGTAACTGCATAGATAAAAGTCGAACTTATAGAGATTTGAGGGACCCTTAACAACCTTTGTATCCACAACTGTTCCTGGTCCAATGTTCTCTATATCATCCGCAACAATTCCTGGTTCTTTTTTCACTCTATTGGGCTGAATACCAACTTGGAAAAACCTTGTGTTAGTTGACCCATGTGCTGAAATGAAGGAGACCTTAATCCCTGCACATATAGACTTCAAGTCCTCTTTTATCTTCTTAATTTGCTTTTGAAGACATGGGAACTGCCCCACATCTGCATCCTCTCTAAAGAATATTGCCTTTTTGGGGCTCCTGCCATCATTTCTATGAATGTGCAAATGAAGTAGCTCCTGCACCATTTCTGAGAAGTTGGTTAACACTTGAGTTGTTTCAACAGATCTTACACGAGCATAGTATTGGCCAAGAGTGGGCCACTCCATGCTGGCCACAACAGAAACCAAAGATCTTTGCTTCTTCGCTTGCCCACTGTTCTTTTTTGTGTTCTGAGCTGATTCAAGGGTGATATCTACTCCAAAAATGATCACTGGATCCTCTCCATCAAAAATGCAGTTAGAGACACCATCTTTGTCTAATGCTGTATTGATTCCTCCAAGCCTTGTGTTCACCTTCAATGCAATGTTTTTGAGGGTTGCATAAATGGGAAATTTTCTAACGTCTCCTGCATGTGTATCTGCCTGGAAAATGTTCTTCTTTGTGCAGCAAGTGGTTAGCCAACCAAACTCATTTTCACATACACTTTTCAAGCAGTCATGATGATTGTGTTTGATGTCATAAAAGATACAGAAGACAAATCGAACTTTATCTAGTCTGGGTTGTGTCTTACTGACAAGTAATTTTAAAGCATCCCTCAATTCATCCACACATTCGTTATCTGATGCATTCACCCACAAATCATAAACCTTTTCTTCAAACCCATGAAAACTGCTAAACCCAATCTTCTTGCAAGCCTTAAGAATGTTGTCTATCATTTTCTTCACTTGAGGGCTAGGTGGGGCACTTTTTCCAAATACAATCACTTCCCATTCGTCTGAAGCTAAATGTCTTCCTTCTCTGAAGACCTTTTCCAATATCCATCTTCCCTTAACCTGTGGTAGTTGAACAACCCCCTCCCTTAATTTAGGCTCTGGTATGAGATGGCCAGTTACGGATAGCATTTTCTCTGAAATATCCTCGATACCCATTAGCCTGAAAACGAGAAAGAAGGATAATTGCAACATTAGTAACTAAAAGGAAAGATCATATTAAATGACATGTGTCTAAACTTATTAAATACCTAGAGTTCCACGAGGAGACTGTCGTGTACAATTGTATACTTATGTGATGTGTTGTATTATAGGCAACGCCTTTTCAATATAAAACGATTAAATTTAAGAAAAAATACAATTATGAATTTAAAAAAAAAAAGCTCTAGCTTATTTAAAAAAAAAAACTCTAAAAACATATATTTTTCTAAGAGCAAAACATTGGAATCTCCCTATTTTTAAGACCCATAACATTCATTACTAAAAGTTTGGACTCAACCTTCATGAAAATATTAGGCTTTTTATGTGCAAGAATGGGTGGATAGGTGGATAGATATTTGAAGAATATGTTGAAACGTAGTATAACGAATAGATTGATTAAAGTGATAATAATCTAAAATAGACTGCAGGAAAACTTCAAGAGGGGAAAAATCTTCATTTCATGCGTTGAATTTGCCTACTCTTATTTCTTCGAGGATTCCTAACAGGGATATGAGCTTACTTGTAAGGCTGCAAGTGCAGTCTAGTCTCTTGGAAGTGGCGCCTAATGAAGTTTCTGTGTTCCTGAATGATCAGATACCGTTCTTTGGGCCCTGTCTCACCTGCCAATTTCCTTAATGCTTCCTGTGCATGTGTATTAAGATTGTCATTATACCTCTGTTGTTGCCAACTTCCAAAGGGGGAGGCAACGGGCGCCTCCCGGGCTCCCCCCGGGCCCCTGGGGGGGGGGCGGGGGCCCGCCCCCCCCCCCCCCCGGGGGGGGGGCCCGGGGCCGAAGGGTCCCTCCCCCCGGGGGGGGCTGAATGCATTGGATGTGGGATACAGATCCAATGCCATCCCATTTTCTAGAGACAGCAAGGTCTGGGTAAAGCCCTTCAAGTGCAACATAGGACTGTTATCTTCCTCTACATTGTAACCATCATCACTTCCCTTCAAACCCAGTAAGTGGCCCTCTTCTTCATAATAGATTGACTCATTAAGAGCATAATACGAAGAAGAGAGATCATCCTTGAATACATGATGCAAGAGCATCCAGTGGTAGCAGCACAATCTTGCAACAAAAGAAATAAAGAGTGAATAAAAACACAAAATACTCTAAGTGTTGTAATGTGTCGCGATATCGCGACATAAAAGTTGTCGCGATATCGCGACAACTCAGAACAACGGCGGGCGCAAATCGCAAGTGTCGCGATATCGCGACATAAAAGTTGTCGCGATATCGCGACGAACTCAGAACAACGGCGGGCGCAAACTCAAGTGTCGCGATATCGCGACATAAAGGTTGTCGCGATATCGCGACACCTCCGAACAAAGGCGAGAGCAAAACTCAAGTGTCGCGATATCGCGACATAAAGGTTGTCGCGATATCGCGACACCTCCGAACAAAGGCGAGAGCAAAACTCAAGTGTCGCGATATCGCGACATAAAGGTTGTCGCGATATCGCGACACCTCAGAACAAAGGCAAGAGCTAAATGCAGATGTCGCGATATCGCGACATAAAAGATGTCGCGATATCGCGACGAACTTTGAACGCAAGAGAGAGCAAACGAAAGTGTCGCGATATCGCGACACCTGGACAAAGAAGGTCGAAGGACGAAAAAGTGTCGCGATATCGCGACACATTGGCAAAAGAGAACAAAAGGCAGAAAAGTGTCGCGATATCGCGACATGTCGCGTTTTCGCGACCCGGCTAGGAAAGAGAAGGCGGGTTAAAAAGATGTCGCGATATCGCGACATGCTACTTTTTTGCGGACCGTTACAGAATGACATTTGGCAGTTCCAGAAGTCGTTATGGCAGTTCCAGGGGGACCGTTGCAGCGGTTACAGGGACAGTTACGAACGGCGGTTGCAGCAAGAGCCTGTCATTATAAAAAGAGATTGTTCGAAGGATTGCGGAGGCTGGAAAAGACGAAGACTACGGTTTTTGATGCATTTTTTTGTACTGTGTAATTCTTCCATGGTTCGAAATTGTAATCTTTCCATGCTTCTAAATGAAAATTGAGTCTTTTTCTTTGTGTTAAAATTTGGCTCCCCATCAAGTGGTATCAGAGCGAGAAGATTCTGAGTGTGTAAGCAGAGCGCCGAACGTGAGGCAGCTTGCACCAGGATCTGGGGTTAAGGGTTCTGAAAAAAAGTGAAGAAGAATGCCGCCGCGAAGAAATCGTGGTGTTGGAAGGAACGTGGTTCCTGAAGGAGACTTTCGAGCATTGCAGAGGCAAGTGCAGGCCCTGCAGGAAGAATTGCGAAGAGGAGTAGAGCCAAGAGGAGAAGACCAGAGCGATGATGAAGCTTGCGGAGTTGATGACCCGTCAGAAGAAGAAGAAGAAGCAATGAGTGCTACAGAATCTCGAATGATTAAAGCCATTTCTCAAATTGGGAAAAGGCCGAAGATTGACGTATCCACATATTCTAGAAATTTAAATCCAGAAGAGTTGATTGACTGGATTAACGATATGGAGGAATATTTCGAATATGAGGAGGTTGAAGATCCAAATCGGATAAAATTTGCAAGAACAAAGTTGAAAGGCCATGCTGGCATATGGTGGAAAGGAGTGCAGCTGGAACGAAATCGTAGAGGAAAAGAAAAGATCACCAGGTGGGATCGAATGGTTGAAAAGCTGAAACGGTAGTTTATTTCGACAGATTACGAATTAGATCTATTGCAAAAAATGCAGAGTTTGCGACAGTCCAGCAAGTCTGTTAAAGAATATACAGAGGAATTTTTTAAAATTTCCATCAGAACCGGCCATACAGAAGCAAATAAAGAGAGAGTAGCCCGTTACATTAATGGGTTAAGAACCAGCGTACAAGAAGAATTGAGTTTGGTTCGAATGAGCACCATTGAAGATGCTTACCAGTTTGCTCTGAAAGTGGAAGAGAAACTGAACCGTAGATTTGATAGTAAACAGAGAGGAAGAGGTCGTGGTGGAAGAACTGGTGGCAGAACCAGTGGAGGTAAATATGACGGCCCGTAGAAGACTGGTGAAACAAGCAATCACCAGGAACAGAAGGAGGAGAATGCATACCGTCCCCGTAATCAGAACAATGATTATCAAAGGGGAAGAGGTAGAGGTGGACGTGGATATGGAAGAGGAAGATTTCGTGGAACCTGCTTCAATTGCGGGGAAGAGGGGCATCGATCATATGAGTGTCCCCAACACCAAGAAGCACCGAATAGAAGGCCTGAAGCAAATGCTCGAGCTGCGGTCGTTGAGGATGGTGTTGAATCTGAGCACTCTGAAGAAGCAGAGCGAGGAGAAGTGATGATCACAAGGAGAACCTTGTTGAACGAAGAGAGGGAACCAGACCAGCGAAAAAGCCTATTTCGCACGAGGTGCAAATGTTCAGGTAAAATCTGTAATATTATTATTGATAATGGTAGTACAGATAATTTGGTCTCTGAGGAAATGGTAACTAAGTTAAAGCTAGAAAGAAGGCAGCACCCGCATCCATACCGGATTGCGTGGTTGCAGAAGGACCATAGAGCATTGGTCAGTGAACAATGCTTGGTCAAGTTTCAAATTGGAAGATACCAGGATGAGGTCCTGTGTGATATTTTGTCGATGGATGCTTGCCATTTGTTGCTTGGGAAGACCATGGCAATTTGATAGACGTGCGGCGCATGATGGGCATGCAAATACCTATTCCCTGACAAAATATGGAGTGCGCCACAAACTGAAGCCATTGAAGGAGGTTGAGGAAAAGGTATGCAATAATGCTAGAATTTGTTTAGTAGATGGCAAAAATTTTTTGGATGGTCTAAAGAGGGATTCAATGTGTTATGCATTAATTCCTACTGTAAAGAGAGAAGATACTACAGACATTCCAACAGAAGTTGAACATCTGTTAGCAGAATTTCTTGATATTATATCAGACAATGTGCCTGAGGGTTTACCGCCAATGAGGAAGATTAGTCATCAGATTGACTTAATGCCAGGATCTAGCTTACCCAATAAGGCCGCCCATAGAATGTCTCCTGTAGAGAATGAAGAGTTGAACCGACAAGTTCATGAGTTGTTGCGGAAGGGGTTGATTAGAGCAAGTTTGAGTCCTTGTGCAGTACCTGCAGTACTAGCACCGAAGAAGGGTGGAGAATGGAGAATGTGCACTGATTCGAGGGCCATTAACAAGATTACCATTAAGTATCGATTTCCATTACCTAGAATGGACGATATAATGGACTGTTTGAGTGGAGCTAAATACTTCACTAAGATTGATTTAAAGAGTGGATATCATCAGATACGTGTTCGAGAGGGTGACGAGTGGAAGACAACCTTCAAAACCAAAGAGGGTTTGTATGAGTGGTTAGTTATGCCATTTGGATTAACTAATGCACCCAGTACATTCATGAGGCTGATGAATGAGGTATTGCGAGACTTCCTGGAAAAGTTCGTGATAGTTTATCTGGATGATATTCTAATTTTTAGTAAAACATTGGACGAGCATTTGTTGCATGTTCGGACAGTTTTTGAAAAGCTGCGAGAGGAGCAGTTGTTGATAAATTTGAAGAAGTGCAGTTTTGTACAGAAAGAGTTGATATACCTGGGATTTGTCATCTCAGAGGAGGGTCTAAAAATGGATCCTGAAAAGGTGAAGGCTATCATTGAATGGCCTGCCCCAAGGAATGTAACAGAGGTAAGATCATTTCATGGTCTTGCAAGTTTCTATAGAAAGTTTATTAGAGACTTTAGCAGTATTTGTGCACCCCTAACAGAAACTATGAGAGGGGATAAGAGAGAATTTAAGTGGACTGCCAAGGCAGGTACCAGTATGGACATATTGAAAAAGAAAGTGACAGAACAACCCATTATGGCACTTCCAGATTTTAATAAAGTGTTTCAGGTTGACTGTGATGCCAGTGGCAGTGCCATTGGAGCTGTATTGAGCCAAGAAGGTAAACCTGTTGCATACTTTAGTGAAAAATTAAATGATGCTAGAAAGAAATACTCTGTTTATGATCAAGAATTCTATGCTATCATTCAGGCTCTTAAGAAATGGAGACATTATTTGCTAGCCAAAGAGTTTGTTTTATATATTGACCATCAAGCTTTGCAGTATATAAATAGTCAAGGTAAACTTAACCAACGACATTTGAAGTGGGTTGAATTCCTGCAGAGTTATACCTTTGTCCTGAAGCATAGAAGTGGCAAATCTAATAGAGTTGCAGATGCCTTGAGTAGAAGGCATAATTTGTTGATAGAAATGAGAGTGCAAGTTGTTGGGTTTGATGAACTCAAGAGTTTATACCCAGCGGATCCAGATTTCGTAGAGGCATGGATGGCATGTTTGTCTCCTACTACTGTGGATCGCACTAAGTGGTTGGATTTTATGATCCAAGATGGGATGCTATTTCGGAAGAACCAGTTGTGCATTCCTAGAAGTTCCATGAGGGAAAATCTGATCAAAGAGAAACATAGCGGAGGACTAGCAGGACATTTTGGTCGAGATAAGACCATTGCTCTCGTTAGTGAGAATTACCATTGGCCACAGTTGCAGTCGGATGTGACCAAATTTGTGCGAGGGTTGTAGAGTGTGCCAGATGGCGAAAGGAGTAAGCCAGAATACAGGAATGTATCAGCCATTGCCTGTACCGGAGAGACCATGGGAGGACATCAGTATGGATTTTGTTCTTGGTCTGCCAAGGACACAACGCGAAAATGATGCCATTTTTGTTGTTGTTGACAGGTTTTCAAAGATGGCCCATTTTATTCCATGCCGGAAGACAAGTGATGTTGTTCATATTGCAGGCTTGTTTTTCAAGGAGGTTGTACGACTTCATGGTCTACCCCAAAGCATTGTCTCGGACAGAGATACCAAATTTGTGGGTTATTTTTGGCGAACTCTGTGGAAGAAGCTGAAAATAGAATTGAAATTCAGTTCTGCGTACCACCCATAGAGCGATGGACAGACCGAAGTAGTCAACAGAAGTTTGGGTAATCTTCTACGATGTCCGGTAGGAGATAAACCCAAGGGATGGGATCTGATTTTACCGTAGGCGAGTTTGCTTACAATAATTCTGTCAATCGCAGTACTTGGTAAATCCCCATTCCAGATAGTGCATGGGAACAGCCGAGAAACGCTTCTGAGTTGAGGCCGATAGATAAAGGAGAAAAGCGCAGTGTTGAAGCTGAAGACTTTGCAGCACACATGAAGAATTTACATGAAGAGGTCCAACGGCATATCAGTAAAATGAATGCTACGTACAAAGCCAGAGCAGATCAGAAGCGGCATTTCAAAGAATTCCAGATAGGAGATGAAGTCATGGTTCACTTGCGCAAGGAACGTTTTCCTAGCAAAACCTACAATAAGCTGAAGATGAAGAGGTTTGGACCATGCCGGATCATAGGTAAACGAGATTCAGGAAATGCCTATGAAGTAGATCTACCAAGTGAGCTGAATATTTCACCTATTTTCAATATTTCAGACTTGGTCGAATATCATGAAGGAAGTTGCAGCGAGCCGCCCAGTCCGGATATGTGGAAAATTCCAGAATTCACTCCAGACAAAGAGGAAATCGAAGACGTACTCGACACTCGCGAAGGCAGAAGTACCCGAAACAGACAATATTCGAAGTATTTGGTCAAGTGGAAGGGCCGACCTATCGAGGATGCAACTTGGTTGTCCAAATCAGAGGTTGATCGCCTAGGTTTTCCTCTGACCATCTAGAAGTGAGGATCACTTCTAAATCTACCCAGGGTGTCTGATGCAGGAGCATCCAGTGGTAGCGCACAATCTTGCAACAAAAGAAATAAAGAGTGAATAAAAACACAAAATACTCTAAGTGTTGTAATGTGTCGCGATATCGCGACATAAAAGTTGTCGCGATATCGCGACAACTCAGAACAAAGGCGGAAGCAAATCGCAAGTGTCGTGATATCATGACATAAAAGTTGTCGCGATATCATGACGAACTTAGAACAAAGGCGAGAGCAAACTCAAGTGTCATGATATCGCGACATAAAGGTTGTCGCGATATCGCGACACCTCCGAACAAAGGCGAGAGCAAAACTCAAGTGTCGCGATATCGCGACATAAAGGTTGTCGCGATATCGCGACACCTCCGAACAAAGGCGAGAGCAAAACTCAAGTGTCGCGATATCGTGACATAAAGGTTGTCGCGATATCGCGACACCTCAGAAAAAAGGCAAGAGCTAAATGCAGATGTCGCGATATCGCGACATAAAAGATGTCGCGATATCGCGATGAACTTTGAACGCAAGAGAGAGCAAACGAAAGTGTCGCGATATCGCGACACCTGGACAAAGAAGGTCGAAGGACAAAAAAGTGTCGCGATATCGTGACATGTCGCGTTTTCGCGACCCGGCTAGGAAAGAGAAGGCGGGTTAAAAAGATGTCGCGATATCGCGACATGCTACTTTTTTGCGGACCGTTACAGAACGACATTTGGCAGTTCCAGAAGTCGTTATGGCAGTTCCAGGGGGACCGTTGCAGTGGTTACAGGGACAGTTACGAACGACGGTTGCAACAAGAGCCTGTCATTATAAAAAGAGATTGTTCGAAGGATTGCGGAGGCTGGAAAAGACGAAGACTGTGATTTTTGATGCATTTTTCTGTACTGTGTAATTCTTCCATGGTTCGGAATTGTAATCTTTCCATGCTTCTAAATGAAAATTGAGTCTTTTTCTTTGTGTTAAAATTTGGCTCCCCATCAATACACGCATCAAAAGTTGTAAGTAATAAGCTGAATTACTCTCAAAGTTATTTAACTGCGCATCCTCATCATCCTCAAGGTTCTTGTTATATATGATATTGTTCCATTTAAGAGAAACTTCAAATGAATCTGGTCTATCCTGCCATGGAGCTACCGGAAAGCTCAACTCTTGGCTGCCCAAGAATTCATCCATGTCTACATTGTTGTCTCCTATTTTAGTTTGAACTATGGCTCTCAAATTGCTTTCAACAATGAATAGGTTATGACGACCATCAAACCCTATGAAGCCCCTATAGTCTTCCTCCAACAAGTTCTTCAAATTTCTGTGAACTTCATTGGATGTAGTAACAGGCACATCTTTACCTATGATTTTAAACTTATAGATCCTTTAAGTTCTTGTGAAAATGTGACAGGATAGTAGTTCACAAGAAGGATCACAGGCTTGCCTTTTCCATCATATGAAGGCTCAATCATGGTTCCTGCCATTAATTTACAACTTTATTAGACATTTATTATAAGAATAAAAAAATAATAATCATTTTACATAAGAAATGTTTTCGTACTAAAATATTTTAATAGCTTAAAAAATAATTGTCAACTGCAACTGTCTTCACAATAAGAAGAAGGTTAAAACAACAACATTGGAGGAACAGATCAAAAGCTTATCCCAATTATATATGAGCCTCACCATTGATGATATATATATCAATAAAGCCTAATTTCTGATCAGCATGAGCAATATAATCAACCTTTCAACTTTTCTATTATACTTTTTTATTTTATGTTTTTAATTTAGTTTGAAAATTTAAGGTCTAGAACATTTAGTATATAAAGGAAATACATAAAAAATCATTAACTTTGGATTTTCAAATTTAATTAAAAATAAATAAATAAATATTGTTTGAATATCATAGTGTATAATATAAACCTTTTCAATCTTATCACCACCAATTACAGAATATATAATCAAAATAATATGAATGTAAGAGATAAAATACTCATTCCTTCTGAGTTTAGACTATCTAGTTTGAAACTCCAAAGTTTTGGTATAAAAAACATAAAGGTAAATAGGAATGAGAGGTATGATTGTTAAAATATTTATACATCAAAATATTATTAAGATATGTCTTTTAAAGATGCATGTTAAAAATGTATTTATATTATATCCACCTGTTGTGGGTGAGTTGGAGAGGATAGGGCAATCTTTTTAGGGAGGTCGTGGGTTCGAATATCCACCCTACCAAATTCACATTGGGTACCTAAAATCTAGGTGAGTTTGAAGGTGTAGAACCAAGACCGTGTAAAACCCAATTTCTCATGGCTAAATTCAATATATATATATATAAAATCAAAGTGTACTTATATCATAGGTCTATCCACAAGGACGCCACTTGCAATATATGTATACAATTTTTTATAACAACACAGAATTATAATACATAAACTTATAAAACATTAATTATAATAATACATATAATTAATTATAAATATTTTTATTTATATACAAATCCAATTGTGTAAGTTTTATACACATTATTTTTAGTTTCTTTTGGTCGACATGTTTTTTAAACTAGTCAAACTAATAAAAACATAGTTTCTATGGGAGACTCATAGAAATTAAACGAAAGTGATGAATGAAAATGAATTAGAGAAATGAACAAAGACCCAACGCAAAACTAAACATGTGAAGAAAAAAAGTTTTATATACAAATTATTTTTAGTTTCAAACTAATAAAAAACATAGTTTTTATGGAAGACTCATAGAAATAAAACGAAGCCAGACTCATAGAAATCAAACGAAAGTGATCAATGAAAATGAATTAGAGAAATGAACAAAGACCCAATGCAAAACTAAACAGGTGAAGAAAAAAATATATTTTAAAGTACTTAGTAAGTTGGCCCTTGAATCCTGAAGAAAGTTTAAACTTAAATCGAATAAATAAAATGCGCAGGATCTTTGAGACATGCCCTGTTATAGGCAAACACAACCAGGCGGAGGCAAATCAATTACAGAGTTTATATTATTGAAACAGGGGAGGACACCCAAAAATAGGGAAATGGCTCTGCTGAGCCTACATCTGCGGACATTGCCGCCTGCGGAATAAACCACCCAAATCCCAACTGGATTACACAGGGGGTTCTGCGCTAAGGAGCAACAGGAACCCCTAAAGCTCACACTGAGTAGTCAAACTGATCTGCAATGACACTGCTGCAAAATAGAACCTGCTAAACTGCAGGGAAACTGGGGCGGTTGCCCAGATTACCGAATATGTGCCCAAGGCTTCCATTTATACTTGCAAGGGATTTGAAGCTGGCTTGGCACGAATATCAAGGCTAGCCTGGAGGCATATGCAGTTCACCTACTCCCTTAACTCACCCATGCTTCCTCTAACAGATGGGACATTCCAGCAGCGGAGGCCTCTGCCAGACGGGACATTCCAGCGGCGGAGGCGAGTACATAATTTGGATTAAACAATATTTCCAACAGCCTCCCTTAATCCAAATTCTTCCCAAAAAAAAATGAGTTTCGGCGAATCTCTCTCCCTCCTTCGCACTGCGCAGTCCGAAGTTCAGACTTCGCCTGCGAAGTCGAAGTTCACCAAATTTTCTCCCGAAGTTCGCACTTCGCCCGTTGCCACACTTCGGGGCCTCCCCTCCTGCGCCCTGTGCACTCCAATCTTCGCTCCCGAAGTCAGACTTCACCCCCGAAGTCGGACTTCGCCAAATTTTATTTTTCTCCCGAAGTTCGCACACCACTTCGGCGCCGCACTTCGAAAAACACCCTTTGCTCCCGACGTTTGCATCCCGGCAAACCTTCGCTGCCGCACTTCGGCAAAGCTCGTATTTCGCTCTACGCTGTCTGAATTTTGGACTTCGCCCGACTGGTCAACGCTCCCGAACTCTGCTCGACTGGGCAGCGCTCCCGAACTTCACTTGGAAAGCCAGACTTTTCTGGTCGAAACAGTCGGGTGCCCCTTGTTTGAATCTCTGTCGATGAACCACACCCGACCCAACGTTGTGGCTCTCAGTCCTCTCCGCCTACAGCTTTGTCTCCTTGCTCTGATACCATGAAGAATTTTAAATTTTTATTTCCCGAAGTCTGACGGCTCAAGAGAAGTGCAAAGTGCACAGTAGGGAAGGGCACAGTCGAGTTGTGCACGGATTCTCGGGCGCAGTCGGGTTGTGCAAGGATCTCGAGCGTAGTCGGGTTGCGCACAAATTCTCGGGCATAGTCGGGTTGCGCACAGATTCTCGGGCACAGTCGGGTTACGCACGGATCTCGGGCGTAGTCGAGTTGCACATGAATTCTCGGGTGCATTCGAGTTGCGCAGCGAAGTTGGGAAGTCAGCTCCAGACTTAGCCAAATTTTGGGCTTAGAAATTTTTCCTGTCTGGAAGGCTTGCGCGGCTGCGACAACTGCTTGCTTGGCTGGGAGGAGAGAAACACAGAAACTATGATCAGAGTATCGGATCTGAGATCTAACTATTTGAGCCTGAACACAATCACTCTGAGGCGATTTGTATAGAGAGCAACAAGCTTTAACACACATAAATTAACTACAAATCCTAAAGATACCTAAAAGAAACATTAAACTTTATTTATATGAAATGAGGGTTACAGAGGTCCTCCACTAAGGAAATAACATCTACAGGCCAAGCTGTAGGATAAATTAAAAGACAAAATGTTGAGACGATTGCTCGGACATTAATCAGATGAGCCACACTGCTCACTGAGATACTCTTCTTCTCCTCACTCCTTTTTTCTCTCTACCTTCTATGCCTATTTTTCTAAAATTCTTGAACTGTCTTATATAGCCACGGGGAGAGGAGGATTAGGGTTTGTCCTCTGACAGGTTTTGACAGGCCCTCAACTAGGGTTTCTAACCAATCGTTGTACTAGCATTAAATCGTCGAACTAGCATTAACTTCTACAACGATCGGATCTATCAGATGTCACATCTGTCAGAGGGTAGGTGCGACGTCATGTCAAACCTTTTTTTTGGGATCCCCAACTGCACGAGCGCAGTCCGACTTTGTCAAGTTTCGAAGCGTAGTTTGGCGGAGGCATGAAATCTAGGTTAATATTTCTAACACCCTCCTTTAAACCTGATTTCACGAGTGCTTTGACTCCAAGCTACTCTCACAATCTGCTGAAGTCTTCCTCCTTCAAAGGCTTCATAAAAATATCCGCCAACTACTCCTTGGATCTGCAAAATTTTAGTTGAATTTCTCTGGACTTCACCAACTCTCTGATGAAGTGATAACGAATATCAATGTGCTTCATCTGTACATGGAACACGAGATCCTTTAACAATGCGATAGCTGAATTGTTATCACAAAAAACTTTTCTCGTGCCTTCTGGAGGATGGTTTCGTTCACTTAGAACTCTTCATAGCCAAACTGCTTGGCATGCGGCTGACGTGGCAGTGACATATTATGCTTTGGCTGTGGACAATGCAATGCTGGGTTGTTTCTTGGATGCCCATGAGACTGCCCCTGATATAAGATGGAAAGCATACCCGAAGGTGCTCTTTCGATCGTCGATACTGCCAGCCCAGTCACTATCTGTGAAGTCGACCAAGTCCAACTGGTCCTGTCTGGCATAAAATATGCCACTGTTCTACGTCCCATTGACATAGCGTAAGATCCTCTTACCTGCTTGTCAGTGCGTGTCCTTCGGAGTCTCCATGAAATGGCTGATTAGACTGAATTTGAACATCATATCTGGCAGAGTTATAGTCAAATACATCAGACTGCCAACTAGCCTTTTGAACAGGGTTGGATCTACATTCCTCCCTAAATCCATCTTGCTCAGCTTCAAACCTGTGGCTACAGGTGTGATGGCAGGTTTATTATCCTCCATCTTGAATCGCTTTAGGACATCCTTCGCATACTTGCCATGAGAAATGAATATGCCATTTGCCGATTGGTCAACTTCAATGCCGAGAAAATACTTCATCAGCCCTAAGTCTTGGAGAGCATCACAGCCATTGGAGCTGGTGCACTCAAAAATTTGAGAACGAATCCTTGTGTTGTTTGCCGACTAAGTAGCCCTCACAAAATTGATTTTGCTGCTCTATGAAGGGTAAACCCTTCACCATCTGCTTCTTGTGCAGTTGATTCAGGCCATTGAAGTTCAGGTGACCAAATCTGAGATGCCACAACTAGGTAGCATCTTTCAGAACTGCACTCAGAGACATCAATGATTCATTATGAATCTGTAGTGGAAACATTTTGTTCTTCTCATGAAAACTATAGCAATCTGCCCATGTGACTTATCTCTGATGGTGCAAGGTCCGTCTTTGAACTGGACCATATGTCCCTTTTGCACGAGCTATCCAACGCTCAGCAGGTTATGCTTTAGGCTAGGCACATAGCAGATGTCACAGATCTACTTCCATTCGTCGTGCCTGGTACGAATGAGGATTTTTCCTTTCCCCATTATGAGAACCTTGTTTTTGTTCCTCATATTTACCTCAGACTAGACTATTTCATCCATTTGGGAGAACATCTCCTTGTTCCCCGTCATGTGGTTGCTACACCCACTGTCTAAGTACCAAACATTCTTCTAGCACTCCTCCTCAATGTTGCAAGTCAACAACATATTTCCTGCTAGTTCTCCATGGCCATCCTCATTCTGCACTATGAGATGTAATGGACGAACCTTTTGTAGTAGTAGCATTGGACCTTTGACATGTCCTTCTTCTGCTGAGAGCTGCCTTGTTGGTTTTTGCCAGTGCCTCTTCCTCCTTGCTAATGAAAGTTATAGCTGGTATCACTAAAATGAGGGTTTGATCTCACTCCTTGCTTGTTACTTCTCCCATGCCCGCTTCTGCCTCTTCCTCCTTGAGAACTAGAGGCGCTATGGTGGGAGTCTTGTCTACTGTTGTCTCAAACTAAGACTTATGCATTGAAAGCTTGCTCTAGAGAGGATTGAGTTGAGTAGTTCAGCATCTGCTCATGTGTTTGCAGAGAACCCATCAGTTCATCCACAAAGAGGGTTGTCAAATCCCTCGAATATTCGATTGCTATCATAATCGAGTCAAACTTGGTAGGCAAACTTTTGAGAATATTCTCCATGATTCTCTGGCTCTACATAATTTCACCATTCAACCGCATCTGGTTGATGATATCTGTTGTCCGAGTGAAGAAGTCGCTCATCGACTCGGACTCGCTCATCTACAGGTTCTCGAACTCTCTTCTGAGCATCTACAGTTTTACCAACTTCACTTTGTTGGTGCCCTGGTACGAACTAGCCAAAATTTCTTAGGTCTGCCTAGCCTTGGTGTCTAATGTGATCCGTAGGAAGATGGTCTCCTCAATCACTTGCATGATATAGAACAAGGATTTTTGGTCTTTCTTTCGGTTCTCCTTTAGAAGATATTTGTCTTCTTGGGAGAGGGCGGCCAGTGTTGCTACATCTACCAGTTTCGGGTAACCATTCTCGACGAAGTCCCACAAATCTTGAGACCTAAAGAGAATCTTCATCTAGATTCTCCAGTAAGCATAGTTCTTGTCGTTAAATCTTCATCTTGATTTGTCTTCGCCTGGTTATGTTTGCCTGTAACAGGGCATGTCTCAAAGATCCTACGCATTTTATTTATTCGGTTTAAGTTTAAACTTTCTTCATGGTATCAGAGCCTAAGATTGGAGTGTGCAGGGCATAGGAGGGAGAGAGATTCGTTGAAACTCATTTTTTTTTGGGAAGAATTTGGATTAAGGGAGGCTTTTGGAAATATTGTTTAATCCAAATTACGCATTTGCCTCCGCCTGGTTGTGTTTGCCTGTAATAGGGCATGTCTCAAAGATCCTGCACATTTTATTTATTTGGTTTAAGTTTAAACTTTCTTCATCACATGGGTTTGTCAAATGCCCATATGATGAAGAAAGTTTAAACTTAAACCGAATAAATAAAATGTGCAGGATATTTGAGACATGCCCTGTTATAGACAAACACAACTAGGCGGAGGCAAATGCATAATTTGGATTAAACAATATTTCCAACAGCCTCCCTTAATCCAAATTCTTCCCAAAAAACAATGAGTTTCGACGAATCTCTCCCTCTTGCGCCCTGTGCACTTCAATATTAGACTCTGATACCATGAAGAAATTTTAAACTTAAACCGAATAAATAAAATGCATAGGATCTTTAAGACATGCCCTGTTACAGGCAAACACAACCAGGCGGAGGCAAATCAATTATAGAGTTTATATTATTGAAACAGGGAAGGGCACCCAAAAATAAGGAAATGGCTCTACTGAGCCTACATCTGTGGACATTGCTGCCTACTGAATAAACTGCCCAAATCCTTGCTGGATTACACAGGGGGTTCTACGCTAAGGAGCAGCAAGAACCCCCGAAGCTCACATTGAGCAATCAAACTGATCTGCAGTGACACTGCTGTTGAATAAAACCTGCTAAACTGCAGGGAAACTGGGGCGGCTACCCAGATTAACGAATACATGCCCGAGGCTTCCATTTATACTTGCAGGGGATCTGAGGCTGGCTTGGTGCAAATCTCGAGGCCAGCCTGGAGGCATACGGAGTTCACCTACTCCCTTAACTCACCCATGCTTCCTCTGCCAGACGGGACATTCCAGCGGCAAAGGCGAGTACATAATTTGGATTAAACAATATTTCCAACAAATCCTTATTCACTATTGCTGCTGTTGTAGTTGTATGTGAAGCACTCACACTTGAATCCATATTCGCTATTGCTGCTGCTACAATTTTATGTGAAGCATTCGCACATGGAACTTTATTCGCCATTGTTGCTCTTAAAATTCCTTCTAGGAAAGGCATTTTATATCCATAAAATGTTTATTTTCAATTATCAGTGTTGTTTATTTCTTGGAAAGTCGGTTTTTCAAGAGAAATAAACTATGATCTTTCATAAGGTCGAGAATTATATTTATTCATAAAATATTAACACATAAACACATTAAAGTTTAAACTTGATTTGTCCCATAGTACATCCGCTTTTTAATTATTAATATTGTGGTAATTATTTTTTTATGGATTTCAACGGTAATGTTTTATAACTATTTATTTATTTATTTATTTTTTGAGTAATACACATCCACCATGGGATTGAACCCGGGTCTCACCGATAATGCAAGTGGCATCCACTATTTTTCCTTATTAGTCATAAAACATACAACAAAGATATTATATGATTAATTGTTCTAATAATATAAAAAATATTAATTAAATTAAAATATATGGGTCTTTTCATTACCTCTTTCACATGTTTTTTTACTACATAAGAGAGTTGGTCATAACCACATTATTTTTTATTAATTGATAAGCATAGGGTTCAAACCACATGGATGCTCCCACCAAACCTACTACGCCACCTGATGTGAAGGGGACCACCTATCACTTGAGATTCGTAGCATCATCATCCATCTAGAATGCACTTAGAGGGATCAGATCAGACTACTACGTTTGCAAACAAGTTGCCCTCGAGGTTTGAACCTATGTATCTTCTACCTCTTTCACATGTTACGAGATAGTGATCTTTTCCCTAAATTTTGATACTAATCATAATGTGTTTTCCTTTATTGAGACATTATTTTGCTATAGATCCAAGAGGTTGTACTCGGGTCCCTCACCCTTGAGAAATTATAACTCTCTCCTTGAGAGCTTGAGAGTTTACAAACAGATCCAATTCCCATATCAATTGAGTTGCTAGAGCTAGATACATCAATTTTCATAAAATGTTTGAACTCTTGATTTTTATTTTTATGATCTTCAATTTTTAGTGTAATTACAAATATTTCAAAATTCAACATCCTTCTTCTTGATATTTTCCTACAATAGCTTTCACAATACCAAAACTCCACCTCTATTGTCTATGTATTGCATCTTAGTAGAGTAATATTTTAGAAACATTGCACTATCATAGAATGCTTTACTAGATTTGATTACTAGTTTCCTTCCTGAAGCATAAGTGCAACCACAAAAATAGTAATAAATAGTTTATATGAAAACACATTATTGTTAAAAAATAATTCAAATATTACCAATGGAAAACATTAAAGTAAATATGATTCATTAGGTAACATTTTCTTGTTAGCTTCAACTAAACTTACTGTTGGAAATATTTATTTGTCATTGATGTCAAAGGTGCATGGTAGTCAAGGCAAAAATATTCCCTATGGGTTTGATGAATAGCAAGCAATGGACAAAATTCAAAAGCAAGGTATATTGGCAAAATTCAAGGCAAGGTACTACGAATTAAATTCAAGGCAAGGTATATCTCCAAAGTATTTTTTCTAATAGAAGGATTAAGGATATTTAAATGTCAAATTTAAATATTATGAAGAAGGACAAGGTTTAAAAGGTTTTAGTATAATTGCTTGAAAATGATTTAAAGACGACAAGAGAAGACACCGGTTTAAAGATAAAGATTTATTTTTCAAGGGCCAAAGTTTTAAATATTATAATATTTAAATCTTTTAGATTTAAAATATTATAATAAAAAGAAGGTTTAAAAATAAAGAGCACCAAAATAAACTGCACATCCTCATCATTATCAAGGTTCTTGTTATAGATGATATTGTCCCATTTAAGAGAAACTTCAAATGAATCTGGTCTATCCTGCCATGGAGCTACCGGAAAGCTCAACTCTTGGCTGCCCAAGAATTCATCCATGTCTACATTGTTGTCTCCTGTTTTAGTTTGAACTATGGCTCTCAAAGTGCTTTCAGCAATGAATAGGTTATGACGACCATCAAACCCTATGAAGTCCCTAAATTCTTCCTCCAACGAGTTCTACTTCGTTGGATGCAGCAACAAGGCACATTTTCACCTATGATTTTAAACTTACTGATCCTTTTAAGTTCCTGTGAAAATGTGACAGGATAGTAGTTCACAATAAGGCTCACAGGCTTGCCTTTTCCATCATATGAAGGCTCAATCATGGTTCCTGCCATTAATTTACATCAACTTTATTAGACATTTATTATAAGAATAAAATAAAAATAATCATTTTACAGAAAAAATGTTTTCGTACTAAAATATTTTAACAGCTTAAAAAGTAATTGTCAACTGCAACTGTCTTCACAATAATTATAATAAGAAAAAGGTCAATAAAGACTAATTTTTACTTCTGATCGGCATGGGCAATATAATCAACCTTTCAATTTTTTATTATATTTTTTTATTTTATGTTTTTAATTTATTTTGAAAAGGTCTAAAACATTTAGTATATAGAACATAAAAAGAAGGAAATACATAAAAAGATCATTAACTTTAAATTTTCAAATCTAACAAAAATAAATAAATATTGTTGAAATATCATAGTGTATATAATATAAACTTTCTCAATCATATCAGCACCAATTACAGAATATATAATCAAAATAATATGAGTAAGAGATTAAGTACTCAGTCCTTCGGAGTTTAGAGTATTTAGTTTGATACTCCAAAGTTTGAGTATCAAAAAAAAAAATAAAGGTATGCAAGTTATTAAGAAATAGGAAGGAGAAGTATGATTGTTAAAATATTTATGCATCAAAATATTATTAAGATATGTGTTTTTAAGATGCATGTTAAAAATGTATTTATATTATATCCACCTGTTGTGGGTGAGTTGGAGAGGATAGGGCAATCTTCCTAGGGAGGTCCTGGGTTCGAATATCCACCCTACCAAATTCACATTGGGTACCTAAAATCTAGTTGATTATGTTGGTACCCAAACTCTAGATAAGTTTGAAGGTGTAGAACCTCGTATTCTCATACCAAAACGGACAACAAAATTTAAAAAAATATATATCTTTATTTTATCAAAATGTACTTATATTATAATGATACACTTAAACATCATTAAAATATATATAATATATTCATTTATGTATACAATTTTTTATAACAACACAAAATTATAATACATAAACTTATAAAACATTAATTATAATAATACATATAATTAATTATAAATATTTCTATTTATATAAATATCCAATTGTATAAGGTTTTTTTTTTTTTAATTTGTTTTATGTGACTCAATATCAAACCGTGATGGGGAGCTGAATGGTAGAGACATTTTTCGCAGGATTGCCCAAACTGCCGAACTCGTTTCGGCCATATCTCACTCATCCGAACTCGGATTGAGCTAAAATTTTGAGGGTAGATGCCTGAAAAACCCTAGAACGTCTCCACAAATTTTCATATCATTTGGAGCAACACAGATCCTAGCGCATCCCTATGTGTGAACGATATATTTGGCAAGTGGCTATGCGAGGGTTTCATCTGGGTTGAGTGCAAGCAGCTCCAGAGGTTGGTTTTTAGGGCCTTCGGGCCCTAGCGGCCAATATTTTTGTGGTTTATGCTCAATATTTTAGCAAGAAATGTTGCAGGGGATACAAGATGGGTTAGAAATTTGTCTTTCAATAGATCATACTGTGAACTTGAGTGACAATGGCTTCCAATTTGCTGCACAAAAGAAAAGTGAAAACCATACCTTTCCACGATGTCTAGGGCAAGGATTAAAGAGACCACGAAATAAGTTTCAAGTAGTTGATCAAAAAATGGCTCATATCTCAAGTGAATCTGGTGCTAAGGTGCACCCACAAAATAATTCTACTATGAAAACCCCTGTCAAGGGTAAGAATTTTGAAGACTCAGTCCCAAAAATGAATTTTAGGGATGCCCTTCATGGTGGACAGCCTCAGCCCAATGCTAATATCAATATTAGGGCTTCTCATAAACCTCTAAGAATGCCTAAGATTGATCCCGGGAAAACGGAGTCGGGATGTCTTAAAGCAAGCTGATGGAACTCCTATTGTTAAGCTTGATATGGGTAACATTCAGATCGGCATTGAAGATTTGGAAAAAAGAGGACTAATTTGTCGGTTCGTGGGTTTTCGATCCGAGTCTATCTCGCTTTCAAATTCGGGCTGCAAAAATCTGGAAAACTAAAGGTGAGTTACAAATCTCTATTTATCCAAATGGTTATTTTCTTGTTTTATTTGCTAATAATGAAGATAGAGAGAAAACTTTTCAAGGGGGTCCTTGGTTTTTTGGAAGGGCGGGGCTTTTCATGAAGCCTTGGCATACTAAATTTAAAGTCGAAGAAGAGATGCCTTCTATAGCTCCCATGTGGGTTAGACTCTTTGGCCTCCCTATTGAATTTTGGAATCCTACTATTTTTTCTTCAATTGGAAACTCTTTAGGAACTTTTATGATGACTGCTTGATTGTACTCAAAATTTTGAACATATTATTTATGCTCGAATTTGTGTTTTAATGGATTTTGACAAACCCCTACCTAAAAATATCACATTACAATTTGGGGAAGACACTTGGGAGCAAGTAGTGGACTATGAGAACATTCCTTTTCATTGTAGAATTTGCCATGAATATGGTCATTTGGCCAGTGCTTGCCCAAATAAAATTCCTGATCAAAAGAAAGAAGATATAAACTCAACAGGTTTCCAAATACCTAAGAAGAAGAACACTAAAAAAAAACTAGTAATGAAGGATCAATCAAAGTCATTTGCTAATATGTTTGAAATCCTTTCCACAAATGATGTCCCAAGTGAGGAAGAGGAAATAATGGAAACTGAAATCTTAGAAACACAATTTAAATATGAAGGAAAGAACTCAGAGACAAACCAACAAATCAAAGGTTTTCAACAGAGAAAAAAAGGAGAAAATTTACACAAGAAAAACAATATTTCAAATGTCAAAACTTCAAATAATGCAGGTCCCAATATAGACTCCATTGAACCATCTAGTAAAATTTTGGCTGTGTATGAGCATTCTTCAAGGTTAGAAGCCATCTCAGATTCAATTGGAATAAGTCAAGAAACAGGGAAAAAAAATTGAAGATGGATTCTAATCAAAAAGTAGGTCGCAAGACCAATCAATATCATATGGTAAAAGAAGGTGAAAAGCTTGTAGAGGAAGGTAAGATTAATGCCCTTCCCAACATTTTTAGCCCTGGTATTAATGAAGATCATCACTTGGAATATTAGAGGACTCAAAGGGAGTCTTTCAAAACAAAATGAAATTAGAAGAATGATTTAGATAAATCATCCACATCTTGTTTTCCTTCAAGAAACAAAGATGTCAATGGAGGATATGGACTTAATTGCCAGTAAAATTTGGCTAAGTTGAAAAGTGGTTTCCCTCGGTTCCCAAGGGACTTCGGGTGGCATTGCTTGTCTTTGGGACCCAAAAGAGGTAGTTATTCACCATATGGTTGGCAGTTGGGGTTTGTTGGCTATAGCTATTCAAAGTAGACATTCCAACCAGATTATGCTCTGCATTACTGTTTATGCCTCGACTTCTTTGGAGGAAAAAAGAAGATAGTGGAAGGATATTACTCATATTATCTCTCATTTTCCTAAATCTTGGATCTTGATCGGAGGATATTTCAATACCATCCTCTCTCTAGATGAGAAAAGGGGGGAAATAGAAATTTGGACAAAAGTACTGACCTCATGAGCGAATATATTGCAAACCTCCATCTTGTGGATATCCAACCAGATAATGGCCTTATGACTTGGTCTAATAGAAGGCAAGGCTTAGCTTGTATAATGGAGAGATTGGATAGGTTTTTGCTCTCTAAAAATTTCTTAATCCATGGTCACATTCCTAAAGTGAAGACTCTTAATAATGCTGGTTCGGATCATTGGCCGATCATGGTGGAAATGTGGAAAACCAATGTGAGTTTCTCTCCTTTTCGTTTTCAATTAATGTGGCTTAGAGACATTTCCTTCAGACCTCGTGTGCAACAATGGTGGAAGGAAGGTAAACCTAGGCATGGGACTAAGATGTTCTGTTTTGCCAAAATACTCCAATACATTAAATCCAAAATCAAGACTTGGAACTGGAAAGAGTTTGGGGATGTTCATAAAAAAAAACATGAAGTTATTGCTCATCTTGAAAATTTGAATAAGAAAATCCGTTTAGATGGCCTCACAGAGAAGAGAAGTGCAGATGAAATTAAACTCACAACTCGGTTAGAGGAATGGGAAAAAAGAGAAGAAATCTTATGGAAGCAAAAATCTAGAATTCAATGGCTCAAAGAAGGAGATCGAAACACAAATTTCTTCCACAAATCTCTTCTAGCTCGAAGATCTCACAACTTTATTTCTTCCTTAAAATCAGATTCTGGAGATGTTGTTTATACTTGGGATGGCATGAACTCTATTGTTGTTGATTACTTTTCCAATATTTTTGCTGCTACTCCTCTTGACTCAACTTCTCAACAAAATGTTCTTCAAGCAATCCCTTCTCTTATCACTTTTGAGGAGAACTCTATTTTGACTGCTCTTGTTACTATCAATGAGCTTCAACAAGTAGTTTTTAAAATGCAAAAAGGGAAAACCCCGGGTCCTGATGGTTTTCCTATTGAGTTCTACCAAGAGTTCTGGGATATCCTTCATGTTGATTTATTAGAGGTGGTGGAAGAAGCCAGGAAATCCAAAGAAATTTTGAAGGTTATCAATAAAACTTATATTACTCTTGTTCCAAAAGCTCAAGAGGTTGATCATATCTCAGCTTTTAGACCTATTGCTTTATGTAATGTTCTTCTCAAAATTATTACTAAAATCATGGCAGAAAGGTTGAAGCCTCTTTTGCATAAGATTATTTCCCCGAGCAAGGGGGATATGTGGAAGGACGTCAAATAGTAGATGAGATAGTTCTTGCTCAGGAAGCCATCCATTCCATGGATATGCAAAATTCTCCTTCTATGTTCATCCGGTTAGACTTATCCAAAGCTTATGACAGAGTGGATTGGCACTTCCTTATCAAAGTTTTGAGGCAATTTGGTTTCTCTAAGGATTGGATGGATTGGATGGATTGGATTATGGGATGTATCTCTTTAGTTTCCTACTTAGTTCTTATCAATGGCAGGCCTTCTCAGTCTTTCCCAGCTTCCAGAGGTATTAGGCAAGGTGACCCGCTATCCCCTTATTTATTCATCATTCTTGCTGAATGCTTGGGTAGGACTATAACCAAAAAGAGGGAAAACAAAACCCTTGAGGGAGTTACCATTGCTCATGGAGCTAGACCTATCTCTCATATTCAATTTGTGGATGACTCTACCCTTTTAGGTAAAGCTATAGTTAAGGAAGCTTCTAATATTAAGCAAATCATTAGCTATTTTTCTAAGGCTACTGGGCAGTTGATCAATGAAGACAAATCTAAAGTTATTTTCTTTCACTACTCTGCTAGACAGGAATCCATGGTCTTGGATAAATTAAGATATAAGAAGACCTCTCTTCCAATCACTTATTTAGGTATTCCCATAAATATTCAAAGGCAGAAAAATAAAGATTGGAATTGGTTGTTGGACAAAGTCAAGAAGAAAATTGGAAAGTGGACCAACAAGTGGCTTTCTTCTGGGGGTAGAATCACCTTGGTAAAATCAGTCCTTCAAGCTATTCCTATTTATGTTTCTTCCATTTTGAATATCCCAAAGGTTGTTCTTCGAGAATTGGATCAAATCAGTCATCGTTTCCTTTGGAGTGGTACTAAGGAGAAAAGAAAATGGGCCTTGGTGAAATGGGATACTTTATGTCTTCCTAAGAGTGAAGGGGGGTTAGGATTCTGGTCTTCAATTAATAACAACAAAGCTTTAGCTGCTAAATTATATTGGAGGATGTTGCATAACCCCAATGCTCTTTGGGCCAATAATCTCCGTGCTAAATATTCTGAGAACAAAAGTCCTGAAGACCTTGTTCGCTATCAACTTCCTACCAAAGGTTCTCCCATTTTAGCAGTTCTTAATACCGGTGAGGATTTGATAAAGAAAAAATTATTTTGGATCATTCATAATGGTCAACATGCAAATTTTTGGACAGATTCTTGGGATGGTCACAAGCCTTTGATAACTCAGTTTCCCGATTGGAGGCCTTGGATGGAGGAGCTTCACCGAGCTAATTGGATAAAGGTGGCTAATTATTGTCGGTACCATACTCGGTAATTCAAAGGTTGGTAGATATTGGATCCCTATTGAGGACTGGCCTATTCAAATCCCAGAAAGGCAAAGACAAGATATCCAAGGCATCCTTCATATGAGATCCCTCTCTTGGTCCCATGAAAAATATTGTTTTGGATGGAACAACACTACTAAGGGTGAGTATTCAGTTGCTCAAGGTTATTTGACCTTATGCCATAATAATCCCAACCATTCTTCTGACATATTTTCTCAATTGTGGGCTCAAAAGCTCTGGCCTAAGGTGAGGTTCTTTAATTGGCTTTTATTGCATCGTAGGGTGCTTACTGGTGAGCAACTTATGAAGCGTGGTTTTCATGGCCCTTTTAGATGTGAAATGTGTGAAGAGAATGTAGAAAATATCAACCATATTTTTATTGAGTGTACTTTAGCCTCTGAGCTATGGAGGAGAATGGCAACTTTACTTGGCTTACAGTGGTCCAATTTTTTCACTTTTGAACAGATTTGGAGGGATTGGCCTAATCAAGAGGGTGTTGATCATTTTATTAGGCAATTAGTTTGGATGGGTTCTACCATTCTTCTTTGGAATATTTGGAATGAAAGGAACAACCAAATTTTTAATCAAGATAGGAAGGATATTCACTATATTTGGCAAAAGACCATAGCCAACTTAGTTGAATCAGTCCATCAACTCCTTAATCACCCCCAAAACTCCCACCAAAGATGGGATCAAGTGATGCAAATATTGAAGATTAAACCTTCTAAGGGCAACCAACTTAAAGGGAATGTGAGTATTAGTAAGATGGATAGGACTAGAAATTGGCAACCTCCTCCTAAGGATTTTGGAAAATTCAATACTGATGGAGCCTCTAGAGGGAACCCTGGAAAAGCCTAGTGTGGGAGGAATTGGTAGACTTTCAGATGGCTCCCTGGTTTTTACTTTTGCTGAGAATTTGGGTATTCTTTCCAATAACCTTGTTGAGGGGTATGGTATCCTTAGAGGCCTTCAGGAGGCTACTAAGGTTGGATGGGAAAAGGTGTTAGTTGAGTTTGACTCTCAACTTATGATTAATCTCTTGAAGACTCCTTCTAAGAATCATAAGGTGGATTGGAGAATAAAAAGAATTATTGAGAAGATTCAGTTAATCCAGATGGGATTTTTGAAAGTTGATTACAATCATGTGGTCAGAGATCAAAACAAGAGTGCTGATGCTTTAGCTAATTGGGCTTTGGACAAAGGTGATCTTACTTGTTATGGCCACCCTCCTATATGGTGGGCTTCTCAAATTAGGGAAGCTCTTCTTTCTATCATTTCTTTGGATGGCTCCAGTCTCAAGGTACCTAGTTTCTTCTTGTTTTTTTTTTTTTGCTTCTCTTTGGTTCATTCAATTTTTTTAGTTCCCTAGCTCATTCTATTCTTTATTTTGTTTCCTCTGTTGATTCTTGCATTAATAGTCTTCTGGTCTAGATAGGTCATTGTTTTGTTCATTTTTTTTTTTTGTCTTTTTTGTTTTTTTGTTTAGTTTTTTAAGGTGGGTGGGTTCTTTTGTTTTGTTTTGTTTTTGTGTTCTTTGTGTTGTTTTTTGTTGTTCTTGTGTTTTTGTTGTTTTGTTTTGTTTTTTTTTTATGTTTTTTGTTATTGTTCTTGTGTTTTTTTCGTTCTTGTTCTTGGGTTTCTCTTTGTTTGTGTTATTTCATTTTTTATGTGTGAGTGTTTTCTATGTTTTTTGTTTTTGTTTATTGTCTGTTGTTGGTTGTTATTTTATTTTTATTTTATTTATTTTATTTTTTAGGTTTTGGTTGTGTTTATTTTTCATGTTTTTTTGGGTTATGTCTTTGTAGTGTTATGTTGTTTTTGTCTTGTTTGTGTTTTGTTATGTGGTTCTTGTGTTTTTCTATGTGGTTTGTGTTGTGGTTTCTTTTATCTTATTGTGCGTGTTTGGTTGTGCTTTTGGTTTTGACACACTCAAGGAGCTGGTTTTTTATTTTATTTTATTATTTTTGTTGTTATTTACTTTTTTTAATTTGGTTTTGTGTGTTTGTTTGCTCCTTGAGTATGTCAAAGGTGGTAGGCCAGGTCCGAGTCTTGGGCGTTTTTGGTGGAATGGATACCCCTGCCTCCTTGGGTCTTACCCGAAAGTGGCATCCCTTTTGGGATGTTTTCCACAAATAAAAAAAATATTATATAAGTTTTATACACAAATTATTTTTAGTTTCTTTTGATAAAAATATTTTTTAAACTATTCAAACTAATAAAAACATAGTTTTTATGGGAGACTCGTAGAAACCAAAGGTAGACTCATAGAAATCAAACGAAAGTGATCAATGAAATGAATTATAGAAATGAACAAAGACGATCAATGAAAATGAATTAGAGAAATGAACAAAGACCCAATGCAAAACTCGACAGGTGAAGAAAAAATTATATTTTAAGTATCCAATTGTATAAGTTTTATACACAAATTATTTTTAGTTTCTTTTGATAAGAATGTTTTTTAAACTATTCAAACTAATAAAAACATAGTTTTTATGGGAGACTCGTAGAAACCAAAGGAAGGTAGACTCATAGAAATCAAACGAAAGTGATCAATGAAATGAATTAGAGAAATGAACAAAGACGATCAATGAAAATGAATTAGAGAAATGAACAAAGACCCAATGCAAAACTAAACAGGTGAAGAAAAAAATATATTTTAAAGTACCTAGTAAGTTGGCACTTGAATCCTTATTCGCTATTGCTGCTGTTGTAGTTGTATGTGAAGCACTCACACTTGAATCCATATTCGCTATTGCTGCTGCTACAATTTTATGTGAAGCATTCGCACATGGAACTTTATTCGCCATTGTTGCTCTTAAACTTCCTTCTAGGTAAGGCATTTTATATCCATAAAATGTTTATTTTAAGTTATCAGTGTTGTTTGTTTCTTGGAAAGTCGGTTTTCGAAGAGAAATAAATAAATTATGATCTTTTTATAATTCATAAAAGATTAACACATAAACACACTAAAGTTTAAACCTGCGTTGTCCCATAGTATATTCGCTTTTTAATTACTTATATTATGGTTAAACTTGGGTTGTTCCATAGTACATCCGCTTTCAATCGTAATTTTTTATAACTATTTATTTATTTATTTTATTTTATTCGAGTAATACACATTCACTATGGGATTGAACTCGGGTCTTACCGATAATGCAAATGGCATCCACCATTTTTCCTTATTAGTCATAAAACATACAACAAAGATATTACATGATTAATTGTTTTAATAATATAAAAAAAATATTAATTAAATTAAAATATATGTGTCTTTTCATTACCTCTTTCACATGTTTTTTTTAGTATATAAGAGAGTTGGTCATAACCACATTATTTTTAGTAATTGATAAGCATAGGGTTCAAACCACATGGGATGCTCCCACCAAACCTATTACGCCTCGTTATTGTTGACCTGATGTGATGGGGACCACCTATCACTTGGGATTCGTACCATCATCATCGATCTAGCATGCACTTAGAGGAATCAGATCAGACTACTACCTTTGTAAACAAGTTGCCCTCGAGGTTTGAACCTGGGTGTCTTCTACCTCTTTCATATGTTACGAGATAGTGATCTTTTCCCTAAAGTTTGATACTAATCATAATGTGTTTTCCTTTATTGAGACATTATTTTGCTATAGATCCAAGAGATTGTACTCGGGTCCCTCACCCTCGAGAAACTATAACTCTCTCCTTGAGAGCTTGAGAGTTTACACACAGATCCAATTCTCATCTCAATTGAGTTTCTAGAGCTAGATACCTACATCAATTTTCATAAAATGCTTGAACTCTTGATTTTTATTTTTATGATCATCAATTTTTAGTGTAATTACAAATATTTCAAAATTCAACATCCTTCTTCTTGATATTTTCCTACAATAGCTTTCACAATACCAAAACTCCACCTCTATTGTCTATGTATTGCATCTTAGTAGAGTAATATTTCAGAAACATTGCACTATCATAGAATGCTTTACTAGATTTGATTACTAGTTTCCTTCCTGAAGCATAAGTGCAACCACTAAAATAGTAATAAATAGTTTATATGAAAACACCGCCCACATGTTGGGGATTTTGCCGCCCCCCCCCCCAAAAAAAACACATTATTGTTAAAAAATAATTCAAATATCACCAATGGAAAATATTAAAGTAAATATGATTCATTAGGTAACATTTTCTTATTAGCTTCAACTAAACTTACTGTTGAAAATATTTATTTGTCATTGATGTCAAAGGTGCATGGTAGTCAAGGCAAAAATATTCCCTATGGGTTTGATGAATAGCAAGCAATGGAAAAAATTCAAAAGCAAGGTATATGGGCAAAATTCAAGGAAAGGTACTATGGACTAAATTCAAGGCAAGGTATATCTCCAAAGTATTTTTTGTAATAGAAGGATTAATAATATTTAAATGTCAAATTTAAATATTATGAAGAAGGACAAGGTTTAAAAGGTTTTATTAAAATTGCTTGAAAATGATTTAAAGACCACAAGAGGAGGCAAAGGTTTAAAGACAAAGATTTATTTTTCAAGGGCCAAAGGTTTAAAGATTATAATATTTAAATCTTTTAGATTTAAAATATTATAATCAAAAGAAGGTTTAAAAAGAAAGAGTGCCAAAATAAAAAAGAAAAACATGAGGGTTGACGTCATTATAAAAGGATGCTATATGCATATAAATAATGCACTAAAATATTTGTTTGGCTAAGGTTGTGTAGTGAAATTTGAAATCCTTTTGCGCGTTGAAACTACAAATCACAAGAAGAAGGGAACATGAATTTTGGTAGGAGGCGAAGTGAGGATAAGGAGAAGGTGTTGCATTGTAAGTTTCAAATAGGTAGCTAGCCCAACTAGTTTCTTGGCTAGCGCTAAGGCACTGTAGGGGGAAGGTCATAGGTTCAATTCACGCATGTGTTGTTTTGGTGGAAGAAACATTGTTTTGAGCAGCAACAAAGAGGAAGATTTTATTTTGGTGGAAGAAACATTGTTGAGAAGGTCACAGGGTCAATTCCTGCAAGCACTGTTTTGCAAGGCTAAGAAAGGAAATCATGCGCTTGGTGGAAGGTATGCATAAATTTTTTTTATTAAAATTAATTTACAAAGGTAAATTGTTCACTCAGCATATTGAATACAAATGGGGTAAAATATTTTGTTTTAAATTTGATTTAAAAAGGGATTCATAAGGTGTAATAAGGATTATTTTATATTGTAATGTTTGCATGAGGAAAATAGACATAAGGTGATTTGGGTATTATTTGAAAGTTGTAATCTTGCATTTTTAGAAAGGAGAGATAAGGTGTATTTGTGATTATTGTTATTTGTATTTTTACATTTTTAGAAAGGAGAGATAAGGTGTATTTGTGATTATTGTTATTTATATTTTTACATTTTTAGAAAGGAGAGATAAAGTGTGTCTATGATTATTGTTATTTGTATTTTTGCATATTGTAGAAAGGAGAAATAAGGTGTATTTGTGATTATTGTTATTTATATTTTGACATATCATAGAAAGGGGAATAAAAGGGTTTGTGTTATTGATGAAGATTTATATTGTGAGGAAAATATAAGATATTATTTTCAAGCCTTATTGTGAACATTGTTGAAAAGAGTTTTTAATGTGGATGATTTGAAAAGGAGATTTGCTAACCAGTTTTTGAAGTGGCGCTAGAAAAGAAAATTAATTATCAAAGATAGGTTTGGGAAGATTGGCATCATCAAGGTAGATTTGGAGGTATGGTGATTTAACTCCTTTCTCAAGGGTGGTTTCTATTTGAAGGAAATATTTTGATGTCATATGATTGGAGGTATAAGGATTGATTTTATGTCCATTAGTGTTGATTGAAATTGGTTTTGAGTGATATTGGGATTGAAAGTGCAAGAGTTATAGATCAGTTTTGAGAAGGAAAATTATGCATTATTATGATTGATATTGGGAGTAAATTTACAAAGGTTATAAACCAGTTTTGTAAAGCAATTTTGTGCATTATATTGTTTGTTGTTGAGAAGAAATTTGCAAGGATTATAGATTAGACTTGGAATGCAATAATTGTGAGACAAGTGAAATCAATAGACTTAACGAATGTGAAAGAACACATTGAGTATTTGTAATGCATATCATTCTCTATATGTTCATGAAGAAAAAGAATTATGGATAGAATATGTCTGAATTACTTTAGTTGAAGAAAGCACTTTTGGGAAAGTTATGAGCATTGTTTGTGTGCAATACTTGGGAAAGTTATGAGCATTGTTTGTGTGCAATACTTGGGAAAGTTACAAGTATTGTTTATGTGCAATACTTGGGAAAGTTATGAGCATTGTTTGTGTGCAATACTTGGGAAAGTTATGAGCATTGTTTTATGTACAATACTTGGGAAAGATATGAGCATTGTTAGTATGCAAGAATTAACTATAGATGAGCATTGTTTAGATCAAATTATAGAGTAAAATTGAGCAATTCTTGTGAGGATTTGTGAGCGAATTCGAGCAGGATCTGTGAGCATATTGGAGCAGGTTTTAGCAAGTTTTTGTGAGTAGGATTGAGCAAGTTTTTGTGAGTAGGATTGATCAGGTTTGAGCAGTGATAGTGAGCAGATTTGAGCAGGTTTTGTGAGCTAATTTGAGCATATTTGGTGAGAAAATTTGAGCAGGTTTTGTGAGTAGGTTTTCATGAGCAGGATTGAGTAGGTTGGAGTAGGTTTTTGTGAGTAGACTTGAGTAGGATTTATGAGCAGATTTGAGCAGGTTTTGGAGTGAATTTGGGTAGAGTTGAGAGGAGGTTTTGGATAATATTTGAGAAAGCATTGTGTATAGTCTTAGAGAAAATTTGAGCAAGCCTTGTTTAAAGGCTTGGAATAGACCAGAGGGGATTGAGGTCTCCTGTGGATAGAGGTCCATGAATAAGAGTAAAGAGGATTAAGGTATTCTATGGATAAAGTTCCACAAACCATAGTAGAGGAGATTGGTGTCTTCTATGGATAGAGGTCCATAAACACTGTAATAGAGAATTGTTTCCTAAATAATTTGTTGAGAAAATTTATAAGAAATATTTTCTCCATGGATGTAGCCCACATTGGGTGAACCACATTAAATATGTGTCTCTTATGTGTGTAATTATTTGTGCATTGTTTCATTATTGCAATTGATAATATTGGATGATATTGCTTTGGAAAGAAAAATAAAAAGTTTTATCTTATACAGTTCGCCCCCCCTCTTAGTATAAGCTTGAGTTATTCACTTACTACTTCCTCTAACCATAGAAAAGATAATGTAACTTCACAATCCTCAATTAAAACTCCTCTATTGGTTAGACTATCTCCACATTTGTTTCATTTCCTTAAGGTATGTGTAAACCTGATTTCTTCAAACTCTATAGCAAGGTCTTGTGTTTCCACAATTATCTCTTGTATGTTCCATGGAGCCTTTTATTTCCTCAAAATTGCATTTATTACTATTAGTGAATCACCTTCCATTCATAATCTATTCTATTGCATTTATTTGCATATTTTAATCTTTACAAAACCACTCAAGCTTCAACTATATTAATTTTCTTATATGCACTATTGAAAGCGTAGTGAGATAAAACCTCTCCTTTATTATTTCTAATTATTCCTTCTCCTGGTCCTGTATTTCGTTTAGATGCTTCATCAAAATTCAATTCGACCAACTCCACCTTAGATGGTTTCCAATTTATATTCTTTACCTCAATTTTATATTAGATGCTTCATCATAATATGATTTTCTACAACATATTAATAAAATAAATGAGATTATGGACATCAATATAATTGCAAAGCTATGGATGCATAGAGTGCATACATCACTTTCACCATGGACATCTAATTTTTGGGCACTGAATTACACCAAGTTTTCACTTAGTACTATGACTGTCTATATTCCTAGTTTATGTGCAGGCTTCCTATCCAACCTCTAGAGTAGGCTGGTTCCTGGTCAACTTAGTAGGTTGTTGACACAATTATGATCACTTAGGGTTTGGATTTTAGGGTAATAGAAGGTTATGGTTAGAGAGATGTAGATAATAGTGGATGGATAGGTTAACAACATTGCACCATCATAAAAAGCTCCCAAAAAACCATATTAAGGACATACACTCAGATCAACATTTATCTCACAATAGATCATTTCATATATTAAAGCATAACAAAGAAATGTTATAGCAAGCAATTTCAATACCCAAGGAATGATAATCCAAATAACATAATTCACCAAACACTTAGATTTTACAGAAATATACTTTCCAATAACACAGAACAAACTCAAAGGAGATTTCAATTACTCACAACACCTAGTAATCCAAAATAGGCATAAACTTACCATCTAAGTATTTACAGAAATGCAACTATGAAATCTGAACCTCTGACATCAAGCATGAGAGTTTGAACTTGAGGTGAATATCAATGTATTGCTCCTTTCATTCAGCTCTTCAGAAATATTTACAATAGCACAAGAAAACATGCTAGAGCTGATCCTTCAAAATGAGGGTTCAACCTCTACTTATAGTTTATTTATTACAATAATCAAGAAAAAATACACATAATATTGTTACAAAAGTACAACAAAGATATTAGCTGGCATCAGCTCATTGGTACATCCTCTAAGAAATCCACTGAAAAAAAATCCACCATGACAGCTCGGGGTCTCTGCAACTTATTGATCGTTTAGTGGAACTAAAGCTCAGGTGTTAAAGATCATGCATTTCTATCGATCCTTCTTGGGAGTGAATTACCATCATCGATTTGTAACTGCCTCTAGTTTGATCTTATTAGAAACCCTCAACACTTCATCTCATGACATACTGTTACAATTCTGATACAACAATGTCTTTAAAACAACCAATATTTGGCAGCTTAACCCCAACCGTCAATATTCTTCATCATATGATTCAGATTCAATATAGCATAAGCTAAATGCCAATCCACATTAAAAATTATGACGTCCTCTTTCTTATCAGAAACATCAGAATCTCCAATTCGGACCTCTAAACCTCGAATCCGCTCTCGGATATTAATATTCAGTATTATATCCTTCAATCTGGGTCTGGATCTAGTCACGTACTTCTTCTATCGTGAATCCATGCTTTCATTATTCTGTTGGCTCGTCTTATCTTCATTCTAGAAAGGAAGGCTTGTCCATTCTGGAATCGTCATTCCACACTTTTTTGCTGCTGACATCATCATCTCATAGGAACTTTTACAGATTTTGAAATTTGAATCATCTCGGAGTCAGAAACAAAAAGGACCTTCCTGAAATTGCCATTTCATACTTTTTTGCTATTGACATCATCATTTCTTAGGAACTTTTATGGATTTGAGATATCTCTTCATTCCGGATTCGGAGTAAAGTTGCCCGAAATTGCTCCAAACAAGAAAACTTGACTAATTGCTGAGAAGATTCATATCTTCTGACCCGGTTCTGGACAAAAGCATATTGTAAGGTTTACGGAATGATGATTTTGTTACTTAGTCAAATTTGTACAAAATTTTACTAAGTATGTGGCCATTTTGGGCCTACATTATAGCACCTCCCGAGTGTATTTTCTTGCAAAGCCAATCAAATATAGAGTCTTATCCATTGGTCCTTAGGAGTCAAAACAAGACTTATATTTAAAGATATGTTTTAAGGAATAATTTCTATACAAACATTACCCTCTGAAAGCTCAAATTCTGCATAGAGGGTAAAGGTTCATATCGAAACCATGCAAAAAACATCATAGAACTCACTTGTTCCACTAGAGACTGCATGCATAATATCAGTATTACTACTGCCTTCAAAACTATACATCACCATCTGCTTGTTGTGGTGCAATGGTAAATGCCCTAGGTGTTGGTAGAGGTTGACCCAGGTTCCATTCCCCTTGTCTCCATCCTACAGATATATGGTATAGTTAGGAATGTCCTATGTGCTGGTAGAGTCCGACAAGACTCCATTCCTCCTATGCCCAACCTATTGAAAGTGGCACCTCGAAAGGGGTATTTTCCACTATAAATTAGTTTAACCCAGGTGTTGTAGGTGAGTTGGAGAGGAGAGGGCAATCCTCCAAGAGAGGTCCCAGGTTCGAATCTCCACCCTACCAAAAAGCTGAATTGGGTACCCAAAATCCAATTGATAATGTTGGTACGGGCAGGGATGGGTGTGGCCCCAGGGTGACTTTGATGGTGTAGAATGCCCTGTTCATGGTCTCTTAGACCAAGGCAACCTCGCAAGGAGTTTTTTGCTTAAAAAAAAAAACTATACATCACCTTGGGCATGTAGCTGCTCAATCCTATTTTAATTCTTCTACAGCCTCTTCGTCGTCACCTTCTATAGTCTCTTCCTTATCATCCTCTACTGGAGCCTGTAGTCTCTGATTATCTTCACCGGAGGTGTCCCCAAATACTTGGATCATTGATTCCAAATACCGAAGAGCTTATTTCCAGGCTTTCTCAGAGGGATTTGATGTCTCTTTAAGCTGCTTATAAACATATTGTAGTTCCCCAACATCCTCATAATTAGTAGCATTCCCTCTTGTCACCAGATCTTCCATGAGATCCCTTAAGCGGGTGTAACTCATAATTAATTTTACAACTTGTTCTTGGGATAGTGGCTCTTCTAATGAATCAATTTCAGCTTCATCCTATAGGTTCTCCTTGATGCTTTGCCAGGCTTCTTCCACAAATAACAAGCTGTGATCCTCCTTCCAGAGCCCTTTGAAACCAACATGAACCATATCCTCATTTATTTCAATAATATATTTAATTCCCCTGTCCATCCTATCAAACAACAACTAGACTCTCTGAACTACCCTATGCTTTTTCACCACTATCTTGGAGGTTACCCCGACTAGATTCCATTCTTTATTAGAAATTGGTTTAGCAACATCACTGAGCCTACTACCAACCAACCTATACATTTGTTCTACTAGAATAACCATAGGTTGTAACTCTCCAGTGATTTGATCTAAATCCTTCTGAATGGTAGATAATAATTGGTTGGCATCCTTCAGGTAGTCGATTATGAGTTGAAGACCTGAACATTTTTCATGAAATTCATAAAAAAAACTCTTGTTTTATCCTTTTCAAATTATCTTTGGAAAATCCTGAGGACTTGGCTTTCTCAATCTAAAGCTGATGTTTCAAATTTTGAATTTCTTTTGTCTGATCCTCATTCAACTTCTTTTGTTCTTCTAACTAATATTTCAACTCATTAGCCTTTTGAAATATTTTCTGCCAAATCTTAGCCTCTTTCCTTAGAACTTTCTCTACTTATTTTTTATCATGGAGGCTCTTCTTAAGTTTTTCAACCTGTTGTTTCAACTTTTCTACCTTATATTTTGCTATATCAATCTTCACATAAAAGGTATCCAAGTGAGCCTTGGCCATCCCTAACTCATCTTCAGTAGGAAGCTTGTCAATATCTTCTATTATTTCCTCTACTTTATAATCTTGAGTAGTCATTTCAATTTTAGGTTTGCTTACCTGTGGAATCAAAGACAATGAAACTCTTTACCTAGTGACAGGGTTAGCATACATACTTTTCCTTGTCATGGCCATTCTACTGGAAGGCCTGGTAAGATTCTCTGCCCAATAGTCATTTATGATCTGAATGGTTACCTGTTATTTTGATATAGCAACAGACCTCGAAACATCAGCAGCCAAAGGATATAATGGCATCAAAAACATAAGAGCAGACTAGCTTGCTATTTATGGGGATGGATATACATTAACAAAAGCCTCTGTTACAATGGTATATTATGTGACTACCACTATTGTAGACATAGGTAAATTTAGAGAAACAGGGACATAACTGATAGTAGAAGGTATGGATGAACTTGGAACACAGTGTCCCATGGATGGTGGCAATGAAAGAGATGTGGGTACAATAATGGTGGTTATCAAAGTGGATATCTCAAAAGTGGAAGGCAGGTTTGGAGGATACTGTGACACAATAGAACTAACTAGTACCTCCATAGCTACTATAGAGATGAGGGAAGAACTGTGATATGGAGGAGGTAAATTTACCATATTTTCTTGGCTATAAAGGGAGGGAAATCCTTTTGGTATTCATGGAGATGATAAGGATAAGAGGTATTAGAAACCATACCTTTACCTATAGGTGTAGGGTCTTCTTTTTTAGCTTTTGTCTCATGTTGTTGTTCTTGTTCAACTAACCCTTCTGTATTAAAAGTAGCTACCTCTTCAACAATTTCCTCCATACTCATCTTCTACCTTTTAGAAAGCTCTCTCCCTTCTATTTTGGGGGTTTTCTTAGCTATTTTATGAACTAATCAAAAAGCATCCATCTCATTTTTGGAATATTATTCTAATAAATCTCCTTGAACTTCTTGAGGAAGTAATGATTGTTCAGTAATGGATTGCAGCTTAGATGATGTTGCAGGAGCAAAAGAAAGTAGCCTGAACCCGAAACTCTTATCCATTTTCTTCCAACTAATATCTTTGTATTGATACTGCACCCCTAGAGCTAAATGTGCAGGCCTAGATCTTGTTTCAATAATAGGGGTACTAACAACCTTTTCTTTATAACACCACATTTTGCTTATCATCCTAGCTCCTTTAGGGAATTTCTATGCCTTCTTAGAAGTAGGACTGAAGGTTCTCAATACTCCAGTGGTTGTTAAAGAAGCCTTTTTATTTGTAGAAGGCTAGAGATATTTAGAATCCCCCTAGGGATTTTCAATTGTTAATACAATGTGCCTCACATCCTTTAGTCCCCAAGTATCAATATTCTCATCATATATTTTTGAAAACTCTTTATCAAATTTTATTCCAAATTTAGATTCAGCTTTCCCAATTTCAACTCTCATACACCACCAATCCATGATCTTGGCATCCTCCCATGGTCCCTTAAAATCCTCATCTTCTACTTCTTTTGTAACTTCCTTCTTAGATGGCATGTCTTTTTCTTTGTCGACTTTGACTTGGAGGAGGGCCTAATTTTCTTTGTAGTTTCGACTTTAATATTGTCGATCATATCCTCTATAATCTGATGACCGGGTTTGTGGTTAGGATCAAAATATTCAATCTGTTCATAAAATTCCAACCATGGAGGTAACTAATCCATATTGGAGATATTCCACTCTAAAAGAGTAGTCTCATCATTGTTTCTTCCCTATTCAAAATGAGCCCTAGGCCTTTTCTCAAATTTGTAGGCCTTGTCTCCGTTTATGGTTTTATTTTTTGTAGTGAAAATACCATCAGGATCATAACTCCACTTCTAAGAAATATAAAATAGACCTCACCTATCCAGGTATCGGTAAATTTTATGACTCTGCCCCTTCTTAGTAAGGGTGATATCACTCAAGGTGCGGTGGGAAAGCAAAGACTTCCTTTTTCTCCCCGAACCATATTTTGAGTCAATGTACTATGCCTGCCTCAAATATTCCAAGGCGAAGAGTCTCTCCATGACAAATTTGGGCAAAATAAAAGGTTTACCCATGAAACCATATAATATGATGATGGTTCCTTCAGTTAAAAAATACCAGTCCCCTTCCTCTGCATCTTTATTCCTCAGAATATCTTTAGCCAGTGCTGGCAATCTGGGAAAATTTCCATACATTATTTTGAGGTCCGGTCCAAGAAATTCTAAATTTAACCTATAGTGAGACTCACTACTTCGTAAATGGTTTGTTCAATATTAAATTGGCATAGGTTCTCCTTTATCAGTATTATCCTTGACTGTAATCCATAACATTCTATATTTAACAATGGCATAAAACAATCATACCAAGTTTAAGCAATGCCTAAATCTAGGAGCGTTAGAGCCCCTCTTCAAGGTTACTAGTTGTTCATGTATTATTTGGGTGAGAAATGTTGGCTAGTCAAAATAAATAACCCTTATCCCTTTCTTTGTTGCCTCCTTTTCATACATCCTTTAATTAGAGATACGGTATGCAGCGACAATTTGCCAACCATGAACCTCTTCATTAGAGTCCAAACCCTCCATGCAGGCCAACATAGAGAACAGAATGAGGGTTACAAATTTCTTGATAGAAATGGGGACCTCAGGAAACTCTTCCTAGGGTTTGGTATTTAGCTGCTTATAAACCCAATTCCTAAATGACTCACCATCATTTTCCCACTTATTTGTGGAATAAAACATAGTTTGTTCAAAAATTCTGAAGGGTTTTTGTGGTATTGGTGGGTGAGACCCTAAGGCAAAAATCTTGTGATAGAAAGAGGTAGTGATGCTAAAAAGGGTCTCACCCTCACAGGTTTTTACTACCTTGGCTAGCGGGTCATAGAGTTTAACTATTGCAACTATCAAATCAGGACATGGGTGAACGAAATCACAAATGTAAAAGGATAAATAAGAAAGGATGGAACATCTACCTTCCATCGATAGAGTAGCATTATTTTTGTATCTATCATTCACACTCTTTCTTAGTCTCGTCCTTTTAGTAATGGTCATCACTGTGTCTACTACAGCCTCAGATTTATCAGAGTACGACATCGAAGTCCTGTCATCCAAAGTTTCGAATTCCAAAACATCTTCTGAGGCCTCTGTGGATGATTTATTAGGAGCCATATTACAGCATTAGGACTTTGCACACTGGAATAAGCGAGGAGAAATTCATAATGCTGCTTATGTCCACTATATCCTCGTGGTCACTAAATGAAACCTGCATAAGACTTCATCACTTTTTATCTCCTGGAATGTGCATATCATCCACCATAAATGCAGTTGCTACACAATATATTTGTTTCCACACTTCGCCATCCTTCCATTATTTCTTTGGTGGCTGAAATGTGACGTCCTATATTTTTATTGGTTGAATTTTGAAATTGTGCTGCCATCTCATTGCATCCCTTCGGCTACTCTTTGGCTTATGCGTGAGTTTGTTAGAATTAAATGCGGTAGCACTCTTTAGCCTCCACATGTCAGATTGAGACTTTTTGTTCAGCTTTGGCCTGATTCCACTTAGTGTCTTAAGAACCTTCTTAATATGCTTTGGTACTTGAAGCTTGCACACATGGCACACTACTTTGATTCCACTCTGGCTATCTCCAAATTTGAAAGGTTCCCAAATTAGCGCTATTCTTTGTCCTTCTTTATGCAGGATAGAAACTGATAGACCATTCCATAGAAATCCGGATTTAACCATGTAGACTTGAGAGTGGAATGCCATTCTTGAGAGTACTCAAAATTGTGTGTGGAATGGGATATTGCCATGCATTTTTGCCGATACTTAATCATTTCTTGCAAAATTTCTTCTCTCTTTTCTATTTTTTTAGCATTTATTTGAAAAATAACTAATTACAAAGTGCATAAGGAAAATCAAATAGAAAGTGCAGAAAGGAAGGAGAAATATTTGTACAATGTATATACATATGTTACAATGAGCTTACTTCTTACATATAGTAGAGCTTAAGGTGGAAACCATTCACCAAAATTGGTTGTATGTTTCCCTCTGGATCCTTCAACTGAAATACATTAGACTCTTTAGCTTCCACTATTTTGAAAGGACCATCCCAAAAGGAATCAAACTTTTCATGTTTGCTTGGTTTTGCCCTATCAACATTCCACCTGAGAACTGAGTCTCCAATTTGGAGTTTTTTGAACCTGACATTTTTATGAAACAATGCTTTAATGTCTGATGAGTGCTTTTGAAAATGATCATATGCTTGAGTACTACTCTCTTTCAATCGCAGCAAGTGTGTCAACCTGGTTTTAACTGGATCATCCTCTAATTCTTCTTTTGTACTGACAATCTTAAGTGTTGGGATCTCTAAGTGAATCAACAATACCGTATATTTTTCGTATACCAGTGCATAAGGCGATGTTTTAATGGAATTTTTAGTAGTAATATTGTCTGCCTATAGAGCATGGTTAAGCAACAAGTGCCAACTCCTTTTGTTACCTTCCAAATATTTTCTCAAAATCCTTAATAGGTTTTTATTGGTAGATTCTGCAAGTCCATTACCTTGTGGATAATAATTTGAAGTATTTTTAAGAGTGATGCCATACTTACTGGAAAAATTGATGTACTTTGCTCCTATTAAGGTAGGGCCATTATCACTCACCAAAGCTTTCGGGACTCCAAATCTGGAAATCAAACTCTCCATAAAGTTGATCACAACTTCTTAGTTTGCCTTCTTTGTAGGAATGGCCTCTACCCATATGGTAAGATAATCTATAGTTGTCAAGATAAACTTGTGCTCTGCTAAAGAATTAGGATTTATAACTCCTATAAAATCTAATCCCCATTGTTGGAAAGGCTCTTCAACTTGAATAGGCTTCAGGGAAGAAGCAACATTTCTAGTTCTTCCAACGTACCTCTAACACTTATCAGAAGCTTGGGTAATTTTAAAAGCATCATTGAACATAGTATGCCAATAATAGCATACTCTTATTATTTTCAAAGCCATAATTTTTCCTGAGCCATGACCACCTGCTCACCCTCCATGAAATTCTTCAATGAATATTTTTTGTTGGTCCTACTTCAAACATTTCAGGAGAATACCATCCAAGTTTCTTTTGAACAACCCTTCAGGTAGTAATACATATTTTAGAGCATGAATTCTATACCTCCTTATTTGAGAAGAATTCATATTAGGTGGGCAAATCCTGGTTTAGAAATACCTGTTCATTTGCTCAATCCAATCAGAATCTAGAGTGTGTACAATATCTATTTGATCTTCTTTTGTTATCTGACAAGCGGTTATTTCGGCCAATGTTGAAGAATCTGCCAATCCTTGGCACAAGGCTCTACCTCTTACCATCTTGGTGGGATGTATCTCCACATCATATTCCTGGATCTTAGTAATCCAACCAACCCTTTTATCTCCCAAGTCACCTTGTAAAATAAAACTTCTTACATCTGGATGAACCACATATAACAGGGTTTTGCTTTGTACCAGATATTGTCTAAACTTCTTTAGCGACTTCATTACAGTGAACACTTGTCTTTCAATAAAGTTATATTTTACCTGATAATCATGTAAAGTATAACTCCAAAATAACACATGATGCTCATCCCCTTGACTATATTTTTGGGTAAGTACTGAGGCATAACTTTGTTCAACTCCATAAGCATAGAGAATAAAATATTTAGTGAAATCAAGATTTATCAAGACTAGGGCTATTGCAATGGATTGCTTTATGACCTCAAAAGCTTACTTCCTAACCTCAGTCCACTTTAAATCTACCTTTTTCTTTAGTAGTTCAGATATAGACCTCACTTTTTGTGCAAAATCAAAATTGAATTTCCTAATGAAATTAATTTGACCTAAGAAATACTGCAAGGTCTTTTGATTATTAGGCAAAGGAATAGCTAGAATTGCTCCAATTATTTTTGGATCTATGACCATACCTTCCTTTGAGACCACATGGCCTAATAGTTTTCCCTCATGTACTGTAAATAATGACTTATTAGTATTAAGTGAGATACCAAACTCTCTGTATTTTTGAAAAAATTGTTCCAAATGAGATAGATGATCATTTTTATCATGAGAAAATACCGTCATGTCATCCAAGTAAATCAGAATAACTTTGTTTATAAGTGTACCAAAGGCATAGTCCATGGCCCTCTAAAATATAGCTCCAGCATTAGACAACCCAAAGGGCATTCTCTAATAGGCAAATGTACCCCATTTTTGGGTGAATGTTGTTTTGTATTGGTCTTCATATTTTACCCAAATTTGGTTATATCTAGAGTAACCATCCAATAGTGAGAATATTTTTGCTCCAGCTACAACTTGTAAGATATGGTCAATCTGAGGGAGAGGGTAGTGATCCTTTAGGGATGCTTGATTCAGATTTCTAAAATCTACACATAAGCGTATATCCCCATTCTTTTTTCTTATGGGTACCAAATTGGCTACCCAAGTGGAATGTTTTATTGGATATATTATCCTAGCCTTCAATAGCTTTAAAATTTCCTCTCTCATAATGGCTTCCATCCTCGAATTGACAGGCCTCTTATTTCTTAGAATGGTTTAGCATCGGGTTCTAACTCAATAGTATGCTAGATAATCTTTTTGTCATACACCTTAAGGTCTTCATATGACCAAGCCACAATGTCTTGGTATTTTAAGCATAAAGCTTTAATCTCCTCTACTTCCTCAGGTGAACACTAGATCCCAACATTGAGCTTCTTTCCTATTCTGACCTCCACTTCTTTATAGATATTTTTACCGATCTTCATAGCTCCAACCTTATTTCTATCTTCATTATCAAATAGAATTTCAAGGGTGACCAATACCCTTGGGATATGATTTTTTCTAAGTTGGATAAAGTCCTGTTGATCTATTTCCTCCAATTCTTCCTCTTGGATAGTTGATAAGCATGCTTCTCTTATCATAAAATCTAGAATTTGTTCATCACTTTCAAAAACCTGCCAGAATATCTGCTTGTATGGCACCGCAGGTCTAAAAACCATTTTAATTCCCTTGGTATTTTTAGTTTCAAAATTTATAGGAGGATTGAAATTAGCTCCCTTTGTTGCCAAAGAATATACCAGGTGATTATGTTCTCTAGTCACAAAACTTAGATTCAGGGCATCAAATTAACCCATTAGATCCCATACCCTATTTCTGTAAGCTTTCAAGTAATGGTGCTTACTGCTACACTTATTCCTTACCTGATGGACTATCAACTCAGAATAACCATATATGTTCAAAATCTTGATGCCCATGCTTTTTTCTTGCATCAATCCAAGGCACAAAGCCTCGTATTCTGTAGCATTGTTTGTACATGACCATATCAGTCTATAAGCAAAATTCATTATCCCTTCAGACTATGATTGTAGAACCACACCAGCCACTACACCATTTCTACATTTAGCACCGTAAAAATGCATAACCCATGTTTCTTTGTTTCTTAGGGATTGATTAGAAATAGTAGGGAATTTATTTTCTAGTTCAGTTGTGATGTTGTATGTACCCATACTAGTTCTAAATTGACTATAGTCTTCTCTGAAAGGCAACTCATCTTCAATGTCTAGCTCTTCATTTTTTTCCACTAGCTCAAATTCCTCAAAAAAAACCTTTTCATTTATTAATATGAAAAGCACTTTTCTCGTGTGTTCCCCTTATCTTTTCCCCTGGGAGGGGTTACCATGCAGAAAATCCATCCCATATACCCCTAGAATAGTACCCCCCCCCCCCCCCCCCCCCCCCTCCACTCACCACATCTTAAATAATCCAAAAATAAAAAAAAACAACAGACCCCCCCCCCTTTCCCTCATAACATAATAAAAAATAATAAAAACTCCCCCCCCCCTCAAGAAAAAAAAAAAAAAAAATTTTAAAAAAAAAAAAAAAAAAAAAACACCACAAAAAAAAAAACACCCCCAACCCCCCCCCATAATATTAATAAAACCCCCCCCCCCCCCCCCCCCCACCCTCCCCCCCCCAAAAAAAAAAAACCCCCCCCAAAAAAAAAAAAAAAACACCCAAAAAAAACAAACAAACAACACACCCCAACCCCAACCAAACAAAAACACCCAAACACCCACAAAAAACAAAAAAAAAAAAAAAAAAAAAAAAACAAACAAAAACCAACCCCCAACCAAAAAAAAAAAAAAAAAAACACAAAAAAAAAAAAAAAAAAAAAAAAAAAAAAAAAGAAAAAAAAAAAAAAAAAAAAAAAAAAAAAAAAAATTGGATGGACCAAAATAGGAGTTTTCGATCCAACCTCTAGAGTAGGTTGGTTCCTTGTCAAATTAGCAGGTTGTTGACACAATTATGCTCACTTAGGGTTTGTATTTTAGGGTAAGATAAGGTTAGGGTTAGAGAGATGTAGATAACAGTGGAAAAATAGGTTAACAACATTACATCACCATAAAAAGCTCCCAAAAAACCATATTGAGGACATACACTCAGATCAACATTTATATCACAATAGATCATTTCATATATTAAATCATAACATAGAAATGATATAGCAATCAATTTCAATACCCATGGAATGATAATCCAAATAACAAAATTTACCAAACACTTAGATTTTATAGAAATATACTTTCCAATAACATAGAACGAACTCAAAGCATATTTCAATTACTCACAACAGTTAGTAATTCAAAACAGGCACAAAATAACCATCTAAGTATTTAAAGAAATGCAACTTTAAAATACGAACCTCTGACATCAAGCATGAGAATGCAAACTTGAGGCAAATATCAATGTATTGCTCCTTTCATTCAGCTCTTCAAGAATATTTACAATAGCACAAGAAAACATGCTAGAGTCGACCCTTCAAAATGAGGGTTCGACCTCTACGTATAGTTTCCTTATTACAATAATCAAGAAACAATACACATAATATTGTTACAATAGTACAACAAAGATCTTAGCTGGCATCAGCTCATTGGTCCGTCCTCCAAGAAATCCATTGAAATAAAATTTGCCATGACAGCTCAGGGTCTTTGCAACTTGTTGATCGTTCAGTGGAACTAAAGCTCAGGCATTAAAGATCACGCATTTTCATCTTTCCTTCTTGGGAGTGAATTACCATCATCGATATGTAACCACATTTGGTTTGATCTTCTTGGAAACCCTTGACGCTTCATCTCCCAACATACTATTATAATTATGATACAACAATGTCTTTAAAACAACCAAGATTTGGTAGCTTAAATTCAACCATCGATCTTCTTCATCACATGATTTAGATTCAATCTGGCATAAGCTAAATTTCAATCCAATTTAAAAATGATGATGTCCTCTTTATTATCAAAAATATCAGAATCTCCAATCCAGACCTCTAAACCTCGAATCCGCTCCGGGATATTAATCTTCAGTATTATATCCTTCAATCTGAGTTTGGAGCTAGTCACATACTTCTTATATCGTGAATCCATTCTTTCATTATTATGCCACCCCGTTTTATCTTCATTCTAGAAAGGGAAGATTTGTCCATTTCGGAATCACCATTCCACACTTTTTTGCCATTGACATCATCATCTCTTATGAACTTTTATAGTTTTTGAAATTTGAATCATCCAAGAGTCAAAAATAAAAAGGACCTTCCTGGAATCACCATTCCACACTTTTCTACTATTGATGTCATCATTTCTTAGGAATGTTTACGTATTTGAGATATCTCTTCATTTTGGAGCTAGAGTAAAGTCACTCGAAATCACTCCAAACAAGAAAACTTGACTAACTGCTAAGCGGATTCATATCTTCTGACTCGTTTCTAGACAAAAGCATATTGTAAGGTTTGCGAAATGATGATTTTGTCACTTAGTCAAATTTATACAAAATTTTACTAAGTATGTGGCCATTTTGAGCCTACACTAATCATAAGATATTTTTATCTCACTAATTTTAATCCCAAAATTATGTGTCCAAAAGCATAAGGACAATTATTTTTATGGAATATATAATATTGAAATGGATCCTACCGATATTACATCATGAACACATAGTGGTATTACAAGAACTTAGCAATTAGTTGGCAAGATTTGAACTTGAATCACCTTAAAAATAGAGGAATTTAATTAGTTCAGCTAATACCATTTGATTTAAGTTGGTTATATGGGATTGAATGGACCTCATACATATTTTATTATGACCATATAATGGTATTAGAATACCTTGATATTTATGCATAGGTAATTTGGAAATATTCAAACCTAGGTCTCCTTCTTAGAAGTTAATAAACTTAACTAGTTGAGGTCATGCCATTTGAAACACACAAAAATTTTTTTATCTTTTTTTGAATAAGCTATGTGTGGCATCTATTAGGGGACACTCCCATTACAAAAATAAAACCTTACATTTCTCTCATTAAATCATACCCATATTTGCCTTTCTATCAAATATATTCTCCATCTTCCTCAAACTACTAAGCTTCCATAATCAAAATTTTTAAGGAACTAATAACAAGAACAACCCTTACATGATACATAATTAAAATAGATAGAAGGTAAAAAAACATAACAATCATCCATCAAAGAGGAAATTAGTTCAATTATTATTCTTTTATAGTAAAGGTTCTTATTCCTTTAGAGTGGCAAGATATGAGAATACATTTTTGCACTTCAAGCTCCTGAGGTAATGTCTAGTTGTAACATATTTTGTAGGTTCTTCATTTTAAATAAGCTAACCATCATTGATTATTTTGTAATTAGCTTCAATAATACCATTTGGGGTGCTAATATTTCCCATGGAACTATCTATATGGTCTTTAGTAACCATTTGGCTTTTATCAATTATCTAATTCAAATTATCCTTTTGGTGTTGAGTCTTTTGTTTCTCATATGAAACCTGTTGGATAATTGGTACATCTAGAGAATGAGCATATTTATTTTAAACTAGGATATTTAGATGTCTTGAATCATTCACTTTCAAGGACTTCTCCTCCACTAAGGAGGAATCAAAGCATGGTTGAATGACTGGGCATCTCTTCTTCAGGTGGCCATACTTTTGATAGCCATAACATATTAGGGAGAAGTTTTCATATTTAATATTTTGGACCCATTCCCCTTTGCTTGAGGAGATAATAATATATTGAGGTTGAGGAACTAAAACATCTATCCAAACTACCAATATTGCTTTAATAATTTAATTTTACTAGACAAATTTTCCTCTATTTGGGCATCCATGTACTGGAATGCATCAATGACATTACTAATTTTGGTGAATATATTTACTCCCAAAAACTCCATAGGAAGAGCATAAAGATTAATCCAAACTAGGAAGCCATAACTTTTCCTATAAATGGGTTGAAACTAGGAGTCCAATATCTTATATAAACACCCCTTTATCAAAAAAACTAATTACATAGTTAATCCATTACCCATTCTCTATCCGCTAAAATATAAAAGGAAACAAAAGACAAAAATTGGATAGGAGAGTTACTTGTAATTTTGTACTGGTCCACCAATCTTCAATGTATCCTTTGTGGTCCTCCAAGCCTATTCTTTTGCCCTTGAGTTTACAGGTAATTGTTCGACCTTCACGATCAATTAGATCCAACCCAAAATCATCCTCTAAAATCCAAATATAGGGTAGAGGTTCATCCACATATGAACCTAAAGATCCATGAGAGATATTTCTTCTCACCGAAGAGGCTTTCTTATAGACTTAAGATATGGTCTATGAACAACCCTTTTCCTTCAATACTTGACTCCACCTAGGGTTGAAATCCCTTTCATGAATGCTATAGCCAAATTTATCACTTTGTTTCATTGCTTGACTACACCTAGGGTTTACAACCCTTTCACAAAGACTATAACCAAATATTTTACTCAGTTCCATCACTTTAATGCACCTAGGGATTATACTCCTTTCACGAAGACTATAACTACAACATCATTTTAACAAACAATTTTTATCTTAAACATAGGTGATAATTATAATAGTGATGGTGATGAAAATATGTAATTATGCATTTCCTAAGGACCAAGATAGCACGCAAAATATTTTGCTTTTAGATATAAATCTCAATAAAAATGATTATTATCATAAAATTAAAAAATAACTACAAGAGAAGGTGTTTACTATAGAATTAAACAACACATAAACACTTTCTCTCTTAAAGAAATTATTATTATAAAGTTCATGAAAGTTAAATGTGCTTGGCTTGATTTTGTTAGGATTTCCTTTAGATGTTCATATTTTTGTTTGCTCTTGAGTTGGTTTTCTTATATTTACATGCTTACTATATTTTTATTTTTTACATGTAGGAATTTACCCTATCGGTAGCTAATTTTCCAATGCACTTCCTTTTTTTGGCTAGAAAAATGCTTAAGTATCACCATTGTACAAAATTCTAAAATAGCTAGTATAGGAGACAGAGCTAGACTAAAGGAAAATGGTGCTAAAATAAGTGAGAAAATTCATTCCTAACATATTCATAAGGATAATTTACTAATATTCTTTTACCTTTGGTTATATGCAATTGATACTATTTTTGGATGGTATGAAAAGCATGTGTTTATTGCACATTATGCATCTATGTATCAACTAATTCTATGATTAAATAATGATTACAATCCACATGTGATAATTATGGAATTTAATTAGAAGTTATGAACCAAAATAAGGGTTTCTTTCTATTAAATATTTTGAGACCAATTATTATGAATCACTATTGTAAGAGGACCCTTGAGCAGAATAGTGAAATTAATGATTTGAGACTACAAATTTTAAACTCCCTATCTAGGTTATGTTTCTTAGTTTGCTGATTTTATTATGGGATTAATTAGACCAATTGATAAAACTATTAGGTTACCTTATCTTCAATAAGCACGAGAGGTTCTATTCTTTTTATATCTACAAATGGAATTTTGTAAAAACTAATATTAACCAAGACATCTATGACTATGACCATATTGATATTCAATGAGGATACTTGCTTCTAAAGAATTTTCTCTATTAAAGTAACAAACAATTGCTTGTATTGTTAATCTAAATATTGTAAGATTAATTACTATAATTATTAGCAAAACCTAAAATAACCAAGATTGTCAAACTAGTTTTTATTCTTAGTAGCAAAAAAATTGGACCACAATAAGGTTAAAATCATTATCGAGAGTAGTAGTCATGCTTTAAGATTTTTTATAGCTAGTGAGGTTGAAAATGTTCCCAATGCTCTATGTAACTATGTGGCCTCATCATGGGCATATGATAGATTCCTTATCCAAAGTATGGTGTGTCCCTCTTTTACCTTATTTCATAAGGTTCTAGTCATCTAAATATACTTGCTAAGAAAAGGAAACATGGATCCTACCACCATGCCAAAGGGTAATGAGTTATAAAGGTTAAATTGAGGTTATTTCAACTAGTTGGGCTATATAAGCACCTTCCTAACCTATAGTAAGTCTTTCCATCCCGGTACTTTGAATTAGCTAGAAAATTAGTGTTCCCCCCATTCCCAGTGTTACGCCTTTGACCATAGCTTTTGCACTATAGAGATAGGGGCCTACCAACTTTGATTTGCCTAGGGATGTAGATTTATCACCCACCTCTAGCTGCTTTAAGATATTACTAGCTATCGACTCAAATAAAATAGATAGAATAGTAGGATTCACCTACCCTTTTGTACTTTCTCTTCAATTACTTTAACTACACATGAATTCATTTATTTGTCCCATGTCCCAACCACTTTAGCTACTTCTTGTCAATATTTTTGCAATGGGTACACCCCCTTGGGAATAACCATAGCATGATGCGTCAGAAGGATGGATGCTCGCTCCGCCCGCCTACGTGTAACGATACTGAGTGAGATACCTTGATTCATTCTATGCCGCTATGTGTGCCCGTTCCTATTTCCTATCCATTCTCAGTATATCCGTTCTCAGGTACACCCCGCCCCGCTGCCCTACTATCCATAATGGGGCCGCCCTTCCAAGCTTACGTACACCTCCTATTTTATAGAACCTCATTTCGATAGAAAAGTGTTCTCCACCCACGTTCACTTCATCCTTACTAGAAAACTATGCATACCCAAGTTATCTGATAGGGTTGTTCATCTTGCATATTGTATTTCTCTCTTCTTCCGGCCTCGATAACACTGTTTCAAAGCACTGCCAACGAAACGAATAGATATGTTTGTTTTCCCAACGGATATACCAATTGTATTTGTAATAAAAAGGGTATGATATCTTAAGAAAGAAGCACACTATTTATCAAGGATCCAAAATTTTCTAAAATGCATAGGTGCAAAGGTGTGGTGATCATTATGTCCAAGCTTTTGTAATTTTTTTTTGTGGAAATGGGGATTAAATGATGACCACACATCATTGAATATTTTTATCTAATTAATTTGGGTAGGAATTCTTCTTGCCAAGTTAATAAGGGAAAAAGGATTAAAATTTTGAAAAATATCTTTGTTTATTATATGAAGAAAATGTAATTTATCACACCCATATCCTCGTGATAAACAAAAAAAAGGAATATGTTCTAAAATATAAACAAACTAAATATTTCATTTAAAGAACAATATTTCTCATTTTCTATCCAAAAACAACTATATTTAAATTTTTTAAGAAATGGTGATAGCAATTTTGTAGGCCTAATATATTGACCATGATGGAAAAGTCTAACAAAACACTAAGTCTCATCCTCATTTGTTTTTATGGTTTCAAAAAAGCTATTTTTTTGTAATTTTCAATGATGGATCTTATACATCGATTTTGTGGGACATATAAAAATAATTGAATCTTCATTATTTGGGATCTATGAGGTTTAAAGGTACTTGCACACAACTCTTCTCTAGATCTAAAACCTAGATTATGCTATATTGCACTAGATTTTTCCTCCAAAATCCTTCAACATTTAGGGATGGTCTATCAATGTCCAATATCATCTTATTATTTTGGATTTAAAAAAATTATCCTTTCAACCATAGTTTTACAAGGATTTTTGGATGGATGATGAAAATGTGTTTTCTAGAAAAATAAAACTATAAAATTATAAAATAGGCCTTTTGCAAAACCATAAAAATATAAAAAAAGTTAAATTCTTGTTCTTTAGTATATCCTTTAAAATGTCATTACTTCTATAAAACCTATTGGCATAAAATATCAAGCACTAATTTTTTTTTTTTAAGTAATGAAGATTCAATTTACTTTATTACTATGAAGAATTTTTTAAATAAGAACAAGAATAAATAGAGTCAAAAGCATTACTATATAATCAAAAAAATAAATTAAATATAGTACTTATAGACTAAAAGTAATATATAATATTATTATGTACATAAACATATCAATAATATCTCTCATTGAATTTATAACTAATTGTAGAGCTAAAAACACGACACTATAAAAGCAATAAAAAAATCAACTCAAAGAGACAAATAACTGCACAAAATGGAATATATTTCAATAAATGGGGGGGAGCTGAAAAAATCCTTGTTACAATTATTTTGCCTTAACAGAGTTTATTTGATACAATAGATACAATTTCTAGGGTTCTCCGAAACCCTAGCTATACAAAGATGAGTGTCTTCAAATGCGCTTCGCTCCCAACAAAATGAGTGGGCTTGTGAGATATCTGATTCTAGGCCACTCTAGCCTCAGTGGCTGTCCAATATTTCTTTATTGATGCTATCTAAACCTACACACACAACAAACCATAAGGTTGTTAGTAAAAAAAATGAGGGTTCCATAGTGTGAACCCTCAGAAATGCATATTACAAACCATAGATCTATGTAATCTGAATATGCAGAATGTAATAACACCAGATAATAACAAAATATAGATTTACCTTTCTATTTATGGTGATGATCCATTGTTTCATTGCATATTCGATGGCAGGGTGCCCTAATGGCACCTAATGATTTGATGTGATAAGCTCTGGTTCATGTTGATGATGATGGCAGGCTTTGGTAAGTGCTTGGTAAACTCTAGTGTGATATTGGCAGGCTCTGTCATGCACCTACGGGATATGGCAAGCTCTGGAAAGCACTTAGCAGGCTCTACAATGAGCTTGGCAAGATCTGTAAGGCACCTATAGGTGAGGGTTTAATCTATAGAAGAAGATCGTGGGGGTATGAAGGATGCGGTGGATATGTGACAATGGCGATGACAGAGAATGGATGTGGAAGTGGCTGAAATGGTGGAACTTCTATGGAAAGCTAGGGTTTGAGTCTACTCTCACAAGTAGATTCGACCGATGGGATCTTCAGGGCTCTACAACCTTCTGCTTCACAAAGGCTTCTTCAAAAATCTCTCCAAGGGTGAGAACATTCCAGGGTTTGAGCATTTTCAAATGCCCTTACTTATAATCCAACCTAGGGTTTTCTTAGGGTTTTAGCCTAACACTTTTGATCGTGTGGCTAATATTAAATCAAATCCTAAGGCTGAGATTGTACTTTAAGTGTGGCATGGATTAATGAATATGGATGGCTGAGATTAGACTAAATCGAATGGCTGAGGTTAATTGGGTTTAAATATATATATTTCATAATAAATATATTAAAATATAATAATAAAATATTATAGTAAATATAAATAATATAAAATAAATATAAATTAAGTCCAAAGGGGTTGGACAATGGTGGGAAAAGGCTAAAGTGGGCCTTTTGAAGGCGGGAAAGGCATGAAATGGCTAAATGAGTGGTGGAAAAGGGCTAAGGTGGACAAGTGGGTGGTGGGATGGTTAGGATGAAGGATTAATGGCTAGGATTTGGTGTCTACAGATGCCCCTTTTTGTACCATGTTGTGTGAAGTGCAATATGGTGCAAAAATATGAGACACCTTCTTGGGCTATGGGCGCAGAAGCAACTTCTCTCTATTGTTGGATTTGAGCACTCAATGTTGAAGACAAAAAAAGAATAAAGAATTTTTGGAATTTTGCATAGCTTACCCCCTTAATTGGAGAATGGGAAGAATCTCACGAGCCAATTACAATAGAATTTGTGCAAGTGATGAATGGTGTGGTACCATTTTTTCCCCAACGATGAGATGGAGGATGGTGCAAAATGTTGTGTGATGCGTATGATATGAATGATGTAAAATGTGATACCATTTTTGCCCCAACTGTGGAAAGGGGGTTGGTGTAAAATACCATGTGATTGTGGACGATATAAATGATGTAAAATGTGATACCATTTTTTCCCCAATGGTTGAAAGGGGATTTTTTCAAGTGTAGATGTCATGATCACGTAATATGTATCCCGTCGTAGGAGGATCAAAATAAATATTTTGATTGCCCCAAATTTAGGGGTGATTCGATGTTGTTGAATAGTGTCCTCTTTGATTCCATTGATATGCAAGTATGATGATGCAGATAAAAAGAAAAAGAATCGTGGATGGCCTGCTAGTGACTATTCTGATAATTCCCACAATTGGAACCAATCATCCTAGCTAGTGCCTATCATTAGGTTTTTGAATAAAATGATGAAATTTGAGTGTTTGTTCATGTGTTAAGCCTCACGAACTAGGCCATCAATGACAACAGTTATGCAAATTGTTCTTGGTAAGGTTTCACTCCAAAATTTGAAGTACCCAATGTGATTGTGATGTCACTCAAGGAGATAAGTGATTATGATCATGGTCAAGTGTCCTTATGGTAAGCTATTCATCTTACCGAATTGCATTGATGCAAATCGCTGCAATCACCAAGGAGATAGAATAGACCACTAGATACGAGGTTTGCTTGAATTTGTAGGTGAACTAGACAAATGTTGGATGAAATAATTGATGGATTGAGACAAGGTTATAGAATAATGTTGTATGAATGAATGTTGTGATTTTTCTAAATGTAGATTTGGTTGATGTTTGATTTGTATTTTGTGCTTCTTTTAGTGGTTCATTTTGTATGAAAATAAGAGATTTATTGGTCAAATCAACTCCAATTTTCATGAAATTGTGTGGGATGATGAAGAATATGATGCAAAATGGTTGAATATTGGTTTTGTGAAAATTTGGATTTAGTTGATGCATTTTGTGACTCGATGTGTGTATTTTGAAGATTTGGTTTGTTCTCGAAAATTATGCATGCAAAATAATTTTTGTTTTGACAAAATCCGATTTTATGATGTGCATGATGTGTGGGTGAAATTTGGTGCAATTTGGAGGAGGTAAGCTACTATTTTAATCAATGTTGTCTGCATGCCTTTTTAGCACCAGGTGCCCATTTGTGCCTACGACATCCCGCAGGCGCCCAGGTGCGCTTGGGTGTGCCTGTAGGTACCCAAGAAAGCTTACGGACTACAGGCACAGGCCTACACTTGAATGTGTTAAGGAAAGTTATAAATAGCTTTTTGAGTGAATCATGAGGATCACTTGTGCGTTTTAGACTTTGAGAAGCTACGTTTGAGGAGTGGAGTGGATTTTGGTGAGCTAAGTGAGGCTAGTGAAAATCTGCATGGAAGCTATGGCGGTAGAGAGATTGAATGCTGCTAGTGGAGTTGAGGCACAATTTTATCTGATGATATTTAGAAACACTTTGTATTTTGTGCAAAACTTTTTCTATTTTTAGAGGTTCATACCAGCTAGTGGTATCGGGATATGTGCTCATGGTTGACTCAGGTTGATGTGATATGGAGGCCATGGTGAGGATCCTAATGGGATGGTGATGAGGAGCAGCTACATCGAGTGAGGTAGGCTCAGTGGTTGGTTGGGAGAAGGGACAAGGAGGTGGAGTTATTCTAGTACTTACAGGTGTTGAGGTAGTTCGGCTTGCCTCAAGATGTGTCGGATGAGCAAGTGTTGTACCAACATCGGTGAGATGAGGTGGGGCTTCCATGTGCGGAGCCATGGTGGGTTCATATGGATGATGATGAGTGGCTGGAGGTCCCCAATGTAGATGATATCGAGGTGACTCCAGAGTATGTAGCTTGGTTTGGTGCCCAACCAGTATGGGTACCAAAGGTGGTGAGTGATGATGCGATAGTTGTGGGGTCGAGGATGACTCCAAAGAGGATGAGGCCTCAGTGATCGATGAGTCGAAGGTGGTCGATGGGAGCAGCCCAGTAGGCTCCTAATATGGAGGTGGTAGATGAGGAGGGGGAGGATGATGAGGAGATGGGTGAGATCTCCGAGGTGGCTAGGCTACGGGCTGAGGTGGAGCAGCTTCACGAGGAGTGAGAGACTACTCTTGAGTCTCATAGGGAGGCCTTGGCTACTATAGCATGGATGGAGGTAGAGTAGGTGGCAGATAGGGTTGGTGATCGAGAGACAGTCATGAGGCTTCAAGCAGAGATTTTGACTAGAGAGTGACGTCATCAGATTGACCTATGATGACTATGTGCTAGCGAGGCCTATGCACACTCCTTGGAGGATTTGTGTATGGCTAATCATATTCCTTTTTTAGATCCTCCATCTTCCTCTAGGACTGAGTCATCGAGGCATACAACATCTAGTTCTAGGTCTAGGGCTCCTACTAGGTCTCAAGGGTCCACTCATAGGCATTAGCTTAGTGCTTAGATGCACTTTTGTATATGAGCCTTGGTGCTCCATTGTAGCCTTTATGGCATTCATTGTACATATGATATTTTCAATATATATACATGGATTTTTATATATTTGTGTTATCCTTTGTGTGAATTCTTTTATGTTTATGTGATGCATGTTTTATGAAAATGTTTTTTTTCATATTTTTCTTATGGATGATTAATGCCAACTAATCATGATGTGTATGCATAGTGTTATGAAATAATCAATCTAACTTTGTATGGAGTTATATATGGATGATTAATGCAAGCTAAATGGCATGTATGTGAATGCAAACTATATGAGAGGAATGCATGATGTTCTAATGATCATTTTTAGTTCAGAATTTTGTTGGCCATTTTTGTTCATTGTTTTTCAATTGGGGCACCAATCTTGGTGGCTTTATGCGGGTTGATCCATGATGAAGACATGGATGTTGATATGGAAGAAGATATGGATGTTGATATGGAAGAATATATGGAATACTAAAATATTTTCAAAGACTCAAACAGACTAGTGCTATCAACCAAACTCACTTGACGGTTGTCTAACTTTCTTTAGGACCAATGTGTGTGCAAGTGAAGTTCATGTACCAAATCTTGAGCATGAAAATGACCCTAGTCAATCAAGAACCAATGTGTGTGCATGTGAAGTTCATTAACCCATTATGAGTAAATTGGGCATGACCTATTATGGGATGGACCAAGAAGCTAGCTTGCCCGTATGTGCGGTCAGAGGTCTCCCTTTTTGGAAGAGAGACATGTCACCTCGCATGAGCTTACTCCACTGCTAGTCAAGCATCTATAGCCCTGGTGGAGACTCACTCCATAGTCCAATGATATGATATTTTAGGCCTTGGGGATGACTACATAACTTTCTAAAGGAAATGTAGTACGATCCTTACAACTTTAGGGATCTATGGTGTGTGTATAGAAATTGTTAACTTTGGATAGAGCTTTGGGGAATCGGATTCTCAACCGAAGTGTGATGAGAATGTGACCCTATCCTTACTACTCTATATTTTGTGTTTATATTTGGAGAGCAACTGTGATAGTGGTGAAAACCACTATTTTTTATTTTGGACTATGTTGCATAATAGGACAAGTGAGGAATACCCTTTTCACTTCAAGGTGCTACCCAAGTATGGTATTATCCCTCTTTTACTCAAAATGTTTTTAAGATGTGAAAGAGTGTGGTTGGTGCAAGATTGTTTTTGGAATCAATCGACAATACTCAAGATTTTCTTAATGTGAGAAAAGTGCTTTTGGTCCTAAAGAAAATTGGACATCTTTCTGGAGGTTGCTAGACACACTAGTAGTGGCTGAGTGAGTGAAAATTTTGGCTTTTTATGACTTTGGACAAATGGGATTGTTGGAGGGGATTGCATAAATGCTCCCAAATAGGTACCCCTAGTTGTGGAAACTTGACTTTTTGATTTGGCCATATCATCACTACTATAAATGATCATTGAACATGGGATGGGATGAATGCAATATGCAAAATAAAAGAATGTAGTGGAATGCATGTGGGATGTAAAATGCAATTAAATGCATGTGGAATGTGTTTGGAATGGATGCAAGTGCAATTATGAAAATGCAGTATGTATGAATGCAATTTGAAAAATGCATGCTAAAATACCTATATGAAAATGCAATATGTATGCAATGGGAACATGCCTATGTGAATGATTTTTTTTTTTTTTTTTTATTTTTATTTTTAGCCATGTATATATACACATATAGAACATCATATTAACAATAAAATGCCTTTAAATGGATAACATTAAGTGGTTTAGGTTCCTCTACTCCCTCTAAATCGGTAAGTCTATATGTACCATTACCCACTTTTTGAGTGATTATGTATGGACCTAACCAATTAGCCGTGAACTTGTCACGAAGGTGCGGCAAAGCATTGGTGTTTTGTTGGTTCTCTTTAAGTACAAGATCCCCTACCTGAAATTCATGAAGATGGACTTTGGCATTGTAAGCACGCTTGAGGCGGTCTTGATAAACTCGTAGGTGTTCTAGTGCATTGACTCACCTCTCATCAAGAAGAGTGAGTTGGTCAAGACGTGCTTGTCTAGTGGTGTCATCATCTATGAATTCTTGCAAAGAAATTCACAATGAGGGAATCTCGAGCTCAAGAGGCATGATAGCTTCAGCTCCATAGACCAAGGAAAATGGTGTTGCTCCTATTGGCATTCGAATGCTTGTTCGATAAGCCCAAAGTGCCAAAGGGATTTGTGTATGCCAATCTCTATGATTTTCATTAACTAGTTTCTTGAGAATAGCAATCAAGGTCTTGTTGGTAGCTTCGGCTTGTCCATTTGCTTATGGGTAATAAGGAGTCGAGAAACTATGTTGGATATTATATTTCTCGCAAAGTGCTCGAACATCCTTGTTTTTGAAAGACTTACCATTATCAGAAATGATTTTAGAGGGAATACCAAAATGACAGATGATATGGTGGAGTATGAAATCCACGATTCGAGGTCCTATCATACTAGTTAGAGGAATGGCCTCAACCCACTTTGTGAAGTATTCAATGGCTGTGATGATGAATGTATGTTGTCCCGAGGAAGGAGGTGAAATTTTACCAATTAGATCTAGGCCCCATTGTGAAAAGGGCCAAAGGCTTTGTATAGGTTGTAAAGCTTGTGATGGTATATGAGTTAAATTGGCATGTTCTTGACATTGCTTACAATTTTTGACATAGTTGCAATAGTCACATTCCATTGTGGGCCAATAATAACCCATGCATAACAGACGCTTTGCAATGGCCATCCCACTAAAATGACCACCACAAGTACCATCATGGGCCTCAATTATGGCTTTTTGAGCCTCACTATTTTTGAGACAACGAAGAAGGATTCCATCATAACCATGTTTATACAACACGTCCCCCAAGAGAACAAAATGGGCTACTTTTTGCTTGAAAGAGCGTTTTGTAGACCGAGACATATCAGATGGGAGTGTTCCAAATTTTAGAAAGGCTACTATTTGGCTTGACCAAGACTCATATGGTTCCGAATGGATAAAGCAAATGTCTTTTTCATCCTTAGGATCAGTACGGACAATGGTTGCTTTAGAGATTGTGGAGATTATTAGGGGTTGTACCTCTCCTAAGTCATCTTTTAGAATCAATGATCCAAGAGAGGCCATCGCATCTACAAATCTATTAGTCGAATGAGGTAAGTTATCGATTTCATACCATTCAAATGTTGAGAGCAATTTCATTGCTACTTCATGATAAAGCTTAATGGTAGGTTCTTTGCATTGGTATTCTCCGATTACTTGTTTAACAACAAGTTGAGAATCCCCAAATATCCTGATACACTTAATTCCCATAGCTATAGCTGATTGAAGACCTAATATTAGGGCTTCATACTCTATAGTGTTATTTGTGCATGAAAAGTCTAGCTTGAATGATAAAGGGATGGGAATCCCTTGGGGTGTATGAAAGACAACTCCAACACCTTGACCTTTCTCGCACTTAGATCCATCAAAGAATAAGGTGATATCGACGTCTTCCTCTGGAATGACATCTTCTTCTAATTCAGTGACAAAAAATACCGAATCATCTGGGAGCTCTATAATCAAAGGATGATCACTAGGTAGTGGAGCTTCCACAAGTTGATCGGCTATAACTTGACCTTTAATGGATTTTTGGCTGATAAATTCGAGATCAAATTATGTAAGGAGCATTATCCATTTAGCGGTATGAGTGTTATTGTAAGTGTGAGACATCATATAACATAGAGGATTTTCTCTAGCTATGACATAAGTTGTATGGCTAAGCATATAATGTCGAAGTTTCTTAGTGGCAAAAACCACTGCTAAGCACAACTTCTCTACATAAGCGTATCGGGTTTCATAACTCACCAATGTTTGACTAATGTAATAAACAACTTGCTCTCGATTTTGTTCATTTTTTGTGCAAGCATTGTCCCTAAAGCAGAGTCCGTTGCTGAGACATAAATATAGAAAGGGACCCCTGGACGAGGAGGAGCTAAGACCGATGGAGAAGTTAAGTATCGCTTGATATCATCAAAGGCTTTTTGACATTCATCTATCCATACAAATGGCACCCCCTTTTGTAGTAGGTGATTGAATGGCCTGCATTTATCAGAAAGTTGCGCAATGAAACATTTGATTGATTGAATATTTCCTTGTAAACTATGCAATTCCTTAATGTTAGTTGGGGGAGGCATTTCCATTATGGCCTTGAATTTGTTTGGGTCCACTTCAATGCCTCTTTTGGAGATAATGAATCCTAAAATTTTACCTGAGGTAACACCAAAGACACACTTTTTGGGATTTAACCTCACCTTATGCTCTAGAAGTCGGTCAAAAATATTTTCCAATACACCAATGTGCTCTTGTCGAGTTTTAGATTTAGCCAAGAGATCATCCACATAGTCCTCGATAATCTTATGCATGTAATCATGGAAGATGTAAGTCATGGCTCGTTGATAAGTAGCTCCTACATTTTTAAGGCCAAAGGGCATAACCTTGTAAGAAAAGGTCCCCCAAGGTGTTGTGAATGTTATTTTGTGTTGATCATCAAGATTTATTCAAATTTGGTTGTATCCTAAAAAACCATCCATGAGGGAAAGCATTTCATGGCCAGCACAGGTATCGACAAGAGTATCTATGTTTGGAAGAGGAAAGTCATCCTTAGGACATGCTTTATTAAGATCTCAAAAATCATTGCAAATATGTATCAACTCATTAGGCTTACGAACGGGTACCATGTTTGAAAGCCACTCAAGATAGTCAATAGGAACAATGAAATTGATGTCTAGAAGCTTTTGAAGTTCTTCTTTGACTAAGAGGGCCATGGTAGGATGCATCCTCCTAAGATTTTGTTTGACCGGTTTGGCATTGGGATGTAAGGTGAGGTTGTGGACCACAAGATTAGGGTCAAGGCCAGGCATATCCTTGTAGGACCATGCAAACACATCTTTCTTCCTCTTGAGGAGAGCGATGAATTGCTCTTGTTCATCGGATGATAAAATTTTTCCAAGCTTGACAATTTGTGGATTGTCAGGATCTGAACTAAGGTTCACTTTGATAGTATCTTCAATAGACATATGTGAACCTTCCTCAAGTTGATGTGGTGTTGGGATCAGATTAATGTCATCTAAGATGTCATCCAACTCTTCTTGCTTATCACTATCTAACTCTGCCTAAAAAACCTCGGGATCCTTGGTGGAATATGGAGGTGAAGGTGGAGGTGAAGGAGGTATGTAATTGGCAGAAGCCTTTAACAATTCCTCGGATAGGATGAACTCCGAAAAGGAGGGTGGGGAAGAAATCTAGTCCATATCAATAAGGCTTATGTCAATTGGAATTGGTTTAGCCAAATTGTATGGATTGCGGAGTGGGGTGAATAAGTCAATAGGATTCATATTGACTTATAGGCAGAAAGGTGAGATGGCTTGGACAAATGGATGGGTGGGATGATTGGATTTGAATCGATGTTGAGTCTTGTTAACCCTGGATAGCAACAACAAACATGAAATCAAATTCTATGTACATGTAAAGAAAAGTTTTTTTTTTTTTTTTTTTTTTTTTTAATATTTTTTATTTTTTTTTATATACATATGTTACAAATTTTGGATTTGGCTGAATGGCTCAATGGAATTCATGTGGGAGGTGGTTCACTAGGTGGGTCAACTTGTTCTTGTGGAAGAAGCAAGTGAAATATGGGTTGATGGATGGGGAACATTCGAGGTAAAACTCATCCTATTGGGTAAGGGGAACAATGGGCTGAAATTCCTCTTTAGAATCATCAGAAGCATTTGACATTACTTCAAACTCTTCATAACTTTCCTCATCAGAATCTGGGATTGGGTAGGAAAAATTGAGGGGGTCATCCTCATTCACTTCATCGATGCTAAGCTCTTGAAGGGCTTGCTCAAGAGAGGAGGTTGAGGGAAATGGATGGGTGTTGTTATCTTCATCATTGATGCTAAGCCTTTTGAAAGCTTGCTCAAGAGAAGCCATGGATGAAAGTGGGGTGTACCCTAAGCCTGAATGATCATGTGCTCCTCGATATGGAACATCTAGGATATCATGTATCCCTTGTTCATGGGAACCTAGACCTTGACCTTGCCAATTAACCATGTGAAAGTATCGAGATGGAAATCCTACCATATTATTTATGTTGGCATATCTTGGTTCTTTAGGTTCATCGGGTGGGTTTATCCCAATTGAGGAATCTAACCCTCCATAAACAAAGTTGATACTATTTGGAGTGGAGCTCATGTCGTATACAACACCTATGGTTAAAGGATGGTCATATGGGTGACCAAAATCCTTGGTTATGGGAATGGCTAGGGGTGTGATGGTGACGTCTTGGACCACGTATTCACCAATACCAGGATTAGTGATGTGGACTTCGACTTGGGCTGATGTGGTGGATGATGTGGGTATGGATGGCTCAGGATTGGATGTGGTTGTGGGTGTTGGTGGTGAATTAAATATTTCACAATCTGAAAGTTTGACTTGTGAAACATCTATTGATGGAGCAGGGTTGGATGATGGTGTGAAATTAGAAGAAGGTGGATGAGGTATTGATGAAGAAGAAGAAATGGTTGTGGAAGAAGGGATGGTTGAGGTGTACGATGTGACAATGGTGGATTGATTTTTACCACATGTACAAGAAGAAATGGATGATTTAGGAGGTTCGGTGATGGGTAACTCCTCAAGAATAGGAGCTTTAGAAGAAGATGTGAATGGATTAGAAGAATATGGATGAGAAGATGAAGAAGGTGGATTAGATGAAGATGGGGATAAAAATAAATGAGTGGAAGGCAACATGGATTCATAAGGATTTGAAATGAAATTGCAATACTTAAAAGGTTCTACATATGCGGGGATGCAATGGACTTGTCCATCATGAACGTATTTCAAGCATTGATGGAGTATTGAAGGAACACATTTCATTTCCCTCATCCAGGGTCTACCAAGGAGTACATTGTATGCCATGGTTCCTTCCAAGATGTGAAACATTGTGTGCAACATTCTGGCCCCTACTTCAATGGGCAAAACAATAGTGCCAACTATGGTACACAAAGCATCGTTAAATGCTTTGAGGGTGAATGATGACTTGGAAATGTGGGAAGGTGGTAGCTTGAGGTGGTGAAGGGCAGTGGTAGTGATGATGTTAATGGATGAGCCGGTATCTATTAGGACTCTTTTGAATGGCTTCTTATCTATCAAGGCCATGATATGCAATGGAGGATCCATGGATTCTGAGGTTATCGACTTTATTTCAAAGTCATAAAAGGTGATGGATGGCTCCATGCATGTCCTAACACTCCCTACAAAACTATTGAAGGCATTAGAGTCTTGGGATTCTAACTCAATAGACTTAAGGATCTCCATCAAAGCTTCTCTATGCCTAGGGGATTGTTGGATAAGCTCATATACAGATAATTTAGCTGATGCCATTTTCAAACTAGTAGTCAACCGACTAGTTAAGGTTACCATTGGCCTTATAGGGCGATGGATGGGCTGATTTGGTGGATTGGATAGATGGATTGGTGGGGATGGATTTGGAGATGTTTGGATGGGTGGTGGATTTGAAGGTTGTTGTACATTCTATTGATTTTGCCTTTGCCCTCTTGTGACTACATGGATTGCTCCTACAAAATTTTGGTATTGTTGAACATGGTTGACTTGGTTAGGAGGTGTTTGATGGTTGTTACCTCCTACAGTAGTTTGGGCCTCTCCATGGTTGGGTAGAGGTGTCTAAAAAATTCCCAAATTTTGATTTTGTGGAGCTAAAGGATTACCCACATTGATGGCCCCCAACTCTATAAGGTCTTGGACGATGTTCTTAAAAACATGGCAAGAGTTGATGTCATGACCATTTTGCCTATGATATGGGTAAAATAGGTGTTCTCTATAATTCTTGGGATGTTTTGTAGGGTCATCGGGCCTGACTTCAGGTAAGGCTAACTTGTTTGTTTCATACAACCTTCAGAAAAGGGAAGAATATGACTTCGCTAAGGGAGTGTATTGATATTGAGGTCGGGTGTATTGGCGGTGGGGAGGTTGTTCCATAGTTGGCACTATGTTTTGCACCATTGGTGCTTGTGTGACTGATGGGACCGCATGATAAGCAATTGGTTGTTGCATAGGTTGTTGAGCCATTATGGGCTGGCTCATCACCACTTGATTAACTTGATTGGGTGTATTAGCCATAGAGGCTTGTGATGATTTATTTTGGCTAGATTGATTATTTTGGTATTGGCCCTTATTTTGCCATTCTTTCTTCTTAGGCTTGATGATGCCCTCTTGGATTTTGATTTCCTCAATGATGCTAGCCTGTGCTAAAGCTTCTTCAAATGTGTGATAAGTATTAAGCTGAAGCATCCAAGAGATGGGTTTTAAGCAACTCTTGGTGAATAATTTGATAATTTCATCCATTGGTAGGGAGAATGGCAATTTGGTTATGACTGCCCTCCAACGGTTTCCAAAATCATAGATAGGTTCATCATCCCATTGTTTTAGATAATAAATATCTGATAATGAGACCTTCTTTCTAATGTTTAGGGCAAAACGGTCCAAGAATAGATCCATCAGTTGAGTAAAAGTGTAAATGTTGTGTGTTGGCAACTGATTGAACCACTCTATGGCATCTCCCCCTAATGTTTGAGGAAAATTTTGGAGCATGAGGGCATCATCGGTTTGAATTCAAAAACATGCGTGAACAAATGAGCTCACATGCTCCTTAGGGTCCTCGGTTCCCCTATATTTATCAAACTTTGGTAGTGTGAAGTCTGTCGGATATGGTGATGATGGTACCGAAGGATGAATTGGTTGGTGAATCAGTTGACTTAAGGTCAATTTTTGGCTTGACATGCCAGGGGTATTTTGCATCAACTGATCAATCTATTTTTGCATGGCCTATATCCTAGGATCTTCCCCAAGAATTTGGAAGCCTTGGATTACCTGATGATTGGGAGATGGACTGGAAGAAAAATGTTGTGGAGTGATTAGCCAATTTTGGTGGAATGGATTGGTTTGAACATGGGGTGAATATTGATGAATGAAAGAAGGAGATGATTGATGAGGAGGATGTTGGAAGAATTGGTTGAGAGGTTGGCTAGAAGAAATGGTAATTGGTTGGGTTGGGGTATGAATTGGTGGAGGATTGGGGATGGAAACCATCCAAATATTGGGGTACCCATGTTGGATTTTGATTGGCTATGATGGGTTGGGTTGGAACCATTTGGATTATAGGGTCTACCTGAACTTGTTGCTTAGCTTTTCTAAGCTATGAGAGCAATTTGTTTACATAACCTGATATATCCTGTAACTCTTGTTTGGACATGGTAGACATTGACATAGTTGTGGTTGGATTGAAAGATGAAGGAAGTGAAGGAGATGGATTAGAAGAAATGGGTATGGCACAAGTTACACTTGATGTGGCAACTTGGGAGGTTGGGGCTTGTGAGGCAGCATTCACATACTCCTCATACAAGGGATTGGAATAGGTTTGGATATGGCTAGATGAAGGGTAAGTGTTAAAAACACTTGTGTTTTGGGTTGGGCTAGAAGAAGAAGGTATACCATATTCATAGGTAGAATTATGATATCCTTGGGTGGTGGTGGATGGACAGGTTGTAGCCAAGTCTGGTTGTTCAACACAGTCTTGACTAAGGGGCTCAAGAACATAGTTAGAGGCCTTGTAGATAGCCTCTACCTTGTCCATGTCTATGTGGGTGGTAGGATGCTCAATGTTATGTGGAAGGGATCCTACTTGTGGTAGGGATGGATAAGGGTTTGCCACCAAAGTAGAAGGGGATTGGATGTGTTTTCCATTAAGTTATTTTGATTTATTACTTTCTTTTGATTTCATGTTAATACCATAAAGTAAATAAATCAAAACTTAGAACTATCAAAATGAACACAAAAACTGAAACTTGTACAGAATTAAAAATGAAAGAAACAATCAATGCTAAGTTGTTACCTTGTGTGGCTTACCTCATACATTAATTATTTTCTTCATTAATGTGTATTCCTTTTAGAGTGATAGTTTTGTGTGTTTTGATGTTCTAATATTTCTTAATAAAAACAAAGGTAAAAACTAAGGCTGGCAAGGGCAACGAGATTCTTGTTGGTAATGACCTCCAACAAGTTTGCTCAGGGGTAATCCTATGGTGTCTAGGGTAGATATTGGTGGATGGAAATGATGGCCACCATCACCAAATCTCAAGCAATGGCTGGTGATGAAATCCAACCACTACTATTTTAGAGTGAAACGTGTAGTGTGTGATTGATTCTTTAAATTTCCTGTTCTTTATTGTGTTCAAACAATGCTAAAGATCACCAATTTTACTCATCTAAATCAGAAGCCAATATCAGAATGTAAATTTCACCTAAAGAGCGTGAAGTACACCGCTCAAAACCCCCTACCTAAATAGCAACCAGAGGGTTCATCCACCTCTCTGCCAAAGGAGTCACCCTAGGGCAGGATTAATTTTTGCGTCTGAATATTGTTCCTATTTAGATATGCAAAATAAAGCAGTCTTTAACTCCTAAAAATGCAAATTCTAATAATGCTCTTTAGTTTCAAATGCAAACAAAATATGCAAGCAATCACTCGAATTTGTAGATTTTAAAATAGGAAATTTAAACTATGTGAATGTATGCACGAAAAACCCTAAATGCAATCTACTATGAATTATTTTCCAGATTACTTAGTTTATATTCATTTTATATTCAGAATCTGAAGAATCATGCAGAAAAATAGAATACGTAAATTGAAAATTTGAAATAGGGGCTATGGGACTTACTCAGAAGCCTACGCTCTACTTCAACTTATCACCAGGTGTAGTTGGGCACCTGTGCAGGCATAGAAGAGTACCTGTGATGATCAACAAGTGTAGTAGAGTGTCTGCGCACCTTTTGCAACTATTACAAAATTCTTTAGAAACCCTAATCGATGAAATTGGCAAATTTTTTGCTTCTAAAAAACCTAAAAAATAGAAACAAAATGAAATCAGCAAAGTAAATCAGATTAATAAATGAAACCCTTGTGGGGTCCCACTGTGATCACCATTTGAAGAGCTAAAAATGTGACACTATGAAAGCAATAAAGAAATCAACTCAAAGAGACAAATAACTACACAAAATAGAATATATTTCAATAAATGGGGGGAGCTAAAAAACTCCTTATTACAATTATTCTACCTTGACATAGTTGATTTGATACAATAGATACAATTTCTAGGGTTCTCCAAAACCCTAGCTATACAAATATGAGTGTCTTCAAATGTGCTTCGCTCCCAACAGAATGAGTGGGCTTGTGAGATATCCAATTCTAGGCCACTCTAGCCTCATTATCCAAGACTTCTTGATTGATGCTATCTAACCCTACACACAACAAAATAAGGTATTAGTAAAACAAATGAGGGTTCCATAATGTGAGACCCTCAAAAATTAATAAAACCCTAGATCTATGTAATTGAATATAAATGTAATAACAAATAATAACAAATAGTGATTTACCTTGCTTAACTTGATGATGTTTCATTGTAGATTCATTGGTATGATGCCCTAACAACACCTGATGATTTGATGTGGCAAGCTCTGGTTCACATTGATGATGACGATAGGCTCTGGTGGGTGCTTGGAAGGCTCTAGCATGAGCTTGAGGCTCTGAGTATGGAGCTCTGTGCTAGATATGGTAGGCTCTAGTGAGTGCTTAGTAGGCTCTACAATGAGCCTAGCAAGCTCTAGAAGGTACCTACGGGTGAGGGTTTAATATGCAGAAGCAGATCATGGGGGTATGAAGGATGCGGTGGATAGGCGACAATGGTGACGATAGAGGATGGATGTGGAAGTGGCTGGAATGGTGGAAGTCCTATGGCAAGCTAGGGTTTGAGTCAGCTCTCACAAGTAGATTTGACCATTGGGATCTTCAGGGCTCTACAACCTTCTGCTTCACAAGGGCTTCTTCAATAATCTCTCCAAGGGCGAGAACATTCCAAGGTTTGAGCATTTGCAAATGCTCTTACTTATAATCCAACCTAGGGTTTTCTTAGGGTTTTAGCTTAACACTTTTGATCATGTGGCTAAGATTAAATCAAATCCTAAGGTTGAGATTAGATTAAATCTAATGGATGAGGTTAATTGGGTTTAAATATATATATTTTATAATAAATATATTAAAATATAATAATAAAATATTATATTAAATATAAATAATATAAAATAAATATAAATTAAGTCCAAAGGGGTCAGAAAGTGGTGGGAAAGGGCTAAAGTGGGCCTTTTGAAGGTGGGAAAGGCATGAAATGGTTAAATGAGTGGCGGGAAAGGGCTAAGGTGGACAAGTGGGTGGTAGGATGGTTAGGATGAAGGATTAATGGCTAGGATTTGGTGTCTACACTAATATAAATATTAGAGCATAATAATGGGTATAAATACCTACACCATACAATGCATGGATAACAATGATAGTCAATTATAACATATCATTGGATAATAATATATTGCAAGGAGCACCCCATGAAATTAAAAAATACCTCTACTTGTTAAATAATAATACAACACAATATAATATCGATAATTTCCTATACTAAAAGAGTATGTGTCAACAATTAGAACAATTATTTTCAATGAAGATTGTTGTTGGTTATTATTAAGTTTAATTTTTTTTATTGATAGAAAGGGGGTTTTAAAAGGCACCCCAAACCTTTTCCAAAAAGGAAAACCAAAAGGAGGCAGTCACCAAAGAGATGACCTCAGTAAAATAGTAGAAAAAATAGACTAACAAAGGAAACAAAGCAGACGTGGGAGATCATCTCCCTGAGATGTAGATAGAAAGCATAGATACCAAACATAGGGACTATAGAGTAGTTAGAAAATCCCTAGATACTTAGAAGCCTCAAGAGGTTCTTGCTCTTTGTCATGGTAGTTTTATCATCATCCAAAACTTGGGTGGTTACACTCTTTTACTTCTTGATGTTTCTAACCTCTTTAACAACTTGAAGGAGGAGGGTCGAGGCCAAATTTAGCAAGTCATCGAGATTGGCCATGGGATTAGAATTTTCTCTCATCTAAGAATGATTTGAAGTTCCAAAAGAGGAATGACCATCCTTAAAGGAAAGTAGATGATCAGGGACATCCTCAGAATTTAGCTTCTATGAGTTGTGGGAGACTCTCCATGGGCCTCCTTATCTTGATCGATAATAATGATATTTTTTTCCTTTTCCCCAAAAGCCTTACCTTTGGTTGAGCGTTGATAGGATTCCTTTTTTGGATGAATATCGGGTGTCAACAAAGGATCCAAAAATTAACTTTTTCTTCCCCACTTTGGTAGTTGTAACAAAATCTTCTTCTATTTGATCATCACTCAGAGTATCCTTCTAGGGGCTCCCTTGACTAGGAGCCAAGGTAGAAGGAAGATAAGAAAGGCTACTTGCAATAGAAAGTATAGTGCTTTGGGCTTACTATTGTAATGCATTCTTGTACATAATCAAGTGGAGAGCTCGATGTTTCATGTGGGTTGAAGTACCCTTCCCGACACTCCTAACCAATAGCTCCATTGACCTGAAAAGGTACTCAAGTAAATTGATGCTCTTGATGTCACATTGGTGATTTATAAATGACAAGTGCAAAATCTTGATAGGAGAATTGAGATCATAAATGGTAAAAAATTGCATACTAGGGACCATGGCCCTATTCCAAGGTGCTAGAAGAGCCTCTCTTATGATGCTAGCTTTCTCTTTCATGAGATGCTTCCCTTTATCTCTAAAGTGGTTGAGCTCCACCACTAGGGAGTGTTTATCACAATGAATGATATCACCATATTTGACCAACTCTATCACCTTGGCTAATATGTGAATGATTACTTTGAAAGTGAGCCCATGGAGCATCACCCATCCATTATCCTAGGACTTTGTGAATTGCATGGATAAGTCAGGATCACTTCCACCAAATTTGCAAAGAAAGGGTATGAATCCATGGTTCTTTATAATATCCTCTATGTCAGCATCAACTTGCAAAGTCTCTAGCTCAAGCAATGCCATCATGGTCCCATGATTCCAAATAGTCCACCACTAAATATAAACAACAAGCACAATTCGAATGGGCCACCAGAGTGAACTACAAACAATCCATCTCTAAGGTTCAATAGTAACCAAATTTTGATGGAAAATAAAACTCCACAACATACATTTAAAACCCATATGGGAAGCTAAACAAACAAGGGTTTCCCAGATTTGCATGCCACCTAATTTGGAGGCTTATCTACTTTAGGGTCATTGATGGAACACCTCATATTGGGAGAACCTAGAAGCAAGTTTCCAATCCATACCATGACTATCATAGCCAAGGATGTCAATGCATGATTTGAATATTGATATTACACTTACAATATAAGTATTCAAAGATATGATGAGATTGGATTCTTCTCGCTCTTAGAAATGATTTTGGAATAGGGTACTTTGGAAAAATCCTCTAGCACAAGAATTCTAGCTAGCAAAGTAATCATAATATAAGGTGGGGCACCATGTGTTGGAAATTGGGAAAATATAATTTGATTAAGATACCTTATACTATGAAACTTGCTAAGCAGGACAAATACCCATGAGGTGGAGGAAATAAATAGGATTGAGCAGTCCACACAATCCAATTTGGCTTAAGAGTTAACGTGGCATGTTGACAAAATTGAAGCACTGAAGATTCATTGTTATTTTAAAGAGCAAAAAGAGTGTGTGGATAATTGTCATACTAGATCCAAAGAGAATCCTCAACTAGATCAATATTGGGCATGATATCAACATCCTTGTTTCCCTCCTTTTAAACATGCTAAATAATAACATTGTCATACATGCAAAGAAATCTTCTTGACTCTTATATCAAGTTGAAGATGCCCAATGCTAGATACTGAGTTCCATTGAGGTTATTAATATTATTCAGGAAATCACTTTCGATAATTAAGTTGTTAAGATGGAGACTTTCCAAAATGGATAGTCCCTAGTATAAATCTCTGGCTTTAGTCATATTATTGGTTTGAATGTTGATGTTCTTAGAAAACACCAAGATAATCCTAGCCTGATCATCTCTAACAATACCACAACTACCAACCTTGCCTATATTACCTTTAGTAACTCTATAAAAGTTGAACTTGTACTAGTCCATAGGGAGAGGAGACCACCTGATGTAGGATCTATCAGCAATATGCACAGTCAAGCTATGTGGGATGAAAGAAGGATTGAAGAAAGTAGTGAGCCTAAACTCTAATCCAGGCTGAGGGACATCGATAGAAGGGACCACAAGCATATTTTCAATGGCCACCATAAAAAACCTTAAGTAAACAAATTTGGGGTCTCTAGAAGCACCATTGAAGAATCTATTGTTTTTTTGTAACTAGACTTGCCAAATAAAATGGGGCAGATAAAAGGACCAAATATATTTGAAGTTATGATGGAAGAAATGATTTAGCCACTACACACACATATTAATAATGGAATTGGTTTGGATATAATATATACAAAACAATGAGAAAAGGACAAGCAACACCGTAGAGGAGAAGGGACACTAAAGGAATAGATGAAGAACCGACTCCCACCCAAATTGGTAGAGATAGTAGCGATTGAGAATGGTCAAGCCTCTACTAATAAAATTATAAATTGTCAATACTTTCTTCTAGACAACCAACCAAAAAAAATAATTCAATATTGGGGATAATGTGCTTGAGACAAATGAGACTTATAGGAAACCAACAAAAAATATGATCATCCTTAATGTAGTAAGCAAATTTGACTAAAAAATGACTTTTTGTTGGCACTCCCAAGGAGGGAATCTTGCAAGGAACCACATAGGATGACACAAGTCTTGAGTATATTGGAGAGGAATTTAACAACAACACATTGATCAAAACTTAAACCATTAGGAGGAAAGGTCTTCCAAACAAGACTATTTTATGGCCTACAGGTGATGAAATTGCAAAGAGAGTTTCCAAAAAAATGATTCATGAGAGGCTTTAAAGCAATCAAATTGGGATCACCAATCAAAGGTTGGTCCTTTAACCAAGGGTCCTCCTAGAAGTTAATATGTCTTCCATTATCAAGGTGTCATTTGAGACCTTTTATAAGGATATGCCTAGGTTTGGTAATAAAGTTGCAAAATGGAGATCCATTTTGGAGAGGGCCTTCATCCAAGAGAGTGTTTCTCAAAAGTTACTTTTCTTTAACTATGTCAACCCATGTAGCTTTTACATTGGTGAGAAATCTCCATCCTTATTTGGAAATCAAGACTATGTTCATCTTGCTAACCTTCTTGAAGCCTAAGCCTCCTTCATATTTCCTAGTCCAGAATTTGTCCTAATCAACTAGAGGGAATCTTATTCGATTCTCAGCTCTAGACCATAGAAATCACTTTTAGATTTGTCCCAATCAACTAGCCAAAAACAAATGTTGGGGACATGAATATGGACATGAAAAAATTGGAATGCTTTGAAGACATGCACAGACTAAAGTGGATTTAGTATCTTGACTAAGAAGGGCTCCTTTCTATCTAATGATTTTTTCATGAGCCTTTCGATGACATTGTTTCACATACATTCAAATGGATTACTTTGGAAGAGAGGAAAACCCAACTATGTGGAAGGTAGATTGAAAATAGTGCACCCTAGGATTCTTGTAATTTTTTTTTTTTTTTTGTGGAAAACATCCCAAAAGGGATGCCACTTTCGGGTAAGACCCAAGGAATCAGGGGTATCCATTCCGCCAAAAATGCCCAGGACTCGGACCTGGCCTACCACATTTGACATACTCAAGGAGCAAACAAACACACAAACCAATTTAAAAATAAGTAAATAACAACAAAAATAATAAAATAAAATAAAAAACATGCTCCTTGAGTGTGTCAAA